>JARUHQ010000020.1:12400000-13000000 GCA_029955515.1 Chrysomela aeneicollis | reverse complement strand
ATTCAAAGTTGATATTCATCCGAACAAGAACCATACGAGATATAATGATAAATTAATCGTTTATAGAAAACTGTAATCCTCAGTTTAATTTTGTTTATGTCCCAAATTTGAATGACCGGCCATGTTTCCAAAGATAATTACGTTTGGTCCAGTGTTTTCATGAGGTTAGGTAAGACCCGAAAACCTCATAAAAACAACGAATAAAACAGGTCTTTCAGAGCACACAGACCAACATCTTCATGAATTCGATTTTAACAATACAGAAATTGTTGGAAAACAACAAAACTATAAAAAATGATAAACATAAAAAAATACAAGAACAACACTAATAAAAAAACAGATACCAAATTTCTACCGAACTCCTATTCATACTCAATAAATAAATTGAAAACACCACATTAATCAGAAATCGAGCACGCCTATGGTCCCTACACATACCTTATCAATTAACAGTCAAAAGAAATCAGGAAGTAAAAAGAGCAACAAACTTTTCCCAATCTCGAAAAGTGGATCACCTCATTCAGAATCAATCTCTCATTCGAATTCATCGAATCCACATATATGTAAATGTCCTTTTTTAAAATACATGTTACCACGACAAGGAACCTATTCCTCTTGTAAGTAACCTGTCGTTTTCTACATAAGAAAAAACTGACCTTTTTACAGTTTTAACTGTGTATGTGTGTGTATTTCATCAACTCTTTTATATTTTTATCATTTGTTTTATAACTCACAAATTCACTCTATTATACCTATGTAATAATCACAATCCCTATTTTAGTGCCCTGAGGATGACTTTATGAAAGTCGAAACGTCGGCAACAGATACATAGAGGTTTCAGTTGATTTGACCTTTCCCCAACCAACTCCAAATCATCATAATCAGTGAGGTCACAAAACACTATTCAAGAAATGTGTACTATCACTTTTGAAAATAAACATTAATTTTTCATTCTAAAATGGACATCAACATAATGTTTATAATATGAAGCTCACTCGATATTACTGGGGACAGTTTGAATAGTATTTCTTACATGAGGTATTTGTCATATTTGGGTATAGATTATCTGCGGGTGTTGGAGAGGAGCGACATATCTCGATTAGTAAATCACTTATTTGAATAGGCACTGCGAGTGATATAATTTATTCTTTCTGCTTATTCTAATGATTATATTTTGCGAGAAGATTGGACACATCTTTCTCAACATGATTGTGACCTCGATCTTTTTTTTTGCATTTCCGTCTTTCGGTTTCCTGGATACGTTGATGTCTCGCGATAGTTCATGATCCAGGCATTCAATTGGGCACCAGAATGTTAAACATGGCGTCAATTTCGACGCTGATGATTTTTTCGAGTCATTCCATGCGTATATTCAAATTTGTAATAGTTTGCCATCAAACATAATAATGCCAGTCCGATACTAAATAAGTCAGTACTTTCCATGCATTCACGAATTCAAAAGTTGCAAGTGCCATTCGGAAGGGAGTTGAATTTACAGATGAAATGTATGCATCGCAAGAGATATGATATTTCCTATAATAAAATGTTAACATATGATTTCAACAGTTATTCTTATATGTTGGCCACATTGTTGTGTGCAATTCTTCATACTCATATATTATGTCCATTTATTATTCTACACATAGTATGTGAATGTTAATGTGATATATGTCAGTATGAAAACATCAGTCTGAATAAAAACTAAAAGTCAGAAACACTCGTTTCATTCATAAGGCCGAAATCCAGCTTAGAAATAAAGTGGATAGTAATATACATTTGGAAGTAGTTCAATGTTATTACAACCTAACAGATTATGAGACTTAGCAGTGCTGAAGACTAAAGAAAGAAAGAAAGAAAGAAAGATAGTAAGTGAACAAGTAAAGTAAGGAAGTTAGAACTAGCGAAACCGAGTCAGCGAGTGCAATCAACAAGATACAAAAGAAAAGTTAGAATAGTAATAATGGCAGAAGACGAAGCAGTCAAGAAGTACTTGAAGCTAGACAAGAACAACTACTTCTCATGGTCGTTGACCACGAAAGCTCTACTACGTCAAAGGGGTTGCTGGGACGCCGTCTCCCCAGGTTATCTTCAAATAGGCGATGCGGATGAGATAGATACATTTTCAGCTGACGAAGCGAAGAAAAATGATAGAGCAATATCCATCATACTTTTGACATTGAGTTCGAAGACCATCAACTTCGTCGGCGCTATAAATGTCGCACAGTTCATTTGGAACAAGCTTGAAAAGCTGTACACCAAAGCTGGACCCATAAACCAAACGTTGCTGCTACGCGAATTGATATCTATCAAGAAAGAAGATGATGAACCTATGGAAGATTACTTTGGAAGATTCTTCAATCTAAACAGAAGATTGAAAGCAACAAAAGCAGATTTCGATGACAAAGTGATAGCAAGATTCATCATTGGTGGTCTCCCGCTTGATAAGTATGAAGTACTTATTACCACCATAGATCAAGGAGAACAAATCGATTTGGAAGAAGTTATGGCTAGATTAATGGCTGAGGATGCAAGAAGAGAAAGCTACAAGTCATTAAACAAGACAAACAAAAATCAAGATGAAGTTACTGCCCTAGTTTCAAGGTTTGAGAAATGTACGAAATTTGAGAACAGTGGAGGTTGGAGAAACGATTCCAGGGGAGGTAGTAACAACAGTGATCCGTCGAAAGAAAAGAGATTTGTATGCTTTTCTTGCAAAGAACCTGGACATATAGCTCGTGAGTGCCCATACTTCAAGAAGAAAGATGAAGAGTCAAAAAGAGATCACAGGAAGAAAGGAGAGAAAAAGTATCACAGCGAAGAAAGGAAGCATCATTCGAAGTCAAGACATCAAAAGAAAACTGCAAGATCTGCTGAGTTCGAATCAGATTCAAGTTCAACTGAGGAGAGTAACAGTGAAAGCGAAGAGGAAAAACCAAGAAAAGTAAAATGCAGTGCAAAGAGGGCATCAATAAAAACCGTCAAGTCAAAAGCTCTCATGGCAGGTATGAGTACTCTAGTAAGAAAGTCCGAGTCTCATGCAATTTTCATTGATGGAGGAGCAAGTGATTATTTAACCCCTCATGAAGAACTGATTCAAGATCTGGACAGAAGTTACGGAGGAAAAGTGAAGACAGCCAGTGGAAATTATCTGAAGGTAACTGGAAGAGGCACTATGATTGCACAGCTTACAAAGAAGTGTGGAGGTTATCAAATAACTCTGCAGAAAGTATATTTAGTCCCAGAACTCGACTGTACTCTCATCTCAGAAAGAAGACTAGAAGAGAAAGGATTCAAAATAATTACTGAAAAAGGAGAGAAGAAAATTTATGATGGAAGAGAGCTATTCATGACGGGTTTTTGGAGCGAGAATGCAAAGATGTATCAACTGAAATGTGAACATTTTTTAATAAATGGCGAAAAGATACAACTGACAGCAAATCAGAAGCATGAAGAGAGAATAGTTGCGACAAAATGCTCAAGTGTTGAATTGTGGCATGACAGGTTTGGACACTTGAATAACTTACCCAAAATTTGTAAAGTAAAACAACCAATGCCAAAGTGTGATATTTGTCTGGAAGGCAAATTAAAGAGACTACCATTCAAGACAAGTGAATCTCATGCCTCAGATGTGCTAGAATTAGTGCACTCCGATATCATGGGACCACTACCTGTTGAATCAATAGGAAAATCCAGATACGTCATAACATTCCTAGATGATTATTCAAGATATGCTGAAGTGAAGCCCATAAAGAAGAAAAATGAAGCTGCAAGTGAGTTTAAAATTTACCAAACTAAAAATGAAAGAAAACATGAGAAGAAACTCAAGATATTGATGTCTGACAACGGAGGAGAATATATTTCAAAAGAAATTAAGACTTTCATGGAAGAGAAGGGGATAGAGCACCGGTTTTCCATACCTGGAATACCACAGCAGAATGGTAGGGCAGAACGCCTCAACCTTACTTTGCTTAATATGGTAAGGTGCATGCTCATCAGATCAGGCCTACCTCCCAGTTTTTGGGCTGAAGCAATAGTGTATTTGAGAAACAGATGTTGCACCACAGTTATAGGAGGAAATGCCCCATTGGAATTATGGAAAGGAAAAGAGATGACAATCAAAGACCTAGAGTGTATCAGAGTATTCGGCTGTGAAGCTTGGACTGCGGTAACTCGAAACAGCAAACTTGAATCGCGAGGAACCAAGTGTGTGTTCATTGGTCTGGAACATGGAAAGAAAGGTTTCAAATTATACGAGATCAAAGAAAAGAAGATGACTGTCGCACGGGATGTAAAATTCTTTGAAGATTCGTTTCCTTTCAAGAAGGTGAAAACTCCACAACAACAAAAAGATAACAGCGATCACTTGGATGCTTTCCTAGAAAATTTTGGACTCGATTCGGGCAATGAAGATGCAAAAGACTGTGAAGACAACAATCAAGATGTTGGCGCTCTAATAGAAAATGTAACAATTTCTGGAGGAGAAAATATGAAAAATCCTGTTATTAGTCAAGACCAAGATGAAAATCAAGATTTATCATCAACAACACTACCATTGAGAAGATCAACAAGACAACGTAAGAATAAACATGTGTGTGATGGAATATGCTGTACTGCCAAAACAGATGACTTTACTAGAGATCCAATAACTTTGAAAGAGGCAGTAAGTGGTTCAAAAGCAAAACACTGGGAACAAGCTATGCTCCAAGAGCTTCAAAAATTCAAAGAAATAAATGCGTGGGACTTAGTTGAACGCCCAACCAACAAAAATGTCGTGAGCTGCAAATGGATATACAAAACCAAGTATGACAGTGATGGAAATATTTCAGGTCATAAAGCAAGACTAGTGGCACGAGGATTCACCCAGATAGAAGGTGAAGATTTTTTCAATACATATTCTCCAGTGATTAGGAGGTCCACACTAAGATGTATACTCGCTGTTGCCGTTGAAAGAAATTGGGAAATTCATCATGTAGATGTTGATGCAGCTTACCTGAACAGCAAGCTTGAGGAAGAAGTTTATATGGAGCAACCTCCAGGTTTCGAATTGAAAGAACCTAATTTCTACGTGTGCAAACTCAAAAGAAGCATATATGGTCTACATCAGTCCGGCAAGAATTGGAATGAAGACCTGAATGAGACTATAGAAGGCATGCAATTGAAAAGATCCAAATATGATCCCTGTATGTATATATCAGAAAATAAACTTCTCATAGTAGGAGTCTATGTGGATGATTCTTATATTACTGGAACCAAAGCAGAAATCAATGGCTTCAAGAAAAGGTTTGGCAAAGTTTACTCTGTCAAGGATTTAGGACCGGTGAAAAACATTCTCTCGATGAGAATTTCAAGAGATCAAGAAGGTGCTGTATATCTAGACCAGACACTATACATAGAAGAAAAACTGAAACATTTCAACTTGGAGAAGGCAACAGAAGTAATCGTCCAACTTCCATCATCACAAAGCCAAGAAGATCAGCATGAAATGTGTACTTTCGACCCAAAAATATACAGAGAAGGAACAGGGTCTTTGCTACATCTTGCCAACAACTCGAGACCTGACATAGCTTATGCTGTGAACAAACTGTGTCAAAAGAACCAAAATCCCTCAAGAAAAGACTGGAATGAAGTGAAATATCTATATAGATATTTGAAAGGAACCAAAAATCTGAAACTAGTTTACAAGAGAGGTGGACAACAATTGGAAGTTTATGTGGATGCAGACTGGGCTAATGAAAAGTCTGATAGAAAATCTATAACTGGCTTTTGTCTCTCCTTAGCTGGTGGAGTTGTCAGCTGGCGGAGTAAGAAGCAAACCTCTGTGAGCCTATCTACAGTGGAGGCAGAATACATTGCCCTGAGTGATGTTTCAAGAGAAGTCACTTGGATCTGTGGACTACTTCGTGACATTGGGTTTGAACATTTAGTTACAGAACCCGTCAATATTCATGTGGACAATCAGGGTGCCATTGCGGTTGCTGAGAACTACATTGTGTCTGAGAGGTCCAAACACATTGATGTCAAGTATCACCACGTTCAAGAACTGATCAGGAATAAATCTGTTATGCTAAAATATGTAAATTCCAAGGCAAATCGTGCTGATATATTCACCAAAGTTCTGAACTCTAAGATGACCAAATATTGGTGCCAAAGCTTAGGGCTCAAGTAATATTGTACTGTTTATCAATTCAATTTGTTATTTATTTTACAGGATGTGCCCAACAAGGGGAGGTGTTAACATATGATTTCAACATATGTTGGCCACATTGTTGTGTGCAATTCTTCATACTCATATATTATGTCCATTTATTATTCTACACATAGTATGTGAATGTTAATGTGATATATGTCAGTATGAAAACATCAGTCTGAATAAAAACTAAAAGTCAGAAACACTCGTTTCATTCATAAGGCCGAAATCCAGCTTAGAAATAAAGTGGATAGTAATATACATTTGGAAGTAGTTCAATGTTATTACAACCTAACATAAAAAATCTGGATCATGTATGAATCTGCTCAATTATTGAGATACTGAAATCATTCCATTAGGACACTCCACAATGTATATTCATGATTTGAATTTCATTTCATCCTTACCAATGTTGAAGCTAGATACTGGTGATTAAGGAATGCATATTCAGAAAAACCATTCAATAACATAAAATTTGCTCATGAAGTTGATCGTTGGGTTGTCGCAACGTGTCAAATAGGACATCTCAGAAAATTGACAGGGAGAATTCTTCAAGTAGTTGCTCCGCTCATGATTGAAGGAATTTCACTTATGACAGATTTTTTCAAATTCAAATATGAGTTAGATATTTGAAAAAAGTTGAAAGAAATATGTCGTATAGTATTAGCAATTTTCACTTCATCGAAAGTCTCCAAGACGATTGTCCATGTGTCAATATTTTTCATTCTCTGCGACTTACTGTAACTTTTTTGTATGACTGGGTTGTTATTGTTTATTCTTATTATTGGTTGAGTTTTACTGTCGAGAGTGATGACAGCTGGATTATGAATTTCTGTTAACTTAACGTGGGATTATAACTCTGCTAACTCGCGAGGTAAGGCTTGCCTCTTCGTGATAACAAACAAATTGAATATTGAATCGTCTGTTGAATTCTTTATGCAACCGACCACATAATTTGGGGTTAGTCAAATTCATAGAATTTTGATGAAATGGATCAACAATGAAATTGATTGGTTCAACTTCTTTGAGGATACCCTTATTGCATAGCAGATAGGAGATATTGTCACGGGTAGATTATAAATTATCATCTTATCAATAGTGATTGACAATATCAATTCCTGAAAAACTTCGGACTGACATTTCTACATTAAAGTGGTATATTCTCTAGCCCACATCTGGAAGTAACTATTTGAATTGTGCTTATATTTAGAGCTAGACAATTCGCATCGTACCAGACTTATACTTGATCAAGTATTATTCTAGTGCTATGGAAAAGTTATATCATCTGCGAATATCGAGAATTATCCAGATACATTCAAACTCGACATATCGTCCTCACATGGCAGAAATGGAAGCGATCCGAATGATCCCTGAGGTACTTCACTTTGAATATTCCACCAAGATTTCACCTAAAATGTCGAAAGTTTCATATCAAGGGTGTCAAGCAAGTCGATTCCTATCAGTTTCATTATAAGTCACATAATAAAATTCTTCCAGGATGGGAACTCTCTGAATAAAAACAATATTTCAGTAGTTCATTTTGTTGGATAGTAACATCACTCTGCCAGTTATTCTGAACATGCATCTCATTTTCGATCTATTGTTTTCATACTCTAAATTCCAATCTTATCTATACTATCCTGGAGATCCACTATTTTTATTTTATCAGCATGTATTGAACTAATAATATTGAGAAATGTTTATTGGATATAATAATGATACAAGTCGAGTTGATCCAAAAAAAGTAGCGCGATAATGAATTCAAGAAAATCTTCTGAAATTCTATTATTCCTTGATTATTCACGATTCAATTGAGATTTTATAAAATTGTTCAATCATATTTTTCAGTACATGCAAACGGAATTGTATTTTACATTATCAATATAATCAGACAATGAAAAAAATACCTATAGATGATTCGTACTTTGGCTCCCAAGTCAAGATAATCAGATTTCGATATGAATATGCCTATAAAAATTAATCATCAAGGCAGATGAGTCGTTTCGAGTAATTGAAGATAGTTATTTGATGGAAAAACTTCCAAATATCGATTTATGTTCGTTTTTCGAAATTATTCTGTCTAAAACTATGTATTATTGGCTTTATCTTGTTCAGAAATGGATCCAAAGGAATATGTACAAAAGAAAAAGAAAAAAGACATAATCGACAAATCAGATACCATAAGATGGATACTATTGCAACGTTGTAAAAATTTCGAGTTCATGACAATGGTGAAAATGAAGCCAATAAAACTTTCAGTATTTAATGGAGCTCCAACCAAGATTCAATTCAATATTTCATGACAGACTTCAATAAAGGAAGAACTGATACCAAGAGAACAATACTATTGATAATAACTCAAATTTTCGATTCTTTATCAATTATTCATTAATTCTTTATTAATTATTCGAACTTTGTGGCAACACAACACAGATAGAAACATAGATAGATAGATATACTTGAGATAGGTAGACTTTATTGATTCTAGAATAGGTCATCAGAGAGTTACAAACCTAATATTTGTTAGAGATGTTATAGTATTATTATTGAATTGAACTGTATTCAAGTATGTCGATAGCCGTTAAATAACTTTTTGAAGTGCTCAAGTCCTTTTTTAAAAATATTTATTTCACAATGATTTGATTAATTACGGAAATTACATGGAAAATAGGTCTAACTATGATGAGAGCAAAAATGCAACTGAACTGAACAAATGATTATCTTGTTAACATGATGTATGAAAGATGATATGCTGTCTCGGCAGAGTCAGCGTTCTTCTTGGGAACGGCTGCGGGATCCATGAGATATTTTCTCCCCCCAAAGATTCAAATCCAGAGGGTTAGCGAGAGATTTGAACTTCTGAGAGGTCTTTCTTGCTTCTTCTTGATGCATCGTCTTGGCCGAATGTTTTTGTATCCGATGAAACCAATCAATATGATTTCAGATCCATACAAAATGATTGTCCAAATACTAGGGATGTGGAATGTAGAGGCGAAATAAATACTTGGTTGGTTTTCGGAAGTCATCCTCTTGATATTGTGTAGATCGTCCAATGCGATGTCTTCGAGAGCGATCTTGAGGTCTTCTCTGGGTGGTTCATTCGCAAATGTATCGGTATTTGGGAATAGAATCGGCTTGCCGGGATTGCTGAAATATTCTTCGTTACTGATATTTCGCAGAGGGGTGGTGATTCGACAGCCGATTGGGATGTCGAATAGGTTTGTGCCTTTCATCTTTATTATTTCTTCTTGGTGGTGGCAGTTGATTTTCACATTTTCTTCTTTTGGCAGTACGGTCACCCATTGATTGGATTCTCCTAGTCTTCTAACCATGGGGCTAGAGATAGATACATATGTTTGTGGGCAAGTGGAAGTGTTTTTCAGGCTCAAAAGGTGGACTTCGCAGGGGTTTTCTTCTTGAAGTTCTTGTATTTTCATTCCATCGCAGAAGTAGGATTGGAGTGCAAGTCTCGTACAATCGTCACTCGAATATGCGTAGTACAACTTATTTATAGCCAAAAATTTGTTTTTCGGAATAATTACCTTGAACTGACTCTTTTCAGGAATGGGAATTGAGTGTAGGTGGAATAGATCGAATTCAAATGGAAATGAGATTGGAATATTCAAGATGTATATTATTCGGTTATTAAATGTATAGCTATCTATCTATACTAGTTTCTCCAGAAGCAACACATTCTCTATGGTGACATCTAAGGGTAAACGTTTTCCATTTGGGATATTATCTTGTATAATTTTAAGTTCATTGAAAAAATCACCTGTTTTCATAATGCTAGGATGCATTATTCCTAATCTTGAAAACATCATTGAATTTTCAATGTATTGTAAAATGGAAAAAATCATTTCAAATAGACTGATGATTTCATTGAAAACGTTTTTAATATATATTGAATTTTCTCGGTATACTTGACCTTCTACGATTTTAGCTATTTGATTAATTTTGGATTCGATGAGTTTCTGATTGTGATTGATTTTCTGAAGAGTGTTGTTGAAATTGTTGATCATTCTGATAGATAGTGAATTGCTAGTTCTCATACTTGATACTAAATTTTTTTGGTTATTCTGCAACTGTTCGATCATCTGTTCGTATCGTTCTCCATCGTTTGCTTCTAGATTTCCTGAGATAGCCTTGAAAATTGATCTCAAACCGTTTATCAAACCGCGTTTGATTCTATCTGGATGAGGTAATATTTCTGTTAGTTTGTTTTCTATCTTTTGTTCGATAAAATTCAGTATCTTAAGGAAATTCGAAGAGTCTTTCAGGTACATTAAATTTTTGTTAATTGAAAGATTCAAATTATGTGACTATATTTTCAATGAATGGATTTCAGTAATTATAGGATGAAGATCGTAAAAATGAATGAGTCGATGTGAATATTCTTGAATTCTTGCAACGCCTAGTTTGAGTGGGATTTAACCAGGGTTATTGTTTAGGTTTTTTAGTTTTACTTCCGGGGATCCCGAGATGCCGGGTAAGCTGAAAGAGATATGAGTATATCAGTATTTGAATTCAAAGGTATTTTTGAGAGGACGTTTTAGATTATCCATGTAAATTTTTTGTTGGGTGTTAGTAGATACTGTTTTCTTTCGAGCGTTTGTTGAAACTAATTTTACTGGTTTTTTAAACTTATTTGCAGTTTTCTTTCTTTCATGGATTTTCCTAAAGACTGTTTGATTTGGTTCGAATATATCGGGATTGTCACGATTTTCATTGATTTTTTCAATTCGTTTCTCTTTCTCTCTGATGAGGTCTTGGTTGATTCGTGAGTATATCAATTTTGCGCGTTCTTTGTGGTCGATTATATAATCATTTATTAAGAGTTTTTCGATTTCCAAATTGAAATGGTCATTATTGGTTATGTGGCCATTGATGATGTCTATTGGTTTCATGTTGGTGGCTGAATGCAAGGAATGATTATACGCAAGAATAGTCGTACATGTTCGATAATTGTCGAATGGAATCGTTCGATAGTTCCGTTCGATTGAGGATGGTTAGGCGAACAAAAATGTATTTTGATTTTGTGTAGTCCTAGTAGTTCGGAAATCACAGAGTTTTTGAATTCGGTATCATTGTCAACAATGATTTGTTCAGGTACACCGTGATGCGAGAAAAATTGAATGAGGTGATCAACTATTTCTGTACTTGAGAGAGAATTCAGTTGATATGCTTGAGCATATTTCGAGAAACTATCTATGATGGTCAAAAATTTGTTCTGTTCTAAGGTGAAGGTGTCCATATGGATTATTTCGAACGGTCTGGTAGACGTTGGGGTTACATTCATTTTTATTCTCACTGGGTGTCGTTCATATTTGCTTTGTTGGCAAACTTCACATTCATTGATGAACGTTTATATGGAATTCTTCATGAAAGGCCAATAATATTTTTCTTTAATGCGTTGAAGCGTTTCGTCTATTCCTCTATGATTAGACTTACCCTCGTGGTAGTTTTGAATAATCTCTTTCATGTCATCTTTGTTCGTGATGTCAATGAGTTTTTTAGTACATTTCTTGAATTTCAGTGAAGATGATTTGAAATATTGTTGAAGAATGGTCGTGAATGGTTCGTAAAGTTCTGGACTTTCGAAATATAGATAATATTGGATCTCGGAGTTTATATAATTTTTTATGAAGTCAATGGTGTCTTTTTCGAAATTATTCTGTGAGAGTTGTAAGTGAATGCGTTTATTTTTTTCAAATGAAATTTTAATTTTCGGTTTACATGGAGAATGTAAAACAGAGCTAATGAATATTTGATTCAGTCCATAGTTGACTGCTGTTTCCATTATTGGTATTCCGAAAATTGGATTCTGTTCGTTGTTCGAGTGAATTGTTTGATCATCGTCATTTAAGTTTTCTTCGTGATTGTCTTGATTTTGCGTTTCGTTTTCATTGCTTGTAGTCTGTTCATTTGTTTCGTTTACTTCTTCAGTATTTATAGAAAGTTCAGGATCGGGTTGTACTTGGGTTGAACAATTATCTACGTCATCTATAGGGATAGAGATGGTTTCGGTGTAAAAGTCTATAGGAGATTTTTCGGGACGGATGTTGTCAGGTCTTTTGAAGAGATTTGATTGATTTTCATTGTAATTGTCTGTGTCTCTCAGTATATCATCCAACTGATTCCAAAGGTCGTTTGTGTCTTTGGTATGTTTTTTTATCCTAGAGAGAGCGTCTGCGTTAGTGTTTTGTGTTCCTTTTTTGTATATAATGTCATAGTTATACTCCTCTAGTTTTATTCCTCAACGTGTCAATTTCGAATTGGGGTCTTTTAGGGAAAACAGCCATTGGAGGGGTTTATGATCCGTTATTATGTTGAATTTTCTACCGAATAAGTATGGTCTAAAATACTTTGTTGCCCAAACTATGGCAAGAAGTTCCTTTTCAATCACGAAATAATTTTGCTCTGAGTCGTTTAAGGTCCGGGAGGCGTATGCTATTGGCAAATCTCGTCCGATAGGTCCTTGTGAGAGCACGGCTCCCAAGGCAACGTTGCTAGCGTCGGTGGTTATATTAAAGGTTTTCGAGAAGTCTGGATATTGTAATATAGGTTCATTAATTAGTAAATTTTCATCCATCACCCTTTGGAAGCTTGCTGGGGCATTTTTCAGCCCAAAAGGCATACGAAGGAATTCGTAGTGCCCGTTCTCAGTATTGAATGCTAATTTTTCAATATCATCCTTGTCCATCTCGAGTGTGGAGAAGTATTGGCACCTACCTAGCTCATCGAGCAAGTCAGTTATATTAGGCAAGGGATATTTGTCATCTACAGTTTTGTTATTGAGTTGCCTATAATCAATGACTACCCGCCATTTCTGCTTACCAGAGGCGTCTAATTTCTTTGGCACTACCAAAATTGGGGAGGACCATGGTGAGTTGCTGGGTTGAATTATTTTTGAGTCTAACATTTTTTAAATTTGCTTTTCCACTTCGTCTTTGTAGACGAAGGGGTAACGATATGGTCGAGAATATACGGGAATCTCGTCTGTTGTTTTGATCTTGTGCTTTATACGGTTCGTAAAAGTCAGTGGCATATTCTCATGATAAAATATGTCCGCAAATTCTTCACAGAGATTCAGAATTGAGTTTTTCTCTTCATCATTGAGATGACCGGTTCTTATATTTCGAAGGTCTAAATCTTGCTTTGGGCTGTCTTGAATGTGATTAAAATCAAAATTTTGAATTTCTTGTCGATCGAATTTGTCAACTTTTATAGGTTCGAAAAAATCTAAAGTCACTGTTTTGGTAGTATTATTGAGGATCGTTGTGAATGCTTCGCCATTTTTAGCGATACTTAGACTTTCTGGTATCTCACAATTGTTGATTTTTTTATATGGTATTACGATCTCGCCGTCTCGAATCGAAATTTTTATTTTAATAATTTGTTGTGTTCTAGGTTGAATCGAAATCAAATTGAGCTCTTTCTTTGTTGGGTAAAATAAAAGTCGGATCTTAGTGTGAGATGTTATTAGATATCCTTCCTTATGATCGAGATTTGCTTCTAAGAATTTTAAATTGTCTAGTCCGATTAAACCGTCAAAAATGTTATGGAATTTGAATAGATAGAATTTCAGATTCTTTTGTTCAGGCAATTTGAAAATAGGTGAGGCAGGTATTGATGCGCTATATTTATGTGCTGATTTTTGGAAAACCGTGGATACTATGAAAGGTCCATCTCTTATAGAATTTGGAAAAAAATTGAAGGCTATATCCGGGTCAATAAACGATTTCGTTGAGCCCGAATCTATCAGAATTTTAACATTGAACTCAGGAAATACGATGTATGATAGTTCGCTCGTATTTACGTTATTTAGTGAGATAATTAGTGGTTCTAAGTATTTTGGTTGTTCAGAGGCGTTTCTGAAAAATTTTCTTGATAAGTTTCAACATTTGCGTCAACATCTTGTTGTTCTGGGATTTCTTCAAAACAATGACCATCTTCTTCTGAATAATGTTGATCAATATTTATTTGGTCTTGTTCGAATTGATATTGATAATTTTGGCAAGAATTTGGGTCACCTTCAGTATAAAATAGTTCTTCCGAAACAAAATTCTGCTCGGGTTTGTTGAAATTATTGGTATTTCTTGTTGAAATACTCATTGAAGTAGGCCTGTATGTTTGATTTTGATTCTGAAATGAGGTTGAAGGTTTAGCAAAATTTCCAGTATTTCTTGTCGACATACTCATAGGCGTAGCTCTTGGAAACGTTTGATTTGAGTTTGGTTTTAAAACATTTCTATTTTCAGGTCTTCCAAAAACTTTTGCTTTCGAGAAATACCGTTGTGGTGGATTATTTGGTCTAGTTTGAATATTCACAGGTTGGGAAGGAAAGGTATTTTGTATGAAATAGTTATTCTGTGTTTGGACATTGTTGAGGCAAATATGGTCTTTGATTTGGGTTAATTTGATTCCGGGTGATTGTTTTATTAGAGAAATTTTGGAAATAATCAATATTGTCTTCTCTGATCACAAATTGAAGAGCTTACTACTTAAACTTGTAGGTTTCATGCAACGTATTGTTGTTCCTAAGGGTTCTCTCAATCCGGCTAAGAATGTTTTCAAGGCTAAATCTTGGTGAAGATCTCGTTTTAATTTTTTCGCTGCATCCGTAGTCTCGTGAACATCAGTATAACTACATAGAAGATTCAATATTTTCAAACACCTGTCAAAGAACTGTTGAGGTTTTTCGCCAGCCGCTTGCCTCAACATGACTAAATCTCTATTAAGCCATGCTTCGTCTCTTTGGTCGGCAAAGCTTCTGATAAGAGTTGATTTCAGATCTTCCCATGAGAAAATATTTTGGATATTGACTAGAAGTTTGGCATTGCCTCTTAATTTAGAAATAATTGAGTTTACCAAGAAAGTGTTTTGAAAATGTTCTGGATTTTCTGCGTTATAGAAATTTTTGATCAAAGACTCACTAATCGTAATATATCTGTTCAATTCGTTGGGATTTTCATCGAATTCGGGAATGCAATTGAGGTATTCAGGTTCCAATTGTTGGGCCATATTGGGTTCTGAATTTGGCAGAGGTGAAAAAGTATTTGTTTGAGAGTCAGTTAAAGGGGTATCGATATTCAATTTCTCAAAATCGTACAACAATTCTTCCATAAAGTTGTACTTACATTAAAATTAAAGTGACTATGAGCATCTCCAACTTAACTATGAAGAGGACCAACAGATCGGCGATTTTGTCTTCACTGTAGGAGTCTTCTTCAAGAACTTGGTCGATTCTGTTCCAAATTCCGATAATCCGTTGATGATGAGTTGAATTGGTATCTGCGATAGATTCGGTTTCTTGATGTTTGAAGAGCCGCCAATACAACACTTCCACTCAACGAAGCAACAAGGTTCGAATTTCCAGTCAATCGTTGAAACGTCAAGTTCACGTACAATACGGTAAACTCTGGAAAATCCGCACGACTGCGCCAAATAACTTTTTGAAGTGCTCAAGTCCTTTTTTTAAAATATTTATTTTACAATGATTTGATTAATTACGGAAATCACATGGAAAATAGGTCTAACTATTGTAGGATATGGTAGGATATGCATCTACCCCGTATACGCTGACAGTATCACTTAGTGGCTCAATCGGGTGACTCAGTGATACGATGAATCAAGGGATGTTACGTGAAGAAGTAAGGCTGAGAGTTAGTTACCGTTTAGACGTTGTATTAGAAGGATGAGAGAATAAAAGTGTGTATATAATTATTGTTTCGAAGTATGTATTTCTAACAAAGACAGCGGAGGGATATTGATTCCATCAGTTTCTTTAGTGGTAATAAGTTTAACAAGATTTTCGAAGCGAAAATGAGTAACCAAAGGAATGTCTTGAAGTTGAAATTGAATAAGATAACTCATGGAGAAAGTCATCAGTTATAAGAAGCTTATTATCTCGGACCTGGAATGGACCTCGAGGGCCTTTGAGGAAAGGGAGTATTGGTTTAAGGTGTTAGTTGGTAGTGGTCCTTGTGACGTGTGTGGCGAAGGTGAAGGATTCTTCTTCTCAAGCATATTGGTGAACGTCACCGGTATAAGAGCGAAAGTCTCTATGTAAGTGGGTGAAAGTCACCATGTAATAAGAGCGAAAGTCGCTATGTTAATGGGTGAAAGTCACCATGAAATAAGAGCGAAAGTCGCTAGTTAAGTGGGTGAAAGTCACCATGAAATAAGAGCGAAAGTCGCTATGTAAATGGGTGAATGTCACCATGAAATAAGAGCGAAAGTCGCTTTGGAAATAGGTGAAAGTCACCATGAAATAAGAGCGAAAGTCGATATGTAAATGTGTGAAAGTCACAATGAAATAAGAGCGAATGTCGCTATGTAAGTGGGTGAAAGTCACCATGAAAATGTGCGACTGGAGCAATCGTTATCATGTTATAAGGACGATATAGAGTCTGAGGACAGACTAACCCCAGGATGGCCGAATGTAGGATATGGTAGGATATGCATCCACCCCGTATACACTGACAGTATCACTTAGTGGCTCAATCGGGTGACTCAGTGATACGATGAATCAAGGGATGTTACGTGAAGAAGTTAGGCTGAGAGTTAGTTACCGTTTAGACGTTGTATTAGAAGGATGAGAGAATAAAAGTGTGTATATAATTATTGTTTCGAAGTATGTATTTTTAACACTATGATGGGAGCAAAAATGCAACTGAACTGAACAAATGATTATCTTGTTAACATGATGTATGAAAGATGATATGCTGTCTCGGCAGAGTCAGCGTTCTTCTTGGGAACGGCTGCGGGATCCATGAGATATTTCGTTAGAATCATTAGCTAACTATATCGGATGATCATGAATCATATCGTTAATCATATACAGATATATGTTCGGAGAGGGGCAGTTATACGAAAGAGGTTGAATGGATAGCATCAAGAGCAATATACGTGTTATATTGTTAAGACTGTAAAAATTCAGAAGTTAGATATCTTCACGTGTCTTTGGTGAAAAAAGTATGGAGTGAACGATGAGTGATAGTGATAATTTCGTCGCACGAAAACGTGCAGTTTACTGTGGTCTAATGAATGCAGAAAACAAGAAAATGGAATCACTCCAAAGAAGAATGCTATTATTTGAAAGCAGCAAAGGTTATGACAATACGAAGGCAAGTTTTGGATAGTTGTTATTATATTTGATGTACTTTTTGAAGATATTACATGCAGAGGTTATTTAGATACAGGTATTGAAATAAACGTGGTTTGAAAAGTGCTGATTGATAAGTTCAATTAGGTAAATGTGAAACCGATTTATCTTTCTATGAGTGCGCTATTGAAATAGATGAGCTAATTGATCTTCTGAAAGGGTATAGGTACGGTCGGTATGGTACTTCGATAATGACGGCCTGTGGAAAGCAGTAAACGATTCGAAAATGAGGGGTCTGTAGAAGACGTATTACATATATATTGGCCTGTAGAAGGTGATTATTTCAACACAGGAGCAATTAAAAAAAATGAATAACAATCATGGGCCTGTTGTAGGCAAACATTAGCTAGTAAACGATAAAAAGGAATGGTCAATCATTTCGTTCTTTGATCATACTGCCAAAAACACATATTAACCGAAATGAGTTTCTTTTAGCAAAAATACTTACACTCAACCACGAGGTGAGCGAAAAAGAAGCGAGGACACTTCAGTCGTCAGGATGGCCGATTGTTAGAGATGTTATAGTATTATCATTGAATTACCCTGTATTCGAGTATGTCGATAGCCGTTAGAATCATTAGGTAACTATATCGGATGATCATGAATCATATCGTTAATCATATACAGATATATGTTCGGAGAGGGGCAGTTATACGAAAGAGCTTGAATGGATAGCATCAAGAGCAATATACGTGTTAAATTGTCAAGACCCTAACATATTATAACAACTAAACATCATCAATCAATAATAAACATAAACATCAGTAAAAAGTGTTAATAATCAAATGGGTTAGGATAGGATGTGATATTACCTCAAAGCCTAAATACATATTGGATTTAATTTCGCAATAGTTTAGAACGCCTCAATTTGATTAAAATACCATGATATGTAGCATCATCACATTATGTAACAATCGAATGTCACGGTTTTTCCGATTCTGGTGGAAATGCATTTGAAGCCTATATGTATATATAAGATGTCAAGACAATTTGGGCGATTTCACATCTAGACGACTAAGTCTAAGTCCAGAGTGGCACCCGTGAAACGAGTTTGTTTGCCACCTTTGGAACTTTGTAGCGCACTTCTATTGGCTCAATTATCAAACAGGGTTATCTATTCTATTGAAATCAAATTTGAGAAAATATTTCTATGGTCAGACTCCACAATTACACTAACCTGGATACAAGGTTGTCCAAGTGAATGGAAAACTTCCGAAATAGAGAGTTTAACCAATATAAATGATTGGTATCACGTAAAATCAGATGATAATTCTGCTGATCTGATTTAGAGAGGCATGAGTATTTCCGAATTAATTGTGTATGTTTTTTGGTTGTTAGGGTCTATATGGCTACAATGTGACAATTTACAATTTTCGAAAATTGATTATGAATCTATTGACGAAACATTGTTAGAGCAACGCGAACAACAAGTGTTTCTTGATTTTTCTGCGGAACTTGTTTTTGATATTCTCGATAAAATTTCCTCATTGCCGAAACTACAACGCGTTGTTTCATATTGCTTAAGTTATATCAATTATTCAAGGACAGTCCATGATTGAAGGCTCTTTGGAAATTTATCTGTCACTGATTTTCAAAGGGCTTTAAACATTTTAATTCGTTTATCACAAAAAAAAAATATTTTTTCACGAATTTTATAATTTAGAAGAAAAAAAACGATTCCATAAACAAAGTCATTCATTGTCATTGAATTCATTTATGGACATTGAATCATTACTACGAGTTATTGGTAGAATTCAAAGAACGCATGAAAAATACGATAAAAAACACCCAATAATTTTGTCGCCAAAACACAAATTGACAAAATAGATTTCCATTCATGAACATAAACGTCTACTTCATCATGGTCCCACAATGCTACTTCATTCCATGAGGGAGAGGTTTTGGCCTTAATCAAGGCGAAATATAGCAAGAGAGACGTACACAAATGCATTACTTGTTTCAAGGCGAACCCAAAAAAAAGATCAATATTTGATTTTACCTGAAACCAGAATAAACAACTATTAACCATTTCATAATTCGAGTATCGATTATGCTGGACCTTTTTTAGTGAAAGATCATTCCACAAGAGTGGCAAAACTATAACAAAGGCATATGTCTTCACGTTGATTTGTATGACAACTAAAGCAATATGCCTAGAGTGTGTGTCAGACTTAACCACGGAGTGTTTTCTAAAGGCTTTGGAGAGATTCATTGGTAGATGAGGAGAGTCATCAAATCTTTATTCAGATATCGCAAATGTTTCGTAGGCGCAAGCGCTGAATTATTGCGTTTTTTTGATTCTGAATCTGACACAATCATTGATCACTCAGCAAGAGGCAATATAATGTGGCATTTCATTCCATCGCTTTCACCAAATTCTTCGGGAATTTGGGAAGCTGGCATAAGCTAACTTTCATTTGAAACGAGTATCAGGAAATGCACATTTGAGGTTCCAAAGTTTTAATACCGTGTTAGTGCAGATTGAATCAATATTGAACCTAAATTGAACTCCAGACCCCAATGTCCAATAACCTCACTTTCTGATCAATTTACCTTTCTCACCTTGGCTCATTTTCTGGTGGAAAAGTCACTGACAGCAAATACCGGAATCATATCCCAGAAAATAGGTTGAACCAATATCAACGGCTACGAAGTATTGTTGCGGCATCGAGAGTATTTGACAGAATTACAAACCAGAGTTCACCAAACCTCGTCAAAGAAGGCACCATTTTTATAGTAAAGGAGGACCATACACCATCATTACTATGGCACATAAGACGAGTTCTACAACTTCATCCCGGAGAAAACGGTAGTGTACGAATTGTCTTGCTCAAGGTTAACGGCAGAATAGTGAAACGTGCTGTTACTAAACTGTGTATTCTTCCTCATGAGAAAGATGGAGCTAAAAAGCAAGACTGATAAATACTTCAGTTGAATGTTATTGTTCTGTTCCATAATTTTTTAATAACGTTGAAAATGTAACGAACATTCATGATATTATAAACATATTTCAAGGCGGCCGGCATGTTTACGCCAATGTGGCATATATCTAGGCAACTGTTAGGATCAACAAAGAATAATTGAGATGGAAAGAAAATCAATGATATGAAAGTTTTTTCACTACTGTCAATAGAAATGCAATAAATAATATCACAATTACAAGCTCCAGTTTACAATTCGATGAAAACAATCTACAGTCCACTCAATTCATAATAATATGCAAGAGTTAAATTTACATGAAAAAACTTATAAAAGGACAGAATTCGAACATCTTTTCTCGATTGCAGTGCCTGACAGGTACCTATTCGCTATATAAATTTTATCAAACATGAGGAATATGGCATACATAGTGAAGGAAATAACACCAACTAACACCATCTAGTGTTCACTGGAGTTCTAATTCAGACAAATCAGTTTTTTTTCTACTTCCTACGGTATCATCCATCAGATTGGATTGTGGTATAAGATTCTTACGAATATAAACTAAACTAGTTGAAGATATACTGTTTCGGCTAATTGAGCCTCATCAGTAGCACTAACTAGGCAAATTGCTACTCATCTATAATATCACAATGCAATATAGTGACAAAAATTCTGGGGTCGAACACATGAACTCATGAAATTCACAACACTCGCATGCTCATATAAATTTATATCAGATCTGGTGTGCTCAGGATGCAAAACTCAATGAGTGAATATTGACAACAGATTTGATGATTTATATAGAGCTTTGAATCAATCGTGAACTGGCAAGATTCAACTTGGTGCTGACTTCACATGCGTTAGCTTGAATAATAGCACCAATAAAAATAATTACTTCCCAACCATTTGGTGAATCTAATTTTATGTTTATAATTCACCACATCCATGTAATCTCACACTACATAGATCAGAATTGATACAACTCACCACTTAGTAGAAGTGTAGTGATAAAAAGTTCGAAAATATTATATGCAGATGTCGATTCCATCGGAGTTTGCTCTGAAATCCATTCGATTGAAAGTGTACCTGCACTAAAGTATTTGTTCACCACGTGATACCTTTTTTATTTCGATAGATATGATAATCGAGCATTGACTCCGAAATCAGATTTTTTCAACAGCCAGAAACTCGCTTTTCACGCTCAATAAAAAAATTCGTGATGAAGTGAATAACCACGTTTATGCAGTCTCCTCTTCACTGACACAAATCTCGAAGTTGGCAATCCCAATGGTGAAACGATACTGCTTTCCATTTTGAGTTCCTGTCTATCGATGGAATTGATGAATCGGTTACACTAGAAACACATCCTGGAGCAAAAAAAAAACAGATAACACCTCCATTTCGCCGTGAATTGATCACCGCTATTCTACGGGTAGCCCTTGTATTACAAATCGCCACCATTTTTATCTGAAGTTCGTCTTCCAATTGCTTTTCCATCAAGAGAAGTGTGCCGAATCACACATGAAATCACTCAATCTATTCACGAATATTGTTGACTATTTACTCATTATGTGGTATCTAATAATAGGGAATATTCATTGGAGATTCAATTATTTGACGCGAATTAGTAATAGATGATCGAACAAGTTTGAGAAAACAAATTCTTGCTAAACGAAAGGGGCTCCTGAGTACTTGCGAGCATGTATAAGAAAATATCTAACTGAAAAGCTATATAAAACAGCTATTTTCATTAATGCCCGGCCAGGCGTAAAATGGAACTATCGCCTGGTTTTGAGAGCGTAAAGTTGCACTTTACCGCCCGCGGTTGACCTCATGGTTCGCCTACCGTAAAGGGGCACTTAATCTGAATATTAGCACTGCATATACAGCCTCACTGATGCAACCATGCTGTATTTCTATGGTGGTTTAGATAAAGAGGTTATTACAATAAAACAGCAAATATGGTAGTAGTAGTAGAAGATGTAGTTTTTCGAAACAGCAAATATGGTAGTAGTAGTAGAAGATAGAAGTAGTAGAAGAAGTAGTTTTTCGAAGATGTGACCGATGCGTAATGAAAATCAATGAACGAACTACCTTTACTACAAGATTTTCACTAATCAGGGTTTAAAAATCACGACACTCTATACTGGGTGTAACAGGATCATGGTACACCTCCCGTATCTCCGTAAGTTTCAAAGGTAATTGATTGAAATTTGTGATATGCTATATACATAATAAGCGTCACTTTTTGACCTACGAATGATTTTTTTTTTCCACTTCCGGTTTCGCCTGAAGTGATACCAACTCTCGATTTCTGAATGGAACACTCTGTATATTATTGCATTTCTGAAATCTGCTAAATTTTCTCAATCCAATGATATCACATAAGTGACATTTTAAACGTCAAAATTTTTAATGATTTTATTTTATTATTTTGTTTCAACTGTAATTTCCATTCTATTTATCGCACATTTCATTACCAGCTATGAATGAATTCCTCATTGGTAGTACTGATAAATGGTACCACGGTACCAATATGGTTCTATTTGAAAAAAATGAGTTCTACCGCAAAATCGACCACGATGAACTTTATTTGCTCATAAAAAACGCAATTTTTTTATTATTGATGGGATTTAGATTTTCCTAGCATTATACGGATCAATTGGAATAAATCGGAACCATCATGGCATATACCTGAATGGAAATCTAAAAATTGAATTTTATAAAATTTTGACGTTTGAAATGTCACTTATGTGGTATCATTGGAACCAGAAATATATGCAGATTTCAAAAATGTAATTGTATACAGGGTGATCTATTTATAAAGTGAGAGTTGGTATCACTTCCGGCGAAACCGGGAGTGGAGAAAAAATCATTTGTAGGTCGAAAAGTGACGCTTAATATGTTCATAGCATGTCCCAAATTTCAATGAATTACCTCTGAAACTAACGGAGATACGGGGGGTGTACCATGATCCTGTAACACCCGGTATAATACCTAAAGCATCTTCAGATAGAGCATTAAACTAACTAATATTGCGACATACTCGCAAAAATGGTTCAACCCTTCAACTTTTATGTTTCTGCAGATGAAGATGTGAAATTTGGTTTGTGTAGGTTTCATACATGAATATGCATTTTTTGACGTACCTAGGAATTCAATAATCTTCTATCACCTCAGGTTTGACTGAAATCGAACCTCACTTTATTGCTTCAAATGAAAGATACTTCTGAGAAACACGTGGTATATGGGAAAGAAACTAATGAATTAATATTCTAGGGACAAAAGATTGATTTCTTATTAGGATTTCTTAAAAAGTTTTATAGAAACGGAAGATGAAACTATGATCATTATAATTTGAATCATAGGAGACTATTCAAATTGCAGGAAAAGCTGTTATATCGCTAAAAATTAATGGCTTGAGATGATTTATCAGAAGTTTCCTACATTCAACAAAATGGCGAAGCGGAAACAGTTCACTTATCATGAATATAGTGTATAGTAGACATCGTGCAACTCAATATAGATACATTCAGGATTTTTTTAAACCCTACTGAGAAATCGCAAACGAACTTCTCGAAAGTCCAATTACATTCGCGAGGTGAATGGTAGCATAAAAACCTCATATCATATGAATCGTCACCATAAATGTGTCGTTTTTATCCCATCTAATTAAAACCTTCTGAATAGCAATCAGCGCGGGTGTTTCGGCACCTTGTTGAGTTTTGAGTCACATCTCCTCCTACGTCACGCTAGTGTGTTGGGATTTTGAATCAATTGATGGGTATAGCGATATTGAAGGATGCCATGTGCAGAAGGTGGTGGCCAAATAAACATCAGAATTAGGAACTGATGGGGTCTTGCTAGTAGCAGATATGGATAGATTTCTCTTGATTTCGCCTACTTCGATAAAACGTGTTTTATGTGACATTGCGTATGTAAATCCTGTTTTCAATTGAATTCATAGTTCACTCCAGGTATCGAAACAAAAGTATATATATTAGATTCTGAGGAACATCTTACTATTTTAAACAATTTCATGGAGTCATTTGTCGATGAGTTTGATGCCATTATGTATCGGAGATAATTGCAACAAAATTTTTTATATATCTTTCGTTGTATATACCTGAGAACCACACATGTTGAGCTGATATTCAATTGTTTCAAATAAAATTTTTTTCTGCTGAAATAATAATTGGAAAGTAGTGTCACCAGGTCAAATTTCCACCATTTTAGTTGCTAAGGCTCCGAAGGCTCATCTGAATCATTTGATGAAAATTTTATGAAAGATTTGCCATACTGACCATAATACCTGTTTATGCTGAGTTTGCCGATTGTCATATGAACAGATAATATGCCAAAGGGAAGTGAAAGTGTCTCTCTCATTTAGGTAACTGAGCTTAAGATTCTCTAGCAAGTGGTATGAACGTGGGGTCTACTCACCTTCAAGAAATATCAACTTTATTTTTCAGGTAAAGAGAGATCATCGTTGACACCACATCACAGCAAACCACCTCACCTTTATGGACTACCAAAGATTCATAATACAGACGTCCCACTCACACCAATCATCAGCTAGCGAGATTTCTACTACCGATCATCCAGCCGCTACAAGAAAATATTCCATTCTTCGTGAAGAACACCAGGCACTTTGTTGAGATCCTAGAGAAAATTGAGGCCACACAAGGAGACCATCTCGTCATCTTCGTTGTAGAAAGCCTTAATTCCAACGTTCCTGTAGAAGGAGCACTTCAAATAATCAAAATGAAACTTCAAAACGACAGACACCTTGAAGATAAAACACCAATATCAGTAGAAGGAATTATGTTATATCTATTATCTCCTAGAATGATGTCTTCGGAACTGCTACTTCCAGATCAAGGACTCTTTCTTTTCTCAAGATGAAGGACTACCAATATGATCGCCGCTCTCACCGGTAATAGCGAATATATATATGGAATGGTTCGAAACATTAGCCATCGATCAAGCTCATATAAAGCCGCGCATCTGGCTGAGATACGTCGATGACACGTTCATAGTGTTTAACCATGGGGACGACGAACTGAAAACCTTCCTTTAACACCTCAACAACGTGAGCCTCCCATCAAATTCACCATCGAAAAAGAATCCCAGATCGAGTTACCTTTCCTGGACGTGAAAGTCTAGAGGACCGACAACATATGGCAAACTTTTGTCGACAAGAAACCAATACATACAGTACAGTATCTCAACTATGGATCCAACCACCACAGCGCCACAAAAAGGTGGATAGGGCAGGCTCTGATTGATCATGCCGTCGATCTCTCCAACAACGAGGCTGACTACCGAACACCTGGACGACATTGAAAAATACCTCTATCAGAATGGCTTTTCGAAGAAAATTGTGGAACAGACGTTAGCCCGCTAGAGACGGGAGATAATCCACATAACCCTATCTTAGTACAATACCAAGACCTGCTTCAAATCTGGAAACACCATCTGCAGCCAACTCAGTAAAACCAGATGACAAAAACAGTGACTTCAATAATTGTGTTGCCCGAATACCCTGCGAATCATACATCGGAGAAACCAAGAGACCACTGGAAACCCGGCGAACACAAGAAAAACACCTAACGAAGAGAAACCACCTAGTCAGGAATCGCAGAACATGTGTGGAGTTACCAACATAACATCAAATGTTCTGAAGCAGAGATCATCCATAGAGAGAAACACTGGCTGAAGAGGAAATTCAAGGAAGCAACGCATTCAGTCAATCAAGCGTCAAGATTCGCAACATAAGAAAATCGCTGATGGGTCGAATCAACGGCTAACTGCATCGGAAAATCCTGCCCAATCTGACTTATAAATATTCACGTATCCCCGGGTTTTGTTAGTTCTCACCTGAAGACGATTGTAGATACACACAATCGAAACGTCGTGACGAAGTCGGTTTGAAATCCTTCTATTTTCATTTCACCTCATTTCTTTTAATTCACCTGAAAATATCATTATTTCTCAGGCTATTGACTATTTCAATCTATATTTTTGTCTTCAACTTTATACACATACTATTACTGACGTATTTCAATTTTTCTTCAGATTATCGATATCAGAATCTATCAAAATGAGGATTCTATCATAGTCTTCTCTCAAATCTTCCAGGAATGGGTCGCTTTAGCTTCAGAGTCTCGATAATATCCATTTTATTAGATACCAAAAATTTTTTGAGAAAGGCTCCTGAAATTAATCCAGATATGAACGGGAAATGTGGTGTTGTTCTGCCATTTTGGTATTTTACTATTTCGCGGAAATTCAGGAGCTGGAAAAAGGGTACTTCGTTTCACGGTTTCAGCTTGTATTCCTGATAATAGTCAGGACATATCCATAAATGCGAATATTATGTTGACAATAGTTATAGGTATGTATGAACATCGGTATGAACAGAGCAATGTGAATTATGTTGAATTTTCATAAACTTTACAGGGTCATAATATAACTGTTACTTATTGCGACAAGAACTGTATTAAATGTTGGAAGCATAAAACCCTAATATTCCGTACAAACTAATTCGAGAGGAATGGTAGAAAGTCGATGATAATCGACAGATAATTCGACTAAAACTGACGGACGATACATTTCTCACAATATATCCGAGTCAACCGATTTATCTCAACAGAAGTCTCCCACATGACTGAACGGACCCACAGAAATGACGCAATGAAGTAGAAACGAGAGAATCTGATGAAAATATAAAACACTGGGAACATTATATCATCGAAAGAATTGATTTCTACTTGACCGAAAGAAAAATGTGGAGATATAAAATCTCAGTTTTATTATCGCTGGTTGTGAGTGAATGAATAGTTGAATGAAGTTGTTAAGAGAATAAGTAAGAATTATGGAAATTCATAATTATCTACGAAACGAAAAAAGAAATCAATACATTTGGGCTGTTTGACCTGGTGAATTCAAAAATGGTAACGAAGATGTTGTTAGATTATCCAATGGGCATATATCACAAGAAGAGTACATATTATCTGAATTACTTACCCAACCTAGTTCAATTTCTTGAGACAATTATTGAAAGTCATTATTTTTCGAATACCCAAGGAAGCGGGAGATGGAAACCCTACCTCAAAATCGAACGGTGAACGTCAGAGATATCGTTGATACGATTTCTGAATTCGATTGGCTCAAAAACGTCTAGGTTACAAATATGACATCAACATAGGTTTCCCATATAAACATTTCCATCATCATGCACCTACCACTAGCATTGAAGATCCATAAAAGAAAGATATATAAAAGTCTTCGAAAATCAAAGTTACTGAATCAGAACCTAAATCTGTACCTACTTCTTCTGGTGTTTAATTAACGATTCCACTGAAAACTGCAGAAAAACCTAGATTCGATTATTTATCAGTAAATGAGTCATTTCAACCTTGGATTGTCTTCATACCGAAACTAGTTATGTAGCAAACTTTCCCATGGATCTGCCGTTCTCACAGAAGATGCTGATGCAGCTTTGCAGACTAAGCTGTATTCCAGGAAAGCTCTCATCTCGCGAAACTAATTATCAGAAACGAAGTCCTCTCATTCTATCATCTATATCCCATCATACAAAACCACCGTATTTTCATCCCCAAATACCCCTATTTGGCACGAACAGTTTCGAGAACTCAGTTCGAGTTAGCTCCATGACCATTGCTGGAAAAAACGCATTACTGTATCGAAGACCCGGAGGACCCTTGCACTATTCAGCTGATTGAAGGAAACCTCACAAAAAACTGTCAACCACTCCAAATAAACTTAGCAGAGCCAATCATTGAACAAATCACTCAAGAAGAAGTATTGATCATCCCAGTCCGCGAGCAGAGGATATTTTCGAAATGCAAAACTGATCGTTACATAGAAATCAATCTTCCCACTCTCATCAAAATTCCGGAACATTGCGAACTTCATGCTAACCGCAAGAAATTTATTAACGACATCAGAATCCACCAGGGTAAACCACTCATTTTACCCAAGTTCGAGACCGAGAAGATGAAGATCCCAAAACTTTATGAAACACCAAATTTCACCAGGCTCAACTTAGAAGAAATTTACAAAATCAATGATATGATGGAACGACTAACGCCGATCAAAGAATCCGAAACTTCTAATAAGACCACCATAGCATTTGGCATTCTCCTCGGATTACTTCTTCTTATAGAAATCTTGGCAATATCAATTTTACTGAAGAAGAAATTTGACGGAATTCATCGACGCAAATCGGAAGAAGCGAAGAAAGAAGAAGAAGACCACGAAGCAGAGGCAGTTCCACCCCGACAAAATAACTCCCTTATTTTCTCGTCCTAAGGAGGGAGGAGTTATGTAGCAAACTTTCCCATGGATCTGCCGTTCTCACAGAAGATGCTGATGCAGCTTTGCAGACTAAGCTGTATTCCAGGAAAGCTCTCATCTCGCGAAACTCGCAGAGCACATCTTAGACACATTTTTAGATTATTCTATCTGTAACACTTGCCAGAGACAGTCGTCCTGTATTTGTTAATGAATAAACCTTTTTTAAAAAGTCGATCCATCGTTCAAAGTATTTAACTAACTGAAACACATAATGAGCTGATGAATAATTGATGAATATTCAAATACATTATTTTCCGGCCCCCCTATCATATGGAGTGTACTACCTTTCGAATGTCGGTTGAATTATCAAAATAACTGGTGTGCTATTCGATGAGAAGATTTCACAATGTGCATCGTTTCAAATCCCTGGAGAAACTCTTCTAAGAATTCGTAGAAAGGCAGAATTTTGGCTCCAATGGTTTGACGCTTAACAAAGTGTATGATTGTTATATACAGAATAATATTCAGTGGTGTGAGTTCGCTCTGTGCTTGCGTTGCTTGATTGTGTGCGGTAATGAAGGCACATGTACTATTTCCAAGACGTCACATTGTATCACAACGTGACTTGGGTATCAATTTGTCTATTCGTTCGACTCTACCCTCGAACAAATGAAATAGATGTAACTTATACTCACAGCGTGTCAAATTCACAAGCTATTAGAGGAATATCTCGGTTATCACAAAGAAAATAACAAGAACTTCTCAGATTGTGGATGATTTCCAGAAGAGCTTATGTGGTTAGTCGTTAGTAGTAGGTATTCTAGTTGTGCAGTGACCATCAGATGAAATTTTCGACCATAGTTTTCAAAATATTCTAGGAATGACAGATTGTCGACTCTGCTCGGTACAGCAAAAAAAAACTGATTTGATAGCTTTTTGTTGCTTGAAAGTACTTCCAAATGGCCACTGTACTGAGTTGAACAACAGGTGAGTTTCTATGAAATTATTAAAACAAGGATTTTCTCCATTTCAGACGTATATAGATCGATTTATAGAAGAGTATAAAGAAGAAATGATTTTGATAAAGGGAATTTCGGCAAGTGTCAACCTTGACAAAGCAAGGGTGGCTCGTCTGAGCCTGTCCAGTCTGCCTGCCCAGAACTACTCGTGGTGTAACAATAGACGCGATTTGCGATGATCATGGACCGTCAGAATATCTGTAGAAATGGTGGAGATCGCCCAATTCCTAAGTGCAGGATCGCCAAGACGAACAGCTTTCCTCTGGAAAGAATCCAGAATTCTCAACACATGTGAACACTATACCCAATTGTGCTTCGTAAATTACTGACTATTTCAGGCACTTGCCAAATGAACCAATGAGGAGCTTCAGTCAAGTTCGGATTATCGATAACAAAAACTTGACTGTTGACTCTAATTTGCCTGTCGAGTTCCTTCTTGGAGAACATACAAGCTTGAGTCTTGGTTGCATAAAACGCCACTAGATTATCAGATCCACATTTCAGAATATCAGTCAGATCTTCATTTATAGTAGCGACCTATATCTGTATTGCATTGCTGGTTTTATTAGATGGAATAGGAGCTCTATAGAGAAGATGTCGGTATGAAGTGAATTATCAGCCGCGAAAGTTATGAATAGAACAGAGTTATAGTGCTGAAACAGATCATTGCGGAACACCGGCGTTGATAGCCCCTTCATCAGATGATACGCTAAACACAACACAGCTGTGGCAGCAAACTATGAGACGGATGCTTTCCAAAATAGCTCTTGCAGCAAACTATAAGACGGATGCTTTCCAAAATAGCTCTTGTACCTAGCTAGATCAAATGCTTGTAGAATAACAGAACGATAAGATTTCATTAATTTATTTATATATTCATTTATTCAATCAAGTACTGTACAGAATTCGATACAAATTCCAAATGGTACAACTAATCTAATTAATTTAACGACAAACAAATAATAAACAGAAATATATGTGTATATACAAATACAATGGTGAACTTAGGTAGGTACATGTTTATATAGATATAAGTAGAGGACAAGGTGAAAAAAATTACTTGAATTAAATACCATTTCAAGTTTTCAGGTAGGAGTTACGAAGAATTTCAGTTGTCACGTAAATACGTAATACGTAAAAAGGGATATCAAATATATTTATTAATGAATGGTGGATATTAAATTTTTCTTGAAGCCTACAACAGAAAGCAGTGCGAGCATAATTAGTACGATGTGTTTGTACATAGGAAGTGTTGCAGGTTCTGGTGGTTCTAGAGTTGGCATGAAATGATAATTTTTCTAATATCTCTGTACAATTTACGACGCCATTTACGATTTTGATTAAAAAATATAACATAGCATTGATTCGTTTCTGTTCTAAAGTTTTTAGATTCAACAATGAAATACTTGTTAGAGAGTCAAGACCGTGAAAGGAAAGTCCAAGTTTCCAAACAAGAAAATTCGTGAACCGACCTTGTACTCTAAACGATCCTTATGGCAATTTTAGATTGATGACCAAATTATACTATTATATCCCAGAATGCTTCGAACAAGTGAAATATACAACGTCTTAATGGCGTTCTGATCAGAAATATTTCTAGCTTGTCTCTTCATAAACCTGATCCATTTATTACAAATATTGTTGATATGATAGTTGAAATTGGGTTCTTTATAAAATATTATCCCTAAATCACCATCCTGAGAGATTTATTACAAATATTGTTGATATGATCGTTGTCCAGAAAAGGAGTAATAAACTTCAAAAAACCGCCATCCACACCAAGTGCTTTTATTTTAGAAATAAGAAGACTATGATTAACTGAATCGAATGCCTTGGCGAGATCAGTGTAAATCACATCAACCTGAAAACCTTGTTCTAGTTTATTGCATAAAAAGTTTTGTATAATTCCTAAATTGGTAGCTGTAGAGCAATTTTTGAAAAAAAACATGTTGGTCATTAACTATAAGAGTTCGTCTGTTTATATTGACTCAAAAACTTTCGGAATATATGAAATTTTAGATATACCTCTGTAATTTTCAATATTGCTTTTACTACCTAGGATGATTTACATATGGTTGGAAATATTTCATCATCAAACGATTTTTGAAAAATAATTTTAACAATTACAATTAACATGTTTCACTAACACTGTAGCTCCTTCAGGTATAGGTAAGTACACTCCAAATATTGTAGGAGCTTGATATTGACAGATAGCAACTTGCAAAAATTGGTGTTGTTTCGTGGGCACATTTCTTTGAAATTATTGGAGGGATTCTGTCTCACTCTATAGTCTTTTTGATATCACGATCAAGCATAATGATTCTGATTGTGCGATGGCGAAAAACAATTCCGAGGAGTATTTTTCCTCGTGAATCAAAAGTAGAATTCGCTGCTTCTTCTTGCGATTTTTTTCACAATGTGTCATAATCCCTGGTTGAGAGAGAGTGAAGATTTTCACATAAATTTTAGGAAAGGAATTGATTTTCACCGGGAATGACCAGAAATTGAAAGTTTAATAATCTAGCATGATAGATATGAATGAGACAAGTTGTTAAAGTCACATTTACGTATCCCACTATTCTTCGAATTGCGATTATTTTTCGAGAAGCACTTTCCGAATAATGATTTTTTGACCAATTCAACGATACTCATTTGTTCGCAAATGGATTGATGATATGAACATGAATTGAATACATATATGGAAAATGGTAGATGATAATTAATTATCATACTAGCCACTGAAAATCTGCGATTTACTTACTACACCCAACAGAATGGGATCGTTTTGACCGCAAGTGCAGTGAAAATGCTTCTCAAGGTAACACGTTATAATTTGAATCTTTTTTCTCCAGATCTACTTATAGCTGATGATGAGAGATGAATTTCATGAAACATATGTACTTTTTCATGATATAAGTCTGTAGACTACATTCAATTACACTTCTGGTGGTGTATATTCTACCCTTTTGACCTAAAATACTCACCTCCACTGTGAGGTTATATCAGTATTTGTTGAATTTCGCACTCACATCATTAATATTATGCTGATGATAAGTGAAGCTCTTGGTGTAAAGTGAAAGATTTTGCTATTCTAAATAATGGTCATGTATTATATTCCATTAAATAAAACACCTCTTATATTTATTACTTACAAAAAATGAGAAACGTTTCTTTGTTCATTATCAAAAAATAATAAATAAGGAACATCGAATTAATTCATTTATTCAAACCTATCCAGTATTTGAATTAAAATAATTGCTCGAAGGATGAAGTATTTTTTATATATAAAATACCTACTGTTGGGTTTTCGTACAATCGATTCATTAATTATCATTTCCTGAAGCTGATAGAGGTGATCCTCAATTGTGACAAATAGTTTTCAGGTGCCCCAAAAAAAGTGTTTACCAATGACAAATCAGTAATATCAGGTCAACTCTACGAATGATTCAGATACGTTAATAAAACATTATGATGAACGGCTTCGTTTCCGAGTGTGATCATCATATATTTTGAGAGCCTTTGGAGTTTCAGAGTTTATATCAATAGAGAATTCCTAGAACTATATATATAACAGTGCTTAATGAAATGATTAAACTTTTGGAACGTGACACTTTTTACAAACAATAGCAAAATTTCTCTATTCGTGTGAAAATGTTTTGATTTCTTTAGTACCTACCTATGGATCGCATGTCACGATACAAAATATAAAATAATGGCATGGTGAGGGATTTATTGGTCATTTCCAATTATCGAACGGAACTACACATGTGTTGATGACCGGCTTGCGTGATGTTCTTTAATTAATGAAACTGATATCAAGGGCGAAACGATATAAAATATAGGTTGCATGACGCATTCGTCTTTGAATAGGTATAATTAAATCAAAATTCAATTTCACCCAACAAATAACAAAATGTCTACTACTCACGTTGTAGTTTTATGAAAAAAAGGGATGTCGATCATTTGGTCGAAAAGTGATATGATTCAATTATTGATCTGCTCTTTTGGAGTGTTCTCCTAACAGAAACTCCTCCAATAGGTTCAAGGCCATAGGAACTCCATATACTTTCAAACATTTCCTGTGGGTTGTATCAACCTCCTATTATAATTATTAGAACTGATATTCAATTGCGTAACATGAAACTGTCAGATGTCGAACTCTACAGTTCTGAACCGAACTAATCCTAAGAGTTGGGAAGTCGATCCTCACCATAGATCGGGTTATTGAAGGGATTAGACCCACCTATAGTGCAGTATTGCCAAAATTCATTGGTGATAATCCGTAGACTATCAATAATATTTGTAGAGAATAAAAAAACTCCTACATTCTCGAAGTGACTACTAGGAGGCTACTCAGGTGTTGTTGATGAACAGCAGTATACTTCCTTAGAATCCTTGGAGTGGTAGTTATAAAGGTTTCGACCTCTATGGGATCAAGGTGGAAGCATTGCGTCCAAATTTCGTGTTCTCAGGAATTCTGATTGATTGCTGAGGAGGGAAACCCCTTGCGTAGGAGTGAAAGGTGCTGCCCTGTCTCTTTCTATTTACTTCATTTGGTTTTGAGTAGATGTAATGGTAGAACGTTGTGATTCAGAAAATATTTGATAGTTGTTGTCGTTCTTATTATTTTTATGGACCATTCTTGCTAATATTGAGGTAATAATGTTTTTATGTTGAATATATCTTTGAGTGATGACCCAAGATTGGACTCTTAGGAGGATTTGAAGTTCCTCATCACATACCCGTGACGTTATGGACGTGATTCAGTAGCAAGCTGCTCCATTTCAGGTACGTGCTATTTTTTATGGATCCAACTGTGGTTGTCTTGAATCAAGAATTTCGAATAATAATCTGGTTATTGACAAACATTTTCTTGTTGGCAGTCGGATGAAAATTGTATAACCCCTAAGTGACAGATGCGATGAAGGCCTACAATCACCTTCCAGATTCTGGTGTCCATCCTCCATTGGAAGCACTGTCATAAGAAATCTAGATATAAAATAAAACCTCTTGGCCAGGGTAAGATGATTATATTTTTTTCATATACATTTTGTATCTGTTATTATCGATATCTCAATATTATCAATTCCTAGTGATATTCATTGAAAAGATATTCAGAAAAGCCAACTTTTGGTTTGAGGTCATGCTTGCTAGCCCTCATCTTATTTTTTTTACTAATATATAGGATCGTTCTCATGGTATATCATTGTTCATCAATAGTGCTCGAGAACTCACACATAAAATATTTTATCAACCATACAATGGTTGTGTGTGGACACGTTTCTTACTTGGGTTTTTTTTATTGGAAAAATCCAATCCATTTCACTCCAAACACTTCAAACCAAGCTATACAGGGTGGTTCTGGAGACCTCAGACTTCCTCAACCGGTTGATGTGATACTGGTACAGAGTGAAGGGGTCCGTCTAACCGGTGGCACCGCTAACATATTTGAAAAGTTTAAAAAGTGTTTTTTAACCGCCAACTTAGCAACAAAGCAACCGTCGTAGTCTCATTGAGACTTGTATGAGTAAGGAAGACGGGGACCTTAGCTATTGAGTGAAATATTGGCAGCTTATAACGTGGTGATCCAGCTTCGTGGGAATACTGCAGGACACGCAAGTTCTCGATCTTTTGTATTGCTCATTGTAAATAATCTATTCGCTACTCTCGCATTGTTACTAAATTTGGTGCTAGGCTATCGTCACTGAATTAGTATTTCATTTTGTTCTGGCCACCATACTGGCCGCTGTTATCTCAGCTTATATAGATTCAGGGAAAATTATTTTGTGGAAATGTGAGTTTCACTTGTGAATAAATATATTGAAGGGTCACCTGTGTTTTTTTTTGTTTTCCTCAGATATCTGGATTGACTTTGCCTCCACCTTACATTGGTGAATTTGAAGGTGGAGATTGAGCTGTAAGGGTATTGCGCGAAGTATGAATTCTCCTGGCGGCCAATTATTTATAACATAAAAATCAATTTTGATCTCAAATTATACAATACGAACCACCCTATCTCTGGCTGTTGCTATCATGGATGCCCACTTGTTATTTAATAAAAGTGGTCTAGTAATCTTGTGCTTAGCACGCTTCGTCTAGGTTGCAAAAACTATACTCAATGATTATTGATACATTGAGCAGAAGTAGAATCAGAATCAGAATCCAAGATTCTTCAGTAACCGTCATTGGGTACATCTTATTCGATTTTTTCAATTGAAATATTTTTCGAATACCTTCAACATAGAGTGAAGTGAAAATCTGATTCAGGAAAACACCATCAATTCTACTATTTTCATGAAAGTTGGAAACCGCATCGAAAAGTTATCCAAACTGCTTCAGATTGATGGCAACTTCAATGGAGGACTCTCATCAATTCAAGACATACTAGAAAATGATATATCACTTCATACCTTCACACCTCCTTCGAACAATTCAAATTTAATTTATGCTCATTCTTCGGTATATGTCACACAACTATTACTTCATTGTATGCTGACAAAGAACCGAATTTTCGATTTCAACAAGAATCTTTTATTGACGGAACGATTTGAATTGACGTGGATTATGACTTCATAATTATATTCTATTCCTGAGTGAAGTAGCTGCTTCATTTCTTGTACATGATTTAGCAAAATGATCTATTTCTTTCGATGCACAAATAAACATTATTTCCGCAAATCGCTAGGAAATAGTGACATTCTTGTCAAAATTTCTTGAAGAAAAAGTCAGGACTTCCTTACTGTGAGGAAATGTCATTTCCTTACTGTAAGGAAATGATATTTCCGTACAGTTGTTAGTGTTCTACATAAATGATTGAAAACACATTGCTTATAAGGAATTAATTTATATTTTGAAAACATCAAGTCATTGCTGAATACATGTTTAAGATCAATTTGTTATATTTACAGTAATTTGACAGTTAGTACAATTATTGAACATTGGAGGAACACTGTTAGAACTATGAGAAACATTTTGGACAACATGCGGGGTGGTAGGATTATTTTGTTGAATATTTTGTACTGTGAAAATTTTATCTGCCACCTCAACCTTATTGTTAAGCGATTCTTCGATATATCCTTCAGCAACGTTTGATGACTTCCATCCGCCATGCCTCTTCAAACTAGTTATGTCGGCACCAGAGTCAACCAATATTGTTGCAGAAGACCGACGAAAGCAGTGACCAGTGTATTCTGTCGGATTTACCAAGTTCAAATAAGTAGCAACTATTTTCCTGCCACTTGTCTACAACCCTTTCCGCTTTGATATTTGAAGAAAAATCGGTCACTGTTCATATTTTCTGGTCTCAACGAAACATACTTTCGATAAACATTCAAGTAGATCTGATTAATTACAAATGATCTTGGTTTGTTGGTTTTCGATTCAGGTATGCTGATTAAAAGCTTAGATTCTAGGTCTTCTATATCGTGTACAGTCATTCGGACTAACTCATCCATTCTACAGGCCCCAGAAATACCAAAATAACAGCCACCTAAAAAATAAATAAAGGTACAATCTAAATAGAAATTAAAACCTTGTAAATTACCTTAATCATTAAATTTTCTTTATCTGGAGCTTCCTGGACAAATTTTTCAATTTCTTCCTTCGTTAAAATCTTAGATTTCTTTGCCCTATAACCTTGAGCTTGCCGTTTCAATAAAGAACGAAGTTTTGAGTATGTAGATATATCTACATTGTGTTTAATTGCAAGGGTTGACTTCAGCATTGAATAATTGGCCCATAATGTTGAAGATTTCATCTTTAAACAAAGGTCTAGGAAGTATACCATCACAACATTTTCTGAGAAAGAACTCGTATTTTCACTCATGCGATAATCCATAAAACGTCTGCATTTTCGTACTTTTCTCATGATTTCTTTGGCAATAATTCTAATGAAGCAGTATTCACTGCCTCAAATAGCTCTGGAGGAGTCCTAGGAATGGACATTTCATCATCACTTATCATTTTACTTTCGAGAACACCAGCAATTAAATTTATAAGCGTCAAGTTTGGCAATTCAACCTCAATACGTTTCCATAGTAGCCCAAGTAATTTTATTGGGAATTTCAAAGCACCATTTGAATCAATCAATATCTGTCGAATTTTAAACGATTTGCAGAAAAATAGTATGTTTACCTCGTAGGAAAAGCCACATTCCTGGACTCTGTGTTGCAATCTTCACAGTCGCCCAGGAATGTTAAGCTTTTCCTACCCGGTAAACAATGTACTATTATTTTCATAGAGGTATATCTGGAATGAGCATATTCATTAATATTGCTTCGAACATTATTTCGATGAAAATGTGCGGCTTCGATGGCTCAATCGGATGCTTGAGAACCGATTATCGATAATTTGTTCACATGAAATTGGCTCAAGTTCTCCAATGACGCATGTGATGTGGTCTTCGAGAACGTAATTGGCCGTGGTGTGTCAACATAGACATGAGGATAATGTCGACAGTTCGCAATGAAACAAAGCAATCGAACCTCCCTTGAATCAAAACATCACATGCATCGCCCCCGATCATCGATTTCGCTGCTGTTGAGGTGAGATTTTCAAATGTTATGAACAACGTTGAAAGCTCGCACAGTTACTGTTCAAAGTTGACTTCAACTTTTTCGTCTTGAAAACTGACTTCGTGATTGGTGAAATTGCATTGCAGTCGTGCAGTTCGCAGTAAAGACGTTGGTATGGAGATTTAGTATTAGAGTTTGTAGATGATCATTTATACTACTCACTATAAAAATTTGCTGTTAGGAAGGTGAATATAAAAAGTCTCCAATCTCAAAGACCATTTGCCTGTATTATCCGTATACCCCTCCAAAACAGGTAACAATCATATTGGGTAGGTCACTGTGTGGACAAAGATCAATCTTCTGCCCGCTGTCCATCAATCGATCAGCTTCGAATACTGGCGACGGCGAAACATTTTTCAGTGCCCCGAGAGTGTGGTTTCGGATCTCACGATATTGCGTGAGTTTCCTGCTATCTCAATTTATAGGTACAAGTGTGTTTGAAAGTGTTTTTAACCGCCAACCAAGTTGCAAAGCAACCCTCGAAGTCTCATTGAGACTTGTATGACTGAGGATGACGGGGACCTTATAGCTTTTTAAGTGTCATATCCGAAGCACTACTCGGCTGGTTATCGTTGAGAGTCCGAAGGATTGAAATCTAGGTACCAAGAATGTTCGGTCGGTCTCTTATCTCTTCCCACTAAACGATTCTATAAAAATAAATAAATATTTCCAATAGCTGCTGCGGAATTTGAACCCGGGCCCTATAGACTATAAGCCAGTCATACAACGCACCCTACTTCTAGCCCAGTTTTCATTTAACTTCAGAGACAAATAATATAGCAGATAAACACTAATAAACATCAATAGGTATTTTAAAAATCTGTTTTCCATTGCCAACTCAGTTGCGAAGCATTCCTCGAAAGACTTGAATGAGTTATAGAAAGACAGTATACCATCAAACTCATTGTCTATACAACGGTCCCTATATCATTCCAAATACCACAGTGGTTTGCATTCCACTTGTATAAACTGATATGGTGATGAATGGCGACTTCATATACGGCTTTTTTATATTTGTTCAGCCGGTTCGGCAGTATTCAGTTAAACACTTACCGGATCACTTGAATGGTAGGCAATGTTTTATGGAATTGCTCCTCGATCTCACTACCTTGGTTTGGTTTCAAGAGGTTATTTGAAAAGAAAAAACTTATGCTACTAAACCTGCACTACCCGGAGATTGTCAGCAACTAATTACGAATGAATGTCGTCAAACAACCCCAGAAATTGCTCCAAAATGTACAAGAATTTTTTCGTCATCATGTTTATTATTTCATGAAGTTTGTAGTCGCTCAATTTGAACAATCTTCAAAATGAGGCTAATCTGAGTAAATATCCCTGTACACTTGATATTTATCTCAATTGACAAAAGCTTCACACATGGTTTCGAGAATTTTAGCATGCTTTCAAACGATGTGTCACTTGATCCCTATTCCCTATTTATAGATTTCAGGGATCGTTCAACCGTAGGTTCGAAGGTGGTTGACGATATCTCCGATCGGTTTTTTCAAACCCACATGCCCATTTTGATGGGACACCCATTTATTGTGACGTCAAGCAGCAGAAAATATCATTCAAATCGGGTAACAGCCTTTACTGTTCATTAAAAAATGTATTTATTTCAACTGTCATTCGTAGAGGACTTACCGTATAGTCATGACCAGCGTTGCCAACATGTTAGTAATACCTCACATTATGAGAGTTTATGTCAATGTGAGTGATTTGTGAGGATCCATGCAATTGTGAGGATTTTTTGAGGATTGAGACGTCCGTTGTATCCTACTCTGGTAACTGTTTCACATGTGTGATCTGTGTTGATCTGTGGTACCTAATCCATGAATTTGAGTTCGAATAATAGTTTTTGACCATTGACAACTGACAAGCAACGTTCCTGAAATGTCAAAGTTGTCAAACAATTCTATAAATGAAACAAACAAACGAATCAAACGATATTATGTGAGATGTGAATTGAAAAATTAGGAATGATTTCATTTTTTATCTACCTACTCTTGTTGAAGAATAGCTTAGGCTGAACCGCCCTTCATCAATGCATGTAATTATTATAAATTGCATTCAATTAATGATTATTATTACTATTATTATATTGTTGTCAGAAGTTATAATTATTGAAAAAATTATATGTTATCGATTTCTCGCTATTTAATAAATTTGAGGATTTTGTGGGGATTTTCAAATTTAGGCTGGAATAATGTGACGGTATTACCTTTGATATTGCAGCTGCTCAATGTGAGTAAATTTCACATTTTATATTGGCAACACTGGTCATGACATTTGTATACGTTGATGGATGTCATTTCAGAATCTATTATCGATGAGTCTCGGGATTTTTCATGAATGCCGCGTTAAGAGTGGGCAATGGGACGCGCAGAATACCGAATGCAGCACTCCCGCTCTTGACTTCTCATTTGAAAACCAATCAATATTTTCATGATTTTTTTATCCCATCATGTAGATAAATGATCAAGCTAGGGAGGATACTATCTCTTTTTTCGAAATTTCGAAAAGAAAAGATATAAAAATATATCTGAACATAGCAAATTTTTAGCCAATTTGGCGAATCAAAAAAAAATATTTCTACATCAAATAATCAATTTTGAGATAGCATCCTCCCTCGGTCGAACCTTCATCTTTCTACACAAAAAAAATCAGATCAAAATATGGATTAGTATCGTCACAGGAAGTCAAGAGCCGAGGCTCTACAACGTCAGAAATACGCACGATTTATCCGATGATATTTGCGCCCCCTGGTGAAACTCAACGAAGTAGATTATAAACACGATACAATCGATAGTACGGGTGATATTATGAAATTAGAATAGGAAATAGAAATTTATATGAATCAGTTTGCTAGGTTTTCTAGTAAATATGGTATATTATATGTATAAAATAATTATACATTGCGTGGAAAATAAAAATATTCTGAATTGTTCACAATGAAAAAATTCTCATACATAATGAGGAATAGGTATGTATGATATTCAAATAATAATATTTATATATACACCCAGAAGGTATACAATATGAATGAATAGAAACCTATCGACAAAGGTCGCTTCTATTTACCGGGGATCGATTTAGGATTTATCATTGCGATGATTTGAATGTTGAACAGATTTCAATACGTAAAAGTAGAGAGGGAACAGTATAAATATGAAACCGTGTTGTATTTAACATTGTATAACTGAATGATTATTTGCAATCGGGTATTGACACTATATATACAGGATGCTACCTAATGGCATTTTAATATAGGAATTCTTAAATCTATTCAAAAAATATATACAGTATGGTGGAAATGTATGGAATAAATTCATTATCTCTAACGCATATGAATTTTAAGGGAAATCCTGAGACAGGTCGATTTTCATTTTCAAATTGACATCTCTTGATATACATACGGATTTTGTGACGTCATCCGCGTAGTTGTGGTGACGTCATCGATTATTTTTTAAATAGGAAGACACCCTGTTCAATTTTTTTTCTGGAAGGTGTTTCCATTGTCTATCTGACCATATACTAATATTAGGAAAATAAAGTGATACAGGGTGAGAAAAAATTATTTTTTATTTACAAGCTAATAATTATGCTATCAATGTACACAGTTACCTAAATAGGTCAGAGAGGGTAAATCGAATGGCCAACTAGATCTCCTGATTCAACTCCTCTCGATTTTTTCCTCAGAGGTTATTTGAAGAGAAAAGTTTATGTAAGAAGCCGGAAAGATCAGATAATTTGAAAGAACGAATACGAGTGAATATTTCACAAATATATTCAGAAACGATAGCAAAGTTCGAGAATGATTTGTTCTCTGTCTATCACATTGTATTCTTGCAGAACGTCACGAATTTGATTATTTATTGTAACGATTTCCGTTGTAAATATTAAATAAAATAATTTTTTCTCACCCTGTATTACTTTATTTTCCTAATATTAGTATACCGTCAGATAGATAATGAATATACCTTCCGAAAAAAAAATGGACGGGGTATGTTCTAATTTAAAAAAATAATCGATGACGTCACCACAACTACGCGGATGACGTCACATACTCCGTATGTATATCAAGAGATGTCAATTTGAAAATAAAAATCGACCTGTCTCGGAATTTTTCCTTAAAATTCATAAACGTTAGAGATAATAAATTTATTCCATACATTTCCACCATACTGTATGTAATATCCTAAAGGTCTAAATTTTGAAGTAGAGGGTGCTGAAGAAGTGAGCAATAACGAATAGCACTCTTTCTCTATAGACTTGTCATAAAGTAAAGTAATCAATATTTTCATGACTTATTGACTTCATCAAGTAGATAAGTGATCCAGCTAATGGAAATACTATTTTATTTTCAAAAATATGAAATACAAAAGGTATACAAATATTCCTGAACATATCGAATTTGGCGAATAATAAAAAAAAACACTTTTCAAATAGTATCGGACCTAGTTTGAATCCCCATCTTCCTACAGAAAAAAAATCACATCGAAATATGGACTGGTGTTTTCACAAGAAGTCCAGAGCGCGAATTGTCCGATGATATTTGCGCCCTCTGGTGATACTCCAAAATATGAAGATGAAAAAACGAGTCAGTCAACACAATATCATAGATTGGAACCATAATAAGTATTATGAAATTATTGGTGCAACTAATGATGAATTTGCGGATTTGCATAGGAAAAGCTTGTAATTTTGAAATTCAAAGGTGTAATGAGATCTAAAAATCCAAATGGAGAAGAAAATGATATTGTATTCTCATGTGGAATGTATATGATTCTGAAAATGGTACATATATTGGGACCAACGGGAGATGAATATCCAAAATACAAAATATGTAGTGAAAGCAGTCCTCAAAAATCAAAGAAATAAAAAGTAGAAGAATGAAGGCCTTAGGAAAATATAGTCATCATTCATTATTATTCGTAAATAAATAATATTCATAATAACCTGTATTTGAATGTCTTTGATAATAACCGAGAATATAACTTATCAACATTATTGAAAGTAGCTCTCAATCTCCCAATCACTCCGTATGGCTATTTTAATGTTATACCCCGTAATTTATATGACTCTTGAAAAGCTGTTCATATAAATAGATACAGAATTATCCAAATTTTGTAAGAGTTGCGAAGCATCATGATTTTTTTCAAATCAACAAAATAAGATTTTTTCGATTTAAAGATTGATTTTTTCTATTCATATTGATTTTTCATAATTTTTCAAATATGGAAATAATGCACAAATCAATTACTTATATTTTCATTATTCGATTCAAAACGTCGCAACCCTGGTTTTTCATAATGTTTATAGAATACAAATATTCATCATAGGTACCTACCTACTGGTGAATATACCGTCGATTATCAGATAAAGTGTTCGATCCTCGTTCCGCACACATGCAGGCGAATGTATCGCATCTACTCTCACTCATTGTTTGGGACTGTGTGGAGTCACAGGTTTTTTTCAAACTTGCAAAATGCTTATTAAAAATAAATTGTTGAATATCCTTTGTAGCATTTAAATGACGACAAATGGTTTGAAAATATAAACAATTGAAGGGGTGTCAGTAATACATTGAACGTGTATTTTTTGAAAACTCGTTAACATGGATTTTCCAAATTGCTCGTTTCAACCATAATAATTTCCGTTTCGTGTAAACTTCGGTAATACCAGAAATGGAATATTAATGAATTCCCGAAATCTAAACAATGTCATTTTTGAAGTCCAACCTAAAGAAGTCAGGAAAATATTTTCAGAATCTCAATTTTCAGAAATTGAAAATAAAATCACGAAATTTATAAGTTCATTTTTAATGGGTACCTCCTTTTGAACTTTTTGAAAAAATGATGGTAGGGGATACTGCCCAACTAGACATAGTTCCAAATAGGTATAGACGCCATTTTTCTACTTTCGTCGAATATTTCGGAGAGATTTGTTTGTTCCACGGAAGCATAATAGTTGTCCTCTGAATGTTTACCGAGTGGCATCTGTCAGTTTTACGAAAAAATTCGATATTCAGTGAGTGATATAAGACAATGCTTGATTCTTTAAAATTTTATATCGCAACTTACGTGTTTTTTTCTTTTCAATTAACCTTTGTCTGATTTTTTAATTACAATGCAATTTCCATTATATTATACCATGAAACTCTCATGATAAATCGGATAAGTATACCACAAACGTTTAGTATACACAATGTTTTATGAAGTTATACAGATTTCACATGATGGCATACCTAACCGAAGGAGAATTATCTAACCTATACGATGCCAGAATTGGACTGGAAGAAGGCATAATATGCCATCATGAGGCAGCAATGTGTTCAACTATTATTTTGTCAACATAAAAAAATGAATGGAGTTATTTAATACCAACTCATTAAATAGGTAGATACTTTATTCATACCAATAATGTATATTTTTCTCTCATTTGATATACTGATGAAAGCTCGACTACACATTATGAACACAAAGACCAGTTGGCTGACTGTGTGAGGAGAGAGCCGAGCGCCGAGCGCGCGATAATGTAGTATTGTCTCATTAAATAAGTACATGTAGATATCTGCTACATGAAAAATTTTCATTCTGGAAACTTATTTCATATATTGGCTCAATTTTGTTCGCAGCATGTATACAAAATCTTTCATAAATAAAATTTTTTCTCGATTACTGAAAATTGAATGAAAACATGAATTTTTCACCAATATTGTATATGGCAAGAAGCGCTATCATGTATACTTCAATTTGAAAAAAAAATCAGTCCGATCGCTCAATTATTTCCAGAAATATAACGGTAGGAACGATAAAAAACGTGTTCTACAGAAAAATCGTACTTTTTGTGTTTTTTCAGAATAAAAAAGTTCTTGGCCTAGAGAAAATGTCGTAAAAAGTGATTTGGTATACACAATCATCAAGTTGATGATCCGCAGCAAGTCTGATTTGAATCTACGCCAGTTTTGTTTTCTCGAAAACTGAGAGACAGCATCCCAGTATTACTCGCATATTAGATTATCGAGCAATGCGAATAAAAACGTCGGTCGCGATATCACCCGTACTAGATGAGAAGATCGTTCGTTGAACAAGGATAACCGTTGATTTATGACGATTTGGTAACCGCCCACTGCTGTTTCCTCCAAACCCCCCCTGTCCCGGATTTGGACAAAGTGTCTGGCCTTTCCCAGCCTTTTAAGCATCGACAATAACTTTTTGAACTAGATTGGATCTACTTTGAAAGGTGGAACCCAATGTGTCAAAAATGCTGGTTCTGCGTCATCAGACATTTCTGTCACATCTGGAGTTCTACAGGGATCCCATATAGGACCACTATTATTTCCATCATTCAGTGATGATATATCAGAAGTAATACTACAAAGCTGCTGTTTGCAGATGACTTGAAACTTTATATAGGATCATTGACAATGTCTGTAATTTCAACAGTTGCAAATAGATTTGCGATCTGAGGATAACCAAATGTTATCAAATCACATTTTCTGCGACTTACATTGAGAAATTTCAAATTGTCATACTCAATGCTCTCTATAGTTCTATCAGTTATTGTACATGGTGGCTGGAATTGGAGCCTCATCATTAGGATCTCGTAAACTGTGAGAGATACAGGGTCGGTTAAAATATGGCAAAACTGCGCGATTTGATGCCCAACAAAATGCCGTTCTGAAACTTGGAAAATTCCGGATACTTTCGGAGAAATTTGAAAAAACCGTTTTAATTTTTTTCTGGCGTTATTTGAGGAAATCAATCGATATGAATAACACTTTATCATGGCCATTTTTTTTTCTCCACAAGATAGCGTTATCTAATTTGAAATACGACTTTTCGTCTTCCAGAAATCATCATCAACTTATCTTTTCTAAATACGGACCTAAATTTTTTATTTCATTTTTTGTTACCTTTTGATAGCCGAAAAACTATGAGCAATCACAAAATCTGATTCTAAAATGTTTCGATGACAAATATTCAGTTTCTCTGTTTTTTAACAATATATGATGCAATTACTGAAACTGAAAAAACGGCATTGATTTTAGCGATGAGAAGTCACAACCAATCGTCAATGTATCACAGTTCAATGTTTAGAAAACTTTGCGGGATAATGAATGGTGTTTTCCAATTCAGAAAAAACGTGATATGGTCTAAATTTATCATAGTATTTGAAAGAATCTCGCAAATCAAACATTTCCCAATCAATTGATGTTGGGGGTGTTGCGCTGACCTGCAAGGAGCCCCGATTTATCCCCGCTGGATTATTTTTGAATGGGATATCAAAAATGAACCGTTTATTTCAAGATATTCTACGGGACATAAATATCTTACACCAAAATTTAATGTATGAAAAAACAACCATACAAGCTAGAGGAAGAGTGATCCATCGCGCGCTCACGGAAAACCTGCGAAGACGCATAGAAGGGGGATCATTCGAGCATAATTTCCATCAACTGACTGAGTATTATAGATGTTATTTTTCCAGAAGTTAAATTTCGTAATAATTAGGCAGTGGATGGGTTAGGGGTTTCATTGAAATATTGCCATCAGTGTTTAGGTGCTGTTAAGCGTTCCATAGTTATAATGAATATGAATCACTAATGAATATTAATATTTCTAAAATGGTTTCGGATTGGATACTTGAAAAAATAGAGAAACTGTCAATATTTGTCATCGAAACATTTGAAAATCAGAATTTGTGATCGCTCGAAGTTTTTGAGCTATCGAAAGGTAACCAAAAATTGAATAAAAAATCCAGGTCCGTATTTAAAAAAATTAAGTTGATGATGTGTTCTAGAAGACGAAACGTTGGATTTCAAATTTGATAACGCTATCTTGTAGAGAAGAAACAGTGGTCGTGATGAAGTGTTATTCATATAAATTGATTTCCTCAAATAACGGTTTTAAGAAATTTCGATTTTTTTGGATATCTCCGAACGTATTCGGAAGTTCGCAAGTTTCAGAACAGCATTTTGTTAGGCATGAAATTGCGCAACTTTACCGAAATTTAACCGACCCTGTATCTCTTACGGTTTACGAGATCCCAATGATGAGGCTCGAATTCCAGCCACCCTGTACATAATAATTGTTATGGTGTTCGTTTCATCGAGCTGATATAAAAAAATTTCAAGACGTCAAAATGAATTATTGGGGTCATGAGAATTCAAACATAAACGTCAGAGGTGAGATCATGAATATTCTGACATCCTGAAAATTATAAATTTATTTTCATGTTCTGGAACATCGGAGAGCTGAAATATCGGCTGAAATAGATCTCACATTTCTGAAAAAAGTAATGAATGGAGCTGTAAGTTGTCCAAATTTAAATTTAAATCTTTAAATGTCAATCCCAAGAAAACAGGAAAATCATAACTGTTTATGATTCCTCATCACCGTATAATCTATATCATCAAAATGCATCAATTACAAGGGTATCTAAATTGGCAAATGGAATTGGTGAAATAATTGATTTTTTATAGAATTCGGCAGAGTTGAGAAGTATCGCCGAGCTGTCGAGAATTGAATGTCGCCTTGTATGAGACATTCCAGATAACTCTCGATTGTTCAAAAATGATCTAGAACAGAAGAAGATGGAATATCCTTGAAGCCATCAGATGAAGAGAGGCGACAGAATAATGATAGAAAACAATGGAGAAACCATGCATTGGACGAAAATTTTGAAATAGGAATAAGTCTATCTAATTAAAAATATCAATCATACTTTGAAATTGAATGTCTGGTAGACTACGAGCCGAAAACAACTACTTTCCTGGCAAATATCATGCAGATCATTGAATTATATCTACTCGTAGTACATTCAACGATTCACACTGTGAATGCAGATCGCAAATGTTTAATTTAATAATTCAATAATTCAATGTTCTGCGCGGTTTTTGCTGGGAAAATAGTTGTTTTCTGCTCGTAGTATAGCAGACATTCATTTAAAACTAGGTTTGATATTTTTAATTGGATAGACTATTTTCTTTCCCAAATTTTTGTCCAATTCATAGCTGTTCCACTTTCTCACTTATTAGCTTAGTTGAGCTATCAGCCAGTTCCAAGTTCAAAGACTTGATAGATTTGTTTCTGGAGTGTTTCTTTGTCCTACCACATGGTGTCGCCACTTCCAACTATCTCTTGTAACGCAGCTCAGTGCGGTCAAATAAACGCGATGAAGATGCATTGGATCAGGCACCGCTTCGAGTGATTATTTCATTCATGCTAAAATACACGTTTTTGATTGGTTGAAATGATTGTGTTGATAAGCAATAACACCATGTTTTCGATTTTGTATTTCGGCTCCTGATTGGCTATTGGATCCCTACATGCTGTGTTTTCGTTTCTGTATTTCGCTTTCTGAGTCGTAGGCAGTAAGCAAGCAGTAAGGCATCAGTAGGGTAGTTTAATTAGTCATAGTATTTTCCGATTCCATGGTAAATAAATGAATGCCACTACACCAAATTTACGTCTGAACCACGATAAACACACACTATTAATATGTATCCACTTCATTTTCAACAAATTTTGAACAATTTCAGCATTAATAGAATTAGAAATATTAGAATATTATTCTATTGTAACCTAACCACACAAATTGTGACAACAATCATAATGAGTAGTACCTAGTGCTTAGGTAATCTTGCCTACATCATACAATTTCATAAATGTGTTGTTGGTTGCATAACGAATCTTGTTGTGTCGAACTACAATGCATAATCGAAATAACTAATTCCTTAAACTGTACGTTTGAAATAGAAAATCATCAAAATGGCTTTGATTTTTTACATGAAATAATCTGAACAAATACAACTTGTGTTATTGATGATTATCGAAAATTCCTTCTCTTTTTCGAAACAAATCATGTTGCTTGGAAACTACACGAGCGCACTTGTTGTATCACATGCGAAAATATCACGGTTTCTACACATGTAGGTAACTACCCTGCACTGATGAGGGCCAATAAGCTCAAAACCGGTCTGTAGGTTATCAAGCGTGCCTGTCTCGATGTGAAATTGTCACATCTTAGGAAGAAATAAATATTTGCGATCTGCATTCACAGTGTGAATCGTTGCATGAACTATGAGCAGATATAATTCAATGTTTGCGTGATATTTGCCAGGGAAGTAGTTGTTTTCAGCTCTTAGTCTACCAGACATTCAATTTCAAACTATGTTTGATTTTTTTGATTGGATAGATTATTTTCTCTTTCAGAAGATAGTTATCGAAGGTTCTAGAACAATCCGAACACAATATAAATACAGAACCAGCTAATGGCAGAAGTCAGTCCAATAAGAATGTTGCGTAACTTGAAAATCGTTCATAACCTCCGAAATAAATGTTTGTTACATAATAGTCTGTAATAAGTGTTAGTGTTCGTTCGAATAAATCAGTTATCAGTTGAAAACTTGGGGTCGTCGTTCACTTCTACGCACGAATGCAATATACATTTTGGAACCGTAACTAGTCATTCATGTTTCTCTCTATTATGGGGTGAGGTGTTCGTGATAAATTCCTTCACATAATATATCTTATATCTCCCAAAAATTGGGGTGTTCGTTAAAAAGTCCGATTTTCGAATATCGTCGAATATGTACTAGCATAGAGCTTATATAGGAAGAATTGAAATTTCTGATTCATGACCATATCTCCCAAGAGGTGGTGTGTTCTTTGATAATTATTTCACAGATATCTTCTATGTCACCTAAGGAATCAAGGAAACCATATCGTCGAACATGTTTTATTTGTTTTCTAACGATAAGGAAACCTCTTCAGCGCCAAATTTTCCTTGCCAAGATATTCTTCACAATTTCGAATCATCTAGCATGAAGGAAACAAAAGAAATACATTATTTGTTGAATTTGATGTGATGAAATAAAACGTTACATTTCGATATCTATAAGAAATAACTATTTGAATTCAGATAAAATTGTTTGAAAAACGTGATGAGGTCGATTAAATGACTCGATTGAATTCACGTGAAACTGATCGTTGTCTTCTAGTTTTATCAAAACATAACTTCAATAACGATAAAAAATCTCTTTCATGTCGGCATTTGTGATAATAAAAAACTTTTGAACCATTGGCAAAACTGACCCTATCATTGATATAATACTCGGCACCGAGAATATTTTTCATGTGTCTTCTAACTTGTGCCCCCGCTTGAGCATTAACAAAGACATTAACAGTAGAAATTGGAAATGTCCATAGTAAATATAAAAATAAATTATTTTTATTGATTGTGATGTTCATTCATCGATATACCGACGACTATCAACGATGATCGATTATATCAATGATAAAACAAATAAAGAGTAAGCGATTCATCGATGATATTCATAACATAGACTATATCGTTTCCTTTTTTTATAACATGCTAATTGATATTCATGAGGAGATTCGATTTTTGAAAAACTTCTTTGTGGACTCTCCTATAAACTTAGTTGAGTTCGAAGTTGGCATAATATTGATGCACAACACATTTTTCAATTAACTTCAAACTATCAAGCTAATCAAATCTTATAATATGAAATAGAACAATTAAACATTATTATTTGAAGGTCATGAATATTATGAAAACTGTATAACTGATTGAGGTAAAAATTTGACAATATTATTTTTTCGATTCCATAGGTGTCCTAAAAAATATCTGTTGAGGAATTTCTGATAAACACTCCACCCCACAACAGCGAAAAATATAAATGGCCAGCAAGGGTTCCAGAATTAATATCGCATTCGATTTCCTATACGTCAGAAACTGAAGAACGTAACAACATTCTAATTGTGATACTGAATTTATTCCATTTGTAGCTTCATATTGAATATCCATCACAAAAATTTTCAACCGATATCAAATCCCACGAATAAAAAAATTTCAACATGTATCTACCTCACGATAAATAAATGATGTTTGTATACTCTACTCACAGCAGGTATATTGTTTGCCATTCGTAAACAGAAATATATATTTCATGGCTTTCTGGGTGAGAATAAAACAAAACAATTTTGATTGCCACTGTTCATCGATGAACTGAAGGTTTATTATGATAACAAAATAATTGGAATAACCAAGTTGATAATAAAGTTGTTGTAAAATCATTTCAGAATGCTTCGGCCACAGATTCCGACTGTCATTTCATTTAATGAGAGTGATTCAGACCGATCAGACCTCGATACAGGTGATCTAGGTTGATGAGCTCATTCAAAATTCTCAATTCGTGAATAAAATTGAAGAACTTGATAATATTGAATAATCTCATGTGCGTCAATATACAGGGCATGACTATACCTATAGTGACGAGAATAAATCGAGTTTTCATAATTAACTTCCCGCAAAATGTATTTTCCACAAATATTTGATTATCTTTGACCCAACCTTATGTGATTCAGGTTATTAAAGCTGTTTTCAGATAAAACTAAAATGTTAAAGGGTAGAGGAATAAAAATTTTATATTTGTATTCCGAGCACATTTTTCTGATTAAATTTTTTGATATCGTTTCGATTTGTCCATTTTGTGACACCACTATCAACTTTTTTTCAAAAGCCCGCCAAATATGAGGTCACGTGATATAAGTCACGGATTATTTAGTTGTCAGATATGCAGAAACAAACCGCCATCAGAGTTTTTCAGAAATATCAATAACAGATTTTTTCCCTTATGTAGCCAACTTGGCAGACACTGTATATAGGTATGGTATAGCAAATGGCTATGAGTGACTTCTGACTCTGCACATTCATAAAACAAAAACGATTACTATAGAATAGAAACGCTGGAATATCCTCATTACATTCATTAATCATTGAATTGTTTTCATAAACATTCCAATATTCATGCATGTTTCAATTTCGAATTCTAAGGAAATGATAATAATTCATACTCTGAATTAGTGAATTCTAGAGATCGAATCGATAAACTCAGAGAAGTGGCATTGACAAACTGAACTGTGCTATTTGTGATGTATAAATACATAATGTATTCGCAAGAAGAATTCGAAAGAAGAAAGAACTGTCAAAATTATGGAAAATAGGTCATGATATTATAATGTTACAATCTTAGGTCAAGCCCCTTAGCTGGCTATTGTTCCTTGAAGTTGGGCCCCTGAAGAAAATTTTCTTCATTAGGTTTTGCTGGAACCAAGTTAGATACTGAAGTAAAAGTTTGTAGGTACCCACAGATACCAAAATAATATTTCTGAAATTATGAACAGGAGTACCTCAGAAGGAGTAAGTTAACTATAGGGTTGACTCTATCAATGATTTTGAATCGAAATTGTGAAATTTTCAAGATTTTTTATAAATACGGTCATCTTATCTAAATTTGTCATGCCGAAAAATGTTTTTCGACATTTATGAAGTATATAAGTTGTAGTTAGTAGGTAATTATAATTGTAACATTGGAAATGAGAAGATTAAGTGATGTCTTTCATGGGTATTGTAATTGAAACGCGAATTAATCAGTGCGCAGATAAGATTATCTGATAGAAGGCAACCGTCTCATCATCACTTTCACAAAATCAATAGGCTTTTATATGAATGAATATCACCAGTACATACAAGGCAGATCCCAGAATGGAACCTCTGACCCAACCTCTAGCAAGACATTTCTTCATTCGTACAACTTGCTGTATTCAATCGGCGAATTATGAAAATAATAATACCACTGCAATATTGTTCAAACCATAATATTTCAGTTCTGGACAAAGGATTCCAGTGGTCGAAATTCTTGAAATAGTCAGATAGAAGCAACTTAACAACAACTATGAGTACATATTATAATTTCATTGCTCATTTCGATCAATCGATCGAGATTGTGGAATTCACTTCCTAGAAAGATGTTTCCTGATACTCATAACCTCCAAACTTTCAAGGAAAAAACAACTCCCAATACTTATACTCCTACTAGCTTGAACGATGTTTCTTCACAAATATTATAGGTTTTTCTCTCGTGCAGTTTTGAGGTAATAAGAAATAACATTGAGGATATGGATAATTTTTTTCAGAAACAGATTGATTGAAAAAAGGTTACAACGCGGTTAGGAACTGAACGCGATTGATTTCGCGACAAGGTTAAGTTGCACCGTCACTGAATATCTCATAAATTGAGAGAATTTTGAATAATTGAGAAAATTTTAATAATGAGATCTTGGTCTTCCAACGTATCATCTGAATTTTGAAAAACTAGTAGAGAAGAATCATCGCATGCAAGAGAGATGTTGATTGATCCGTAGCCAATCTAGTAAAAAAATATTATATTTCAGCTGGAGGTTGGGACTATTAACCTTGAGCTGGAAACTTATTATTTTCTTCTTGTATAACGCACTAATTTTTTTCCGGTAAAAAGGTAACTTCATGAAAACTATTTTTTCAACTGTCAAGAGATATAATGTCAAACGTTTTTCGGCCACAAGAAGAAATTTTATATCTAAAGAGTTCAGAGAGAAAATGTCGATGATAAATATCAATTATAAAGGAGCGACCCCAAGCAACTCAAGGAATACCTTTGTCCGAGAAGTTTCTAGGTGGAAATAAATGAAAACTTCAAATACGCGAATGCTCAATACCTACAAGCAGAATCGAAGAAGTCTCAACTTTATACTGACTTTTTGATACAATAAATAAAGACTCGAGCTCACCTGACATTAGATCATAAGCTCTGAGAAATTGATACTAGGTATTCTAAATCTTTACTAGGTATCATATTAGCCAAATTGAGTTTATAAAGAAAAACAGTACATAACCCCACACAATACAGGCAAATTTATAGGTGATGTCAACCATAAACCAGAATATTAGGCTATCGGCAATAATAAAATAATACAATTCAGTTACGATTGATTTGAATCAGGAAAAAATCTGACCATCAGTTTCAAAAATAAATATTATTGGATCGTATTTCTTTAGTCGAATGAATTTTTCAGTTTTGTTACTGAGTGTTCAAATTGAACGAACCCAAGTAAAAATATCGTGAAGATATTATGAATCAACAGCAAGAGAAGCTCAAGAATCTACCTGAGACTAAAAAACCTGAATTCAATTCTTGTTGAACATTCAATAACAATATTATCATGATAGTATAATAGTGAGAGTTGTGTGTGGATAGGTAGTTTTGATGAAAATGAGAACAAGATAGTGTTTTCAATTCACTTTTGTTCTCTGAAACCACAAAAAATTTCAAGGAATGCATCATTACTCAAATAATTCTTCCTGATATAGAGTATTTTTCTTGGATATGATATTCCGATGTTATTTCCATAAATTATATTGTTGCATCTGACCGACTCATTAATATTTCTTCAGTGATTTTCACGATATTAAAGTGACGACGGTAATAAAAATGATGAAATCTGAAATCGCCGATATCATCTTCAAGTCCTGCATATCAAATAACCAACAGGTAGGTCTGCCAAAATCTGTTGAAAACAAATCTATCGTGTCAGAGATAATAGAACGTACTAAGATGGTTACTTTTCCTAACTCTGTGTGTTCGTGAATTACACGGGTCTAGCATTTGGGGGCTGAGTACCTTACACTGTTTTCCAAATTTATTCCATATGCATTTGATTCGTTCCCAGAATATGACACCATCTAGAGGTATTTACAGTTTCACATTATCAATGAAACCATTTTCATGTCAATATCAGATAATCATTAGCCAGGATATGTTCGTGTGAAATGTCATTCATTTCGATGGATATCATGTCCTTCAGCATCCGTTATTATGATGAACATTTGTGGGTCATTATATTTCATCCATACAATGTGTCAATAAACAACTGGAAACGTGTAGTGATGATTATACCCCACTTGATGATAATTGAAAGTAAATGAAAACTCGATATCGTTATAGGTTCACGATGATTTTGTTCGTACTACTATCGAAGTATGCATGAAGCATGTTTTTCATCTAGCGTGAATGAAAATATGGAAGGGTATAAAGGGTACTATCATCCACGAAGCTGTGGATTTCTCATGTTGTGTTTACAAATTGTTTCAAATTCGTGAATTTTTGTTTGTATTACATTGCTCTGTCGAGCTGTCAGTCACTTCAATATCATGTCGTGGAAGTTTTGTTTCGAGTGTGTTTTTTTTGCCGTATGGTGTCACCATTCCAAGATGTCTCCATGCGTTCAAATTCGTTAACGTGCCTCCATTCGGGTGGAGATTCAAGGAGGACCAATGAGCCCCAAACCGGTCTGCTGGTTAGTTATTTCCTGCTCGATGTCTACATTTTCAAAACATATTTGATGTCAAATCCTGATGACGATGAGATTTTCATTTTGTATCTACTATCAACGAAGTTGGTGGCAAAGTAGATCCATCAACGTCTACATGAAGTCACCTACTCGATAGGAATCTTGTGGCGGCTAACTCTATGAAGTTTCCCAAGAAGGCCTTCGTGCCAAACTTGGTCGAATATCTCAGATCAAAGATCAAAGATTCCTCATGTTTTTTTATCATGGAATAATCATCAAAACGATGAACAGAGAATCACATGAATAAAAAAACACGTCTTAATCAATTCATGAATGATGCAAACATAGTTTGGGTGACAGGTAGACACGCTCTCATTCTGCTACAACTTTTCACAAAAATATAAGCAGCATCCAAAAAAATTCGATAGTTTTCAGATACTACTGAAACAGATTTCAGTGGAGTTATACTTCATTGTACTGACCGAAATCTGGAAAATTCATGACCTAGAATTTTTTTCGTTAGAGGTAATGATACCATATATAGCAGAACGATGGAGTCATAGTTTTCATCAAAAAGATATCAAATTATAGGCCTTCCTTATATGAAATTCACGAATATACAATATGTCACTATAAATCTGGAAAATAACGAGAATCTTACTATCACCATTATATACAGATCACCACCAAGGTCGACAGTCAACAGGTATGTCACCAAATAATTTATTATAGAAATTTCAAAAACTTTAATTCTGACGATTTTGCAACAGATGCGAATAGTCTACCATGGGGGGAAATAGTGTATTCACGAGATATCAATAATAACATACTGTCGCTTTTCGACATTCATGCACCAATTTGCATGTTCATCACTAAAAATCACAAAGCCAAAAAATACTTGCATTATGTAACATATAACCTGAAACTTATGATTCAGACTAAGAATAAAGCTCATCGAAAATATTTACGACCTATAGGAGCGAAAATGATAGGGAATACCATGTAACGTTGCGCAATTATGTCAATGAAGCTCTAAAACGCGAGAAAGCTGCATACCTGCAGTTCTTGTTATATAAAAATAAGAATAACACCAGGTTGATATGGCGGCATCTCACCGATTGGGGTGCTTGTACTAAGTCTAATACTGAAAAAAACACTGTAACTCTAGAACTCCGCAATCCAGATGAGCTAAATAATTATTTTCTGAATGTGGCCGGTAATACTTCGATAAATGATGACTTACTGTCGTACTATAACAATAACTTCATGGAGGAAAATATACGATTCACGTTTTCTGAAATTTTCACTGACCATATTTGGGACGCTCTGAAATGCATGATATCTCAGGCTTTGGGTATTGATAATATAAGTTTAAGAATGATTACAATTGTATTACCATTTTGTATCAATGAAGTCAAACATATATTAAATGAATCCTTGAGAACAGAGACTTTCCCGCAGATGTGGAAAATCGCAAACGTGATTCCCATTCCAAAAATTAACATACCTACCAGTTACAATGACCTACGTATGCATTCTGCCTGCCTTATCCAAACTTTTTGAAAAATATTTGTCATTACAAATAAAAAGGTATTTAGAATCATACGAAATTTTGACGAAAGTACAATCCGGATTTCGTCAAAAACATGGGACACATACTGCTTTATTGAAAGTCATAAATGACATATGTACAGATATGGATAAGTCTTTACCATCAATTTTAGTACTGTTTGATCAGAGCAAAGCTTTTGACCTTGTGAATTTTCAGCTCCTCCTCGCAAAGTTGAAATTCATCGGATTTCAGGAATCTGCTTTGAAATTGATAAGTAGCTATATACGGGGACGATCACAGAGAGTTTTATTCGACGGTGGTCTATTATGTTCTTCCATCAAGAAGACTTCTTCTGGAGTCCCTCAGGGCAGCATATTGGGACCCCTTTTATTTGCCATATTCATCTTCGATTTTCCATCGGCTCTAACCTTTTGTAGAGTCCATCTTTATGCGGATGATATTCAATTATATACCCCATGTCATTTGTCAGATTTAGCAAGCTGTATAGAAAATATCAATGGCGATCTTAAAAATACTACATTTTTTTCAGAACAACATGGATTGCGCATTAATCCAACTAAAACTGTAGCACTTTGCATAGGTTCTCCGAGGCAAACACATCATATTAAGCAATTCGTTTTCGAAATAAATGACGTTAACATCGTATGGGTCGATAAATCAAAAAACCTAGGGCTGATCCTTGATCAAAATTTGAACTTTCACGATCACGTACAACACATCTTCAAAATAGCATTCTTTAAATTGCAATTATTCCAAAAATTCAAACATCAACTGTCATCTGAAATGAAATTGAGACTGGTTAAAACACTCATTTATCCCCACATAGAATATTGTGCTTCAGTTTATTACAATTTTCTACCCCAATATAACCGATTAAAACTTCAACGTATTCAAAATGCCTGTATGCGCTTTGTTTGCTGTATACCCTATAGAGAGCATATCACTCCTTATATGATAGCGATGAATGAATTGAACATAGATAACAGAATTCAGTATTTGGTAAGAACATTTTTATACAAACTCCCAAAAAATAAAACACCTCAATATTTATATGAGCTTATATTACGCCGTTCTGATATACATAATATCAACGTAAGATCTGACAGTTTCAGTATCCCGCATCATACTACATCTAAATATGAGGGATGTTTTTCTTATTTGGCACCTTTCTATTTGAATAAATTCATTTCATTTTCGAGTTTATCAACATATCAATTGGAAATTCAATTGAAAAAATCTTTGATTTCAACCTTAACAAACTAGTTGTTTATAACATGTATTAATTTTTATTTATGTTTTTTTGGCACTATTTTCTCTCTCTATGTATTAAAACAAATAGGGATATCTATTCAGAAAACTTCATTTTTCTCAATTTAATAAAAACAATACCATGTAATAGGACTGTTTATAATCGAACATGTATTCATTTTTATTTAATTTTTTTTGCTACTTATATTTTTTTTTCTATGTATTTAAACAAATAGGGTTATCTATTCAGAAAACATCATTTTTCTCAGTTTAATGTAAATAATACTACCTTATAGGACTGTTTATACTCGAATATGTTTATTTCGATTTGGACATTACTAATCACTGAAGGTGATCAGGAACAGCCCTAACCGTATCCACCATCCCCCGTAGCAGCGATACGGTCCTCATATTTTCAAAGCCCTAGTGGCAGTGACTCTTTAGGAGTCTGGCGTTTTGGGGTGATGGAAGAAGGGGAGCAAAACAATCCGCAGAGACTGATGTTTTGAAAACTGACTTGTTAGTGGGAAAGCATGGCGTATAGGGGCTTGGGTGTTAGTCGGAAACGTAAGAATTTACATTCATTGAAATAGTTACTATTCCGTGGCGCAGTGTTTGTTGAAATTGGTAATCCTTTTCAGGCTAGAAAAGGCTACTATTCCGGTGTGTAGTGTGTTTGTTTCACCTGTGTGTTCCCTTACTCACCTAAGGGGCTTGTTGGTCCAAATGCTGGTGTTTTGGACGTTTATATCGCTCTCGGAATCTCGGGTCGTAATCCATCGCCTCTCTGTTGAGGGGGTTTTCGTGGCTCTCCATCTTGGAATGGGTCTTTGCGGATAGAATTTTCATTCTTTCCAGGACGGGTGGGTATTGCAGGTCTCTGAAGATGGAGTTGGTTCTGACGAACCATGGTGCGTTGACGAACATTCGAACGCATCGATTCTCGTAACTCTGGATTCGTTTGAGGTGAGTTTTGGCACAATGTCCCCAGGCTGCTACTGCGTAGGTCAGGATCGGGAGGAGTATCGTCTTCATGAGGAGGAGTTTCAGGTCGATCCTCATCGGATTTCTGCGTCCGATGAGTGGGTTCAGTTGTCCTCTGACTCGTATGGCTGTTTTCACACGGGAGTCCACGTGGGCCTTGAAGGTCAACTTGTTGTCGATGATTACCCCAAGGTATTTTGCTGAGTTTGTCCATGGGATGTCGTGGCCTCCTATCGAAACATGTCCGACTGGAGGTTTTTTGGATCTCGTGGTGAGAATGGCTTGGCTCTTCTCCGGGTTGATCTGAATTTTCCAGTTGATACACCCTGGGGGCGGCGGGCCTGGGGGCGGCGGGCCTGGGAGCAGTAGCAGTGGAGGCCGCTGCACCGTAAAAACGACCTGCTGTCGTTCTTGGTGCTGGCGGTCTCGGTGCACGCGGTTTCGCTGCTGTTGTGGATTGGGTGCCTGTCGCTGTTGGTTTCCTTGGTTTAGGAACCATCGGGCATCCACGGTAGCTTGCCGGGTGGTTTCCTTGGCAGTTGGCGCATTGCGCTTCAGCTTCCCGGGGCTTTCTGCAGGTGGCCGTCTCGTGTTGTCCGCCGCACTTGACGCACCTGAAAACACAATGACAGTTTCTTTGGTCATGTCCAAATTTCTGGCAACGATGGCACTGGATGATTTGTCCTTCCAGATTGTCTTTGGTATCTGTATCAGTACCAGGGGGATTGCCTTTTTCGTTATTCCGGATTTCATCCGGTGAACTTCTTTCACTTCTATTTTCTTCGTGATCAGGTCGCTTTTGATGTCTTCCGTTTTCACGGAGACATCAATTCCCCTCATAACCATTTTTAGGAGCTTATCTTCTGGGAGTGAGTAAGTATGGTATGCTTTTCCTCCTCCAGCAGTTTGGTGGCATTCCTGAACTCGGTCGGGTTTTTCGTTTGGATTTTTAGTCCCTGGCCAGTTAGCTTCACTAGTGGTACTTCAATGCCCCTTCTGGTTAGTTTGCTTTTAACCAGCGTCCACTCTCCGGGCGTCTTTAGGACGATCGGTGGGATGCTGGTCTTTTTCACTGTTTCTCCTGTTTTGGGGGTTTCCTTCGTCACCAGGGTCACTTCCGTGTCTCTCTCAGGGCTCTTCTTGGCATTCCTTTTCAGGCCTTCGGTTTTTGGGTTGGCCGTCGTCTCGACTTCCATTTCCATTTCCTCTGGCTCTCTAGTGTTCGCCCTTATTAGGGCGGCGAGAGCGACGTGCATCTTGGAGCTCTTATTGTCTCCATTTTGGCGATGCTCTTCCGCCTTTTCTTCGGCCTTTTGGGCTATGATTTCCATGTCCTCTACGAGGACTTCGGTTTGGGCCTTCGTTAGCCTGTCAATTTGGGCCTCTGATTTGGCGATCAATTTGGTTTGCTCGCTTAGTTGCTCCTGTAACCCTTGAATTATTTTCAGAAGAGCCTCGTCGTTAGGAGTTCTTCTTGGACTGCGGCTCTTTGAAGTCGCCTTTTTGGATTTTTTGGTGTCCCTGGACCTATCCATGTTTAAAGGAACTACAAACATATCGTCCTGGGGTAACGAATCCATTTTTATTTTCTTGATTCCTAAAAGAAATCCTGAAAATAATCCTGAAAAATTAGAAAAATGCGGTTAATTTGCGGCTGGTTTCCTCGTCCAATCAACAGTGCGCCCGGTATTAACCTGCGCACTGCATAATCTTTTGGTTTCGCCGACTTCTAATTCGTCGTCGAGTCTTGTTCGAATCGATTAGAATCTCACTCCGTCTCGTATTCGATAGTCCAAGATTTGTACTAAACTTCTCCTCTTGCCTTCACTCTTTCGAGTCCTTCCAAGAGCGTCTGCTTCGTACAGTGGCTGGCTGTCGAATGCTGACTACTATCGAAATCATGGAATATATCTAGCCCAATATCGAAATCAGGTACGGTAGGAAGGATTTCAGTGCCACCTATTGGCAAAAGTTTCAAGGTTCTAAGATCGAACAGATGAGCGCATGAAATTCACACCATTCAGATGCCCACATGCAATATTCTTATTAATTTATATCAAATCTGGTGTATTCAGGATGCAATACTTAACGAATGATTATTGCCACCAAATTAGATTATTCATACACCGCATCGCTTCCGTCATGATATGAAACGGTGTAACTTGGTGTTAGTTTCATATAATAGGTGTTTTTTATGCGTTAACGTCATTGATAGCATCATTGAGAATATTAAATTTCAACCATTTGGTGTTTCTCATGATTTCATGTTTCAGAATCGTTCTACTTCACCACATTCGTGTCATTTTTCACTACTAAGATCGGAATTAGCACCTCTCAACACTCAATAGTGAAATGTATTCGTCAGAGTTTGGTCTGAAATTCATTTGATTGAAATTACACAAAAATTTTATCAACTACGTAGTCATACAGTTTTTAGCTGACTGTGTATGTTTTCTGATTGCTCAAGGTCGCAATCAGGTTGAACAAGACTACTCCAGCTTGGTTATACAGTGATTTGCGGGCCTATTGTTAGCTGACTGTTTATGTCTTCTGAATGCTGAAGGTCGCAATTAGATTATAAAGAACCACATCAGCATTCGATGAATCAAATAGGATGTTCCTTTTATACTTCGCTCAATGATTGAACATTATAATCTATATGGTACCTTAATCAATTTAATGTTGTGATGAAACCCTTCGGTGGGAATTCTATATTGTTAGCAACGGTGATTCATAGACAAAAGACACGACGAGCCGCTATCAGTCATGAGATACTGGACACCTCCCAGTTAATTCTCGATGCCTGAATCGACGGCCCGCTCGTTATAAAGTTATTTTGTTACATTTGCGATTTTAACTGGTGATTATTGGAATATTGTGCTGATATTCTATTAGTGTATTCGCCTTATTTCTAACAATGTATATCTGCTGATTACTGACATAGCTTGTATATCCCAAATTGAATGATTCAGTACATATTGAGGACAATGTGTTAAGGATGGCTGGATGTTAGAAATAGTAACATTATTATTAGCATTATGATATGATAACCTGGAGAGATTCAGTATTGGATTCAGTTTTCGAAATAATCAGGATCTGAAATTGGGATCTCCTAGAAAAGAGAATCAAACATCTTTTCAATTTTATTTCTTTCACAGTTCATTTGGTTTAATTAGAACTATATCAACTGAGTGGTATTTCAGACATCTCCGTCATGACAGAAGTCTCTTTTTCCAATTTTTCTACACTCAGTCTGGAACTGAAATATTTTATGTAGACCAGGCCACTTTGCTTTTCGTCAAGAGTTTGGTGATCACATCCCGTTGACACAATCCTATGATGAGAGCTTAACTATGATCTTGAACTCTTATTCCTTGCCATATGTATTCATTTGATAGCTTTCTCTCTTCGGGAATAAGAAGGACATGTGATTTACTAGGAGCTGTCATTACTTATTCACGTTGGAAGCTTTCGAATGAATCCTTCCTCCTTATCTAAACAGTCACCTGTTAAAACATTCAATTATTTCATTAATTAATGTTTACATGATTGTATGAATTCAAAAAAATATGTTCTCCAGATTATTGGTAGAAACACAATATTCTATAAGAATAATCAACACATAATCATGACATTATCATCAAAGTTCAACATTATATAGGTAATGTACTAGTTTTCTCAATAATATACTTGGTTTTCCATGATTATGCCGAATACCTTCATTTCAAGATGAAATATATTCTCTGCATAGCCCTTTTTGACACATTCATTTCGTGGAGTTCATTCAATTCCCATTCTTGTTCAGATCACGAACTGCTTAGATTGACACAGCTTATCTCCTTGGTGTATTTCCTTCTCAGGGATGCATGTCACTGGTGGAAAAAAATTAAATGTGACGTTGATCTACTATCTCTAGACGTGTTTTATCAGACTCTTATTGCAGCATTATTTTCATTCAATGACGTGAATTTATGAATTTGACACAGATTATACGAGTCCAGAATATAGAAGTCAAGCAAGCAAACATTTATTACTAGGTATAACATAATGATTATACTCGTTCTGACTTCAGGGACTTGATTATGATAATGAAATTGAGAAATTTCACCTATTATTTGTTCTTGACATCATAATGACTTCAAAAGCCAGATCAGTATTCATCCAGTCATAAGATGATTCATGAGAGTATGTGTAGTTTTCGAGAATCGTTCACCACTCAAGAGTTTCAATTATGTTGGGGGTTTTTGGTTGATCGTCCTTATCATTGGAGGCGGGAATCTGAATATAATACGAACGGACGAAATATATTGTAGCATTTTCTTTTCCAACTGATATATTTCATGAAACGTTACTGTGAGAATAGTATTGCATTTTCTTTTTCCACTGATATCTTTCGTGAAAGGCCACTGATAGAATTAATATAAACATTCATCTACAACTGAAATTATGCAACACACTCTCGTACATAATATCATGTCGACTACACCGAACATGGGCGCTAATGTAATATTCTTATTCAAAATTTTTGTAGGTCCTCAAAACTGTTCATTTCTTTTCTACAAATTTCACAAACATGGGTTTACTCCTTTTGCGATGGTTCATCAAGTAGACAAGCTGGTTCGATTCCATATGGGTTTTTTTCCTTGAAGAAAAAGAAGGTCCTGCTGAAAGTCATGACGATTACCTGCTGACGCAAATTGATTTCCGTCCTGTCAGAGCAAGGTGGATATAGGATGGTGAAACAGCTTCCTAGTAACAAGCACTAGAATAAACTGTAGACCTTTGCCTACTTGATTTCATACCGTAGTAATATTTCCTGAAGTTATCAGAGATAGCGACATACCTTGTGTCGGTAAAACAGAAACTCTGCATCTGTCATACTTTTATCAGTTTCATCTGTTCTAAATGAAAAATGATTGAGAACAGTCAAAATATCAATATTCATTCCAGATTTATCGAAAATATATTGCTTTAATGTCGTTTCAAGTCACGTCTGTCAGATGTGAACCACAGAAATACGTAAGCAACAGAAATCTTCTTCGATAATCGATCTTACCGCCATCTCCTATCAAGTCGTGGAAATATTAGTACCTTCTCAAACGGTCTACAAGTTTTTCGCAGAAACAATTGAAGAGCTGTTTCACCATCCTATATCCACCTTGTGTCAGAGAAGAGGCAGATATGTCATGTTGTCTAACGGCGCGTTCACATGACAGCCTGGAAACTGGAGCTTGTTTTAGGCAAGAGTCAAAACATAATCGACTTCCTGGCAGATTACCTTGTTAAGCGCTAACAAAGATCGGCCAATGGAATCACAATAGCACGTGAACGCACTGTAACTCGTATGGCGTGCGAATGAAAGATTTAAGATTGATTCTACATCATTGATGTTTTTGTGGAATTTCAAGCCAGAAAGACATACCGTGCGGCATGCTCATCGCCTACTGGGGGCAGTCCCAGAGAAATTCCTGGCCGTTGAAGAATGCAATGATCGCCATTATTTTTGAAAGTGACCTCCTGAAAACAGGGGTAAGTCTTTATCTTTCTTCTATATGGGTAGGTCTCCATGAAAGACAATTCCAGGGTCTTATAGTCCAGTCAGGAGAGCAGCTAAAAACGAACTGTGCAACTTCCTTGATGTCGTTTTTTTTATGGTTTCGCCGAGATGATGGCATGCTCAGATATGGCACCCCGCCATTTTTTTTCTTGAGGTCTTTGGAAGATCTTTTTTCTATGGATCGCAATATGAGGAATCCAGGTCAGGCATGAAAACACTGAATCTACCCTCCACTCTGCAGGATTCGTCAGGGAACATATTTTCCATTAATAAAGCAATGTTGACTCTTATTGTTTCCCACATATTTATTTGATCGTTTATTTTGCATATATCAGTCATTAAATTTTTTTCGCAACTGCATATACCACTTGTGGCAGTGAAACTGCAAATGTGTAGCACTTATATTTTAATCAGGCATTGATTGAGAATGGATTGCAATCCTTTTACATATCATTGAAAATCATATATGTACTTGTGTTCTCTGGATGAATTAGGTATCATCTATGCCATACATGCATATATTAACCGATGTTTTTATGAGGATTTAAACTGATCACTGTGCTGATATTTTCAACTGCAGTTTTTTGTATTGTAATGAATGAAAATCACACATCTCACTGTGTTAGATATGTTTTCGTATTTAACAATTATTCCTGGGTATAACAAAAGCTGTCTAATTGGAAAGTCATGGTTTCATTCTACTGATGACATCTCTGAAATCCATCAGGTTTTTTTAATTTCTTCTGGGAAATGACTTCAATTGCGTCCTTAGCAATTGATGAACAGGTATAGCACAAAAAATTAGTAATATCTTTTAGAAACTACTACTCCTTTGCCACTAATGAAAAGCTGTCATAGAACTGAGATTTCTGAAAAGAGATTCACGAGAACTAGTACTTGATGGATAGTCACTATTCATCTGGTCCATTATCCATCACTTCAAGCCACTATATAACATACAAAGTATATTGAATATCTTCATCCATTGCAGATTTTAAATTGTCTTCGAATAAGGTGCTGTTCCACTGATTGAATTGATTTCATTGATTATATTCACCTCTATTTTTGATGATAATGACGAGTAGAATTACAGATTAGAATTTTTATTGAGATATTTATAATATAACTCTAAGAATGATATATCATACCTCAATCACCTCATATCATCTCAAAAGGAGATGCATTGTAAACATAAACCATAATCTTGGTGAGCACCATGGGTTAGTAATGTGGAAATTCCTGTTATGAAAAATACCTAAACAATACTTCATATAGAAACTGGGCAACTGGTAAATTATGATTTCCATATGTTAGGTACCCATAAGGATATGAGGACGAACAGGTAACAACACAATACTCAACAATATACGGAAATGATACAGGCGCAATGTAAAGAAGGTGATGACAAATTATTCTACGTAGTGTAAATGCCGTGGATTTAAAAACTGTTGATATCAATGATATCATGATGCGTATAAAAGATCTCGCACACTATACCTGCACGAACCGATACGAACAAGCACGATGCCGACCTGCATCCTGCACTACTACGCACACTTGTGCAGCACGGACCATCAACTTTTAGTGCAGTTTCCGTGTTTGACAGGCAGTTTATAGGTTGACACATGAAAGGGTGTAGTTCGGTGAAAAAAAATTTCATTTCAACTACTTTGTATGAAGAGGACGAGGAGGAATAAGCCAGGACAAAGGGAAGGTTCTGGATTCATCCTATCAACGAAAAGAGAAAGCAATATGGGGAATTTCATCATTTATTTTCTGCTTCAGAAAGATCAACAAAAAGTCTAAAAGTTTTACTAACTGGCAAAAATCTGCGAAGCTTTAACATGAAAATTTCGAGGCTTTCATATAAAATTTGTATGTAATTGTTTTCGATTCATACTTTCGCTACCGCTCGCTTTGGGAATGTTTCACTTGTATGTTACATAATCTACTATCCTCGTTAGGTATATGTATATTGATTATGTTCTTTATTCCAGGTACGATCATCAACTAAGACAAAACTCACTTAGTCTATTAGGGTAAGGCTTCGAGGATATTGAAAAAAAAAACTTTCGCACATTTGGAATTTGCGTGTTGTACCCCTGCATCGGAGCTGAAGGGCTGCAAGCAGCCCCTGGGCCTTCACAATAAAAGGGTTTCCACAGTTTTTTTGGGGTGAATCAAGTTTTCTGACTAAAATCGATTTATATGGAAAATTGAGGAAAATAATCGAAAATCTTATAACTGAAGAACAGTTCCTTACTTTTTCCATTTACCTTTTGTTTCAAACATCTCGTATTCCGGTCAAAATCAATGGTTGATATAATATATTAATCTACTATAACGAAGTAAATCAACAGACTATCATACATTGAAATGAAAACATAGCAATGTAACAAGATGATTATATGCGATTAATAATAGTCGAGGATATTGCTAGGTGACGAGGAGTCGCAGCGTCAGCCGCATTATCCGAGACGGTGTTAAATTGCTAATGATCGAGTTTTATAACAACGACAATGCGAAAAAAAATTAGAATCGAATAAATAATATTTGGTAATACGGAATATTATGCTTGTTTCTAACGTATTATGCTTTCGTTACTGACATAGATTATGGTAAAAAATGTATGACCCAGTTCACCAGTTTCGGTGGCAGGGAAGTTGCAGGGAATTACTATTGTGGTGATGCGACTTCACAATGTTGATATAAAAAGCCGCTACAGTACTTATTGGCGAGTGCTTAATGTCCGCAACCTCACATATCGCCAATAAGTTTCCAGAATATCGCAATAAATATCTATTTGAGTTACCATATACTGCAATTATTATGCGACGTCTCTTTTTGGTAAAACATTAAACATCCGTGAAACAATATTGTAAACATCGAAATAAAATCCAATAAAACTTTCGTGGAAGTTGAATCCGCGAATTGCCATTCACATTGCAAATGGCCATTCCATTTCACGTTGATTAATACGTTAATGGAATGTTTACTATCGCTTTCGGATATGTGAATTAATATTTCATTTTATAATATAATGTTGATACTGTGAAGTTTACTGTGAAGTTTACTGAATATCACTGGGGAAAGTCAGTCAGAGTTCCATTCTTGTGTTAAAATGCTAATTCTTATGTGAGGTATTTGTTACATTTGGGTAGATTATATGCGGTTGTTGTTAAGGAGCGCCATCTCTCGATTAGGTATTTGAATAGGCACTACAGGTGATATAATTCATTTCTGATTATGGAGCATTCGATAAGCATTTTCGGATGTTGGGTAGTACTGTTACAAATTCGATTATGCATTTTAGTAAACTAAATGAACTACAGCTGAGCTCTAAATGAGCAAAAGCTGTAGCTACTCTTGGTGCATTATAAAATTGATCGAAAATCGGTTATTTACTTTCTACCGATTATATTTTGCGAGAAGATGGGACACAACTCTCAACATGATTTGTGATGTCTGCCATCTTAATGCATTTCTGTCTTTCGGTCTCCTGAAGTCCTGAATACATTGATGTCTCGCGTTAGTCCAGTTGATCCAGGCATTCGATTGGGCACCAGAATGTGAAACATAGCATCAATTCGAACTTTGATTATTTTAGGGCTGAAATTCATGCCTCGAAAGAGATATTTTATTTCAAAATGAAAAATCTGATTTTTTCATGAATATGCTCAATTATTGAGATACTGATAAATTCATTTTATCATTACCCATCTGATAATTGTTTTCAATTTTATATTCTACATCAATATTATAGAGTTCAGCAGCAACCAAAATATAAGAATTGAAGCTTGATGGGTACTGGCAATCATTGAATGCATAATGCATATTCAGATGAACCATTAATCAACATAAAATGTGCGCATGAAGTTTATCGTTGGGTTGTCGCAACATGTCATCAAATAGGACATCTTAAAATTTACAAAAAGACTTCCTCAAGTAGTTGCTCGGTTCGGAGTTCGATATTCGATAAAAGTGAATGGGAATATGTCGTATAGTATTAACAATGTGCACTTCATCGATACTTCACGATATATTGTAGCATGCGATTCCTATAGAAATTGATTTGTAGAATTTGCGGTGCCAACAATAAGCGGATGTTGATGTCCACTTCGCGAAGTCCTCAGTAAATCTTTGATAAGTCGCCAAGATGATTATCATTGTTACAATATTTTTCATTCCCTGCGCCTAACTGTTACTTTTTTGGTTGACTGGGGAGTAACTGAGGTTTTGATAGGTTTATGATGTTAATAATTATCGATAAATATTTTATATATTATTGTCTCAATCTCCAATGATATGATAAATCAATATTTTTCTTCGCTTGTCTTCCTTCATGATTACACATTCATCGATACTAGTTTAACGGATATTGAAATGATTTACCATACCGCCACCTGATGTTATCGGTATGATTCACTTTGTAATTTGTATCTATCGAGTCAAGTGCGATGTGTGAAACATCGCGAAAAAATGATTGAAATGAGAAGAAAATGACATAGGAGCCGAAGTCCTACTAATATAAGACACAATAAGAGGGGAAAATTCGATGAACTCTTGAAAGAAATACGACTTTTGAGGAAAACATTTGTCCAAAGCTTTCCACTGGATTATGCTCTCATATCTGGTAAGTAGATAGATATGGCTCTTATATAATTGAAACCAAAAACAAATCCTTGCTCTATCAACTAATTGAAAGTGGAGGTTCAGATCAGAAGAAGAAAGGCAAAATATACCGAGATGAGTGGTTCGTAGTTCGACCTTTATACAGATCAAACTGGATTTATATAATTGAAACAAAAAACAAATCGTTGCTCCATCAACAAATTGGAAGTAAGTTAAAATCAGAAGAACAAAGGCAAAATATTACCAGGATGAGTGGTTCGTACTTCGAGCTTTCTAACAGATCGAACTGGTGTCATTGAAATTGAAAACAATAACAAATCGTTGCTCTATCAACAAATTGAAAGTGTAGGTTCAAATCAGAAGAAAAAAGGCAAAATATACTAGGATAAGTGGTTCGTAGTTCGACTTTTCTACAGATCGAACTGGATTTGATTGAACAATGTTTATAATACATATTATTCTGATTCAACAACCTTCGATCTCTCCATAGATCGGTATCGGATGTAGATATTTCTATACATTGAAACACGGACCTAGGGACTGAGCTCAATCTCTTCCGCTCTCACCGCAGATTTCTAGGATATAGTTTCCTATTCGGCTTTTTTACAATCTCTTCCTCCATTGTTCCAAGCCCGATTATAGTCCGAATCGTGTGTCTCGTTGTATACGAGGACCAGCAAAGTCAAACTGAATCCTTGTATGATATAGATGATATTATAATAAGTATTATTTTTGCTTTTTGAAACCCCTAAACTGATGTTGATTATACCCTTGAAAATAACATATTATGTATAGCCCTTGATTATGTTTACATAGATATATTATTTGATAACATTTTACCTTAATATATATGATTGCTACTACATTAATTACAATGTAAAACAAATTTTCTACTTCCAAATTGCTCACACTGCTGTTTCAAATATTAACTCCACAGTTTAATTTATACCTATTAAGAGCTGATCTCAGATGTGCAGCAAAGTATCTTATATTCATTTAATAAATATTTCTCATTTTTAATATGATTTTGTAGGTATCAGCTGATGATTTGATGATGATGCCAACTATATATGTCCATACTAGTCCAGAGGAAGAATGTTCAAAACCATGCATGCTCTTTCATGAAGTGTTCTATTTAATAATCATTTGGATAAGTAAGATAAGTTACCTCTATTAACTATACCTATTGAACTGAGCAACTAATTTTACTTGTTTATAACAGGTATGTGTAATTTTTCCAGCTTTCCACCCATCCATTTAGAATAGCATGAAATTTTGCTACCAAAATTTAGGGAATCAAAAAAAAAATTATACCCCTATTTGTTATTACTGGATGTTTATAGGAAAGTTTCCAAAACTCTAGTTATTGCTAGGGGTGCCCGTTTAACTCAGTGAAGAAGGGTCTGGGTCAAGTTTTAGAATTCAAAGGGGAGGCGCCACCTACTTTTTTTTCACCTCCAAGCATAACTATCATTAGAGTATATTGCGAACTTAATGCAGGAAAAGTGATCTCACGTCAGCAAAGAATTCATAAATGAAACTCTCATATGTATAACAAAGTACTATTCAATTTTAATTTGTTCCTGCCCTATCAAATACAATATAAAAAAAAAATACAAACCCAATTTAAATATCCCACAATCAAATTTACTGAATATCGATGCCCCTTTTTCTATTTACGTACCCTAGTACATAAAAAGGATTCACTTGAACAAAAATATATCAAATTATATTATATCCCCCAAAGGCATGTGTTACATGAAAAGGTATTTCTTGAACAAAAATATATCAACATATATTCCCAATGAATTGATTCAGGGATCAATCAACTCTGATCCTGATCAATAATACTGCATGAGCAAAAATTAACCAATAACCTATAAACCCTGACAACTGATCATGATTCCACAGTGGAGAAATACACAATATTTCAGTTGTTATCGAAGTGCAATACAAGGCAGCAAGTTATTAATAGTTTGACAAACCAAGTACTGTGAAAGGAAGGTGGTACAATTTACATACAAAAAACCCCCCTGGGTATGGCCATACTCAAGTTTCACAAGGTGAAAATTATGTCTCAAAAAGGGTTTGCCAATACAGGTGGTACTGAAGTCCTATTTCAGCCCTTGGTTTCAGCCGGAATAACGAAATGGGTGGATCTAACCTTATGTCTCAGGGTACATTGTTAGCTGCATCAATTTCTCATCCTCCAATTTAACAAGTGAAAATCCAGTGTATCAGCGCCAGCGTCAAGGGTATATTTCCCCTTTCAACAAGTGAAAATCCAATGTATTTGGGAATACACTATACCGGGTGTAATGATTCAGGGAAACTTCATATCTTCCAGCGACAGGAACTAAATAAACTCAACCTTATTCTCGGTACCTTGTTCTCAATTAGTAACTAAAAGCCTGAAATCGAATTCATGAACTTCCACATATACAAAATGGCGTTACTTACCTCATGGGTAGAAAGAGAAATTAGTCTAGCCAATTAGAATATCAAACATAGTTTGAAATGAATGTCTGGTAGACTACGAGCAGAAAACAACTACTTTCCTGGTAAATACCACGCAGAACATTGAATTATATCTGCTCGTAATCCATGCAACGATTCACACTGTGAATGCAGATCGCAAATGTTTCTTTCTTCCTAAGACGTGACAAATTCACATCGGGACAGGCACGCCTAACAACCTACAGACCGGTTTCGGGCTTATTGGCCCTCATCAGTGCAGGGTAGTTATCCGAGTAGAGACCGTAAGATCTCCACTCGAAGCGTTGCCTGTCCCAATGCACCTTCGTCGCGTTTATTTGACTGCACTGAGCCGCGTTCCAACAGACAATTGGAAGTGGCGACACCATGCGGCAGAAGAAAGAAACACTCCAGAACTAAATCTCCCAAATCACAGAACTTGGAAGTGGCTTATAGCTCGACTAAGCTAATAAATGAAAAATGGAAAAGCCATAAATTGGACAACAATTTTAGAAAGAGAAATTAGTCTATCCAATTAGAATATCAAACATAGTTTGAAATGAATGTCTGGTAGACTACGAGCAGAAAACAACTACTTTCCTGGTAAATACCACGCAGAACATTGAATTATATCTGCTCGTAATCCATGCAACGATTCACACTGTGAATGCAGATCGCAAATGTTTCTTTCTTCCTAAGACGTGACAAATTCACATCGGGACAGGCACGCCTAACAACCTACAGACCGGTTTCGGGCTTATTGGCCCTCATCAGTGCAGGGTAGTTATCCGAGTAGAGACCGTAAGATCTCCACTCGAAGCGTTGCCTGTCCCAATGCACCTTCGTCGCGTTTATTTGACTGCACTGAGCCGCGTTCCAACAGACAATTGGAAGTGGCGACACCATGCGGCAGAAGAAAGAAACACTCCAGAACTAAATCTCCCAAATCACAGAACTTGGAAGTGGCTTATAGCTCGACTAAGCTAATAAATGAAAAATGGAAAAGCCATAAATTGGACAACAATTTTAGAAAGAGAAATTAGTCTATCCAATTAGAATATCAAACATAGTTTGAAATGAATGTCTGGTAGACTACGAGCAGAAAACAACTACTTTCCTGGTAAATACCACGCAGAACATTGAATTATATCTGCTCGTAATCCATGCAACGATTCACACTGTGAATGCAGATCGCAAATGTTTCTTTCTTCCTAAGACGTGACAAATTCACATCGGGACAGGCACGCCTAACAACCTACAGACCGGTTTCGGGCTTATTGGCCCTCATCAGTGCAGGGTAGTTATCCGAGTAGAGACCGTAAGATCTCCACTCGAAGCGTTGCCTGTCCCAATGCACCTTCGTCGCGTTTATTTGACTGCACTGAGCCGCGTTCTTTCTTTCTTCTGTTTCTTTCTTCTGCCGCATGGTGTCGCCACTTCCAATTGTCTGTTGGAAACGAGAGAAAATCACACTTGTTCCAAATGACAAGCTCCCAACGACATTGACAGAAGTCATATCATGAATTCTCAAATAGTGACGGGATACACAAGACTGTCATAACATTTCGAAAATGGGGCGAGAATCGATCAGGTTATTGACTCGTTATTTTGTGAATATTTGAAGAAATCTGGGGTTTTACGTCCTGGAAAACATTGGGAATCCCAGAATCACAGACATACGGCACATAGTTAACCTAAAGTTCTCAGCTGGCTATGGGCCATGAGGTTCCCAACCCACCGAGGTTTGACACAGAAGTGTAGAAAATATTAGGTTAAGTGAATTCAACAAATAAATGTAAACACAGATAACAACTAGATTCTCTCCATATTACACCGTGTTTCGCTCACTTCCTTTGTACCGTGAGAATGTGTGAGTGTGTGAAATCACTAATTAAAGGTTGCGAAGTACCATCTTCACAGAAATCGGATGACCCTCAGGTAGGCGATCGCAGCCCGAAAAACAGCCGTAACAACACCCGCCCTTCTTCAAAATGAAGAATATTCACACATTTTTCATAACTAACCTCTCCAAACAGATCTTCATGGATAATCTGTCCCCAGAGGAAAGTTTCGCCCCCGCGGTGAGAAACATGGACCTCCATCGATATCGGGCTCTGTACTAGTCGGGAATCCCCTTCACGCCGGGGTCTGGAAACCAATGGACTTCGAACCTCCAGTCCACCAAGACTCGACCGGAAAGGTTACTTCCACCGGGCTTCTCGGGTGAACTAGGGCTCAGAGCACACCCCAGCTCCAGGCCCCACCGCGGATAGGACTGTACCGCGTTTCCAAACTTCCTGACAAGGAGGTGGGAAGTCCAGATTCCATAGCGACAGCAAGCAATTGAGACCTCGGAACGGTCCGGCTACTCACCGAGACTCAGATCACCACCCGAGGAGCCACCAAACCCCGCAGCGATGGCACCACGCAGAAGAGAATTTCTCAGTTTTCCTCTCAACTATATAAACAAAAATGACGATTATGAGTCTTCCTCAGTAGGATCGGCTTTTAAATCTTTCACGTGCCAAATACCCAACGATTTATCTTGATCGTCATGCAGCTCATACGTTACTAAAGAAACTTTCCGCTTAATCCTAAATGGACCGACATACTTAGGCGCGAGTTTGGCATTAAATCCCTGAACGGCGTTAGAGAGAACATAGTTCCTCTTCCAAACCCGAGAACCCACCAAATAATCAACAGGCCGCCTACGCAAGTCGTATCTAGCTTTGGTTCGGAAATGAGCTGACTCAATACGCTTTTGAACATCCGCGAGTGCCTTAACCCTCTCTACTGGGTTGGCTTCGGGATGATATGGTGAATTGAAAAGGACGTTAAACTTATAGTAGTCGCATAATTTAGCGAATTCTCGGCTTCGAAATTGGGCTCCATTGTCACAGATCAGAAACTCTGGCGCTCCAAATAAAAGGATCACATTTTCTTCTACAAGACGTACTATGCTCGACGCAGTAGCTTTTCGCAAAGGGAATAACAAGGGAAACTTCGAAAAATAATCGGAAATGACCAAAATGTGACAATAGCCCTGTGCCGAACGAGAAAGAGGTCCTACAAGATCGACAGCAATCATTTGCCATGGTTTAGTTATGGTTGTTCTTCTACCCATCAAACCGGGACGAGGGCGATGTTCCGATTTATTAGCGATACAGACACGACACTTCTTCACATATCTCATAACATCAGCTCGCATCTTCGGCCAGTAGTAAGTTGCCCTTAGTCGTTCGTAGGTTTTGTATATTCCGGTGTGCCCAGACGTCTCTTTATCATGTGCCACTTGCAGGGCTTCTAATCGTTTTTCTTTGGGTAAAACAATCTTCCAGGAATCGCTCTCTTGACGTAAATTTGGAAAGTCACACTTGATATGTTTGAGTAAGATTGAATTTTCTATTCGCCAATCTGGGTAATGTAAAGGTTGTTCAGTTACTAACCGCATCATTTTTGAATACCACTTATCGACGGGATTGATAAGAGAGACTTTCGGAACAAACCGGGACAACAAATCTGGAACTACATGGTCTTTAGCATGACGATGCAATATCTCATAATCAAATTGCTGTAGCCTAACAGCCCACCTGGCCAAACGGCCGGTCGGTTCCCGTAAATTATCTAACCATTTCAAGGACGCGTGGTCAGTCAAAACGTAAAACTTATATCCCTCCAAATAGGGTCGTAATTTCTCTATCGCCCAAATAACAGCGAGACATTCTCTTTCCGTGGTTGAATAATTTCTTTCGGCACGTGACAACGACCTACTCAGATAACAGATCACATGCTCACCGTCGTCAAGATTCTGAGATAGAACTGCCCCAATACCATGTCCCGAAGCATCCGTCTGAACGTAAAATGGTTTCCCAAAATCAGGGCAACTCAATATTGGCGCGGAGAACAAACATCTCTTCATCTCTCTGAAGGCTTGTTCGCAATCCGGTGACCAAGTAAAGGTATTGTTTTTGCGTAATAAATCGCACAAAGGTGCTATCATAGACGAAAAATTGGGAATGAATCGCCGATACCAAGAAGCAGTACCAATGACCTGGCGAACTTCCTTAACATTTCGTGGAGTAGGTAGTTTTAAAATTGCGCTAACTTTGTCCGGATCAACGTGAAGCCCCTGTTGGTCTACAACATACCCCAAGTATCGCAAAGATTCCATACAAAATTTGCATTTTTCTTTTGATAAAGTTAAACCTGCCGTCAGTAATTTTTGGAAGACCTGCTCTAATACTTGCAGATGACGTTCAGAAGTGTCCGTGACAATGATAATATCATCTAGATAAACTAGACAATATTGCTCTAATTCACTACCAATTACTTTATCTATGAGGCGTTGGAACGTTGCCGGCGCATTGGACAAACCAAATGGCATGACTTTGAAATGGAACAGTCCTCGATTAGGGACGGTGAAGGCGGTACACTCTTGAGAATCTTTGGCGATAGGGACCTGCCAATAAGCAGACTTCACATCCAAAGAAGTTAGATATTGAGCACTACGTAACTTATCTAAAATGGTTGAAATATAAGGAAGTGGGTAGGCATCCTTTTTAGTAACTTTGTTCAACTTTTGGTAGTCGACAAAAAATCTCCAGGTGTTGTTAGGTTTAGGAACCAATAAGATAGGGGATGACCAGGGAGACTCAGAAGGCACCACAACATCATTTTCCAACATGTAGGACAATTCTTTGTTGATTTGCTCTTGAACGGCAGGAGAAACAGGATAATATCTACTTTTAATAGGTGGAGAGTCAACTACAATTCTATGTTCGACCACGGTAGTACGGCCTAATTTTTCACCCATTAGATTAAAATATTTATCGTGGAAGTCTTGTAGTCTAGTTCTTTGACTGGTTGTTAAACCTGACTTTATCGAATTCACCACTACCGATGGTTCGGATTCATCAAAAGTCCACTCCCCACTTCTCAAATTAGGAACAATACTCATGTCTATCCAGAAATTTACGCCAAGAACCAAAGTATGTGACAACTCTGGAATGATCAGAATGTCTATGAAACACATTTTATCTTCTACCTGGATAGGAATGGTACATTGTCCTAAAATTTGACAAGTCTGATTGTTCGCAACTGAACAATGTGATAATGAAGACGGTGAAATCGAAAATCCCAAGTCTTGCAAAATATGCAACCCCTTAATTCCCATGCAAGTGTTGCTACATCCCGAATCCAATAAACCCTTGACTGATCGTCCCAAAATTTTAACCTCTAAATATGGACGCTTATCAGCTCCCGAACTAGTCAGAATAAAATCTATCATAGGCTGGGGAACATCATTTGTCTTTGAACTGGACCGCGGTGTTATAGAGTCTACTCGTTGGTCCGACAGTAGCTCCTTTGATCGTTTTCCGAACATCTACTACAATTTCGTACTGTCACATTCACCAAACCACACTTGGAACAAAATAATTTCTTTGTTTGTGAACATTCGCGGAATCAATGCCCTGGTAACCCGCAATTATAACATTTAGCGTTATTTTGTCTAATATTGTCATTAACAGTCGGGACTGTGTCACCAGAATTTTCAACTTGTCTAACCGATGATGAGGACGTGACCGGGGAAAATTGATGCATTTCTACTTCGGAAGCCTGAGCAATACCGCTAGGCTTATGATAAGCCAGCTGTGCTTCGAGCAAACCTCGATAGTTAGTGGCAGGAGGAACATACTGCTGTGCTCTGATAGACGTAGCTTTTATGGTGCGACAAGCTTGAGTGAGATCTTTTACAGTTAAAATAGTTCTAAGTGCCAATGCAGTTTGTAAATAAGGCAATAAATTCCTGCGAATTAAGGTTACCCGCGTCTCTTCATTTGGTTTCACTTGTAGTAGATTGAAAAGATTTTCCATACTAGAAATAAACACAATGACTTTTTCTTGTGGACCCTGACTACGCCTCCTGATCTCCTCACTCAAAGTAAAATCATAATCATAGGGCAAAAATACAGATTTCATATTGTGAAGCAATTCATCCCAAGAGTGCACCTCCTGAGACCTGTACCAATGGAGAGCCGTACCTTTCAACAATTCCGGTGCTGCCCGAAATAGTTGCTCTTTTGTGACCCCTCTGGACATCCGAATTTCTTAAACCCTCTGTAAAAATTCCATGATACTGGAAGTTTCCCCATTAAAAGATAGATTCCAAGATTGTACATTGATTGGTTTGGGACTGTCATCTACTACAATTACCCGTTGAGGTTTTCGGTCATTTGAATGTGATGGTGTCCCTAATTTCATATTCTGAAAATGATATGGCAAATGAGGTTCTGAGAACGTTTTTTGTAAGAGTGTCGGTTCATTCAGGTTCAAGCGGGTTGACTGTCTAGCTGAGAACTGGGTGGAATGAGGGATATTAGGTACCCTATTATACGTCTTGAAGAAAACATGTGGATCTGTTTTGACATAATCATCACTTAAATCTATTAATGGTGGCTCTGGGTCCGTTTCAACATTGTTAGCACTGGGCAAAAGATTCACTTCTGGCAAAGATGGAACTGGATCATCAAGCAATGAATGATCCTCATGTGAAGTTGCATTGGACGAGGTGTTTATCACCTCCGGATTAGGATAGGTATTTGTCAACAATTCATTGTTCACCGCTTCCATCAAGAACAAACACCTGATGTTCAGTTCCATCAGAATACCTCTTTGTTCTTCATTGTGACATGGAATTCGATTTATTCTGTTACTCACATGTACTAACCTTGAATAAATTCTCGAATGTTTGTTCTTTAGATTCTCTTTATCAAAATGATTAATATCAATTGTCAAATCCTCAAGTTTCCTTCCACAAACGTCAATTTCTAATCCCGAATCTAAATGGATTGGAGGATATGTTGGAGGATAACCGGATTTCTCACATCATATGGCATTTCGTAATAGTACTCTCTTATCAGCTACCGTATTCCCAATGGGTAAATTTCTAATCTGAAGTTCATATGCCAATTCATCACCCAAGAGTCTATTAATCTCCATTGTAAATAAGAAAAATAAAAAAAAAATCACCCCTGAAAATTTTCCAAGTCTGGCAACACTGCCAAAATAGTATGTTTACTCACTTTCTACTATGTTCAACTAGTGAAATCAAGAAATTTTCAACAAAAGCGAAAATACAATTCTTCCAAGTCTTAGTAACCTATATCTCATTGAGTCAAACATCAAAATATTCAGCACAGTTGCTGTAAAACTTCCACAGAAGTCACTTTACAAATACTGATATTAATGTGAGCTCACAAGCAGATACAAAACCATAAATCTCACTTTTCAATTTGGTATTCCAGTTGATAAGCTAGTATCCTATTTCATAGAATGATTGAAAAGGTAATGAAATTATTCTTCTATTTCTCCCCCCCTCACACAGAGTGAAACATGGAGAGAAACCAGTTATTATAACCGGAGCTTATCTCCCCACAGTCGACTGAAAAGTCCCCAAATAACCACCCAAATTCCAGGGAATACACCTTGTGTGGAATCATGAACAGCAACCAGGGAAGCAGTTAACCAATCAATGCTCATGTAGTGAAAAATAAAATCCACGTTGGGCGTCACTTTTTGCTACCAAAATTTAGGGAACCAAAAAAAAAATTATACCCCTATTTGTTACTACTGGATGTTTATAGGAAAGTTTCCAAAACTCTAGTTATTGCTAGGGGTGCCCGTTTAACTCAGTGAAGAAGGGTCTGGGTCACGTTTTAGAATTCAAAGGGGAGGCGCCACCTACTTTTTTTTCACCTCCAAGCATAACTATCATTAGAGTATATTGCGAACTTAAAGCAGGAAAAGTGATCTCACGTCAGCAAAGAATTCATAAATGAAACTCTCATATGTATAACAAAGTACTATTCAATTTTAATTTGTTCCTGCCCTATCAAATACAATATAAAAAAAAATACAAACCCAATTTAAATATCCCACAATCAAATTTCCTGAATATCGATGCCCCTTTTTCTATTTACGTACCCTAGTACATGAAAAGGATTCACATGAACAAAAATATATCAAATTATATTATATCCCCCAAAGGCATGTGTTACATGAAAAGGTATTTCTTGAACAAAAATATATCAACATATATTCCCAATGAATTGATTCAGGGATCAATCAACTCTGATCCTGATCAATAATACTGCATGAGCAAAAATTAACCAATAACCTATAAACCCTGACAACTGATCATGATTCCACAGTGGAGAAATACACAATATTTCAGTTGTTATCGAAGTGCAATACTGATAAGGCAGCAAGTTATTAATAGTTTGACAAACCAAGTACTGTGAAAGGAAGGTGGTACAATTTACATACAAAAAACCCTCCTGGGTATGGCCATACTCAAGTTTCACAAGGTGAAAATTATGTCTCAAAAAGGGTTTGCCAATACAGGTGGTACTGAAGTCCTATTTCAGCCCTTGGTTTCAGCCGGAATAACAAAATGGGTGGATCTAACCTTATGTCTCAGGGTACATTGTTAGCTGCATCAATTTCTCATCCTCCAATTTAACAAGTGAAAATCCAGTGTATCAACGCCAGCGTCAAGGGTATATTCCTCCTTTTAACAAGTGAAAATCCAATGTATTTGGGAATACACTATACCGGGTGTAATGACTCAGGGAAACTTCATATCTTCCAGCGACAGGAACTAAATAAACTCAACCTTATTCTCGGTACCTTGTTCTCAATTAGTAACTAAAAGCCTGAAATCGAATTAATGAACTTCCACATATACAAAATGGCGTTACTTACCTCATGGGTGTTGAGAGGCCTATAAAAAAATTGGAATACTAAAGTATTGACCAGCCCTGCTGGGGGTAATTATCGTTAGGGAACGTTTAACGACCTCTTTTTACCTGGTTATTCAATGGTATCAGTACTTCGGGAACATTTATAAAAATCAAAGACTGAGGAGAAAAATCTTGCGGTTGCAGCTCTCCGCGTTCTCGAAAAGACCAGCACCCAAAGAAAACGAGAGAAAATCACACTTGTTCCAAATGACAAGCTCCCAACGACATTGACAGAAGTCATATCATGAATTCTCAAATAGTGACGGGATACACAAGACTGTCATAACATTTCGAAAATGGGGCGAGAATCGATCAGGTTATTGACTCGTTATTTTGTGAATATTTGATGAAATCTGGGGTTTTACGTCCTGGAAAACATTGGGAATCCCAGAATCAAAGACATACGGCACATAGTTAACCTAAAGTTCTCAGCTGGCTATGGGCCATGAGGTTCCCAACCCACCGAGGTTTGACACAGAAGTGTAGAAAATATTAGGTTAAGTGAATTCAACAAATGAATGTAAACACAGATAACAACTAGATTCTCTCCATATTACACCGTGTTTCGCTCACTTCCTTTGTACCGTGAGAATGTGTGAGTGTGTGAAATCACTAATTAAAGGTTGCGAAGTACCATCTTCACAGAAATCGGATGACCCTCAGGTAGGCGATCGCAGCCCGAAAAACAGCCGTAACAATTTCAACCTGTTATCCCAGTTCTCACTCTCAATCCAGATTGAAATAAGTTTCAACAAAATAAATACAGAATAAGATTGAATTTTTAATACCAACGACATGAATATTTATTCAATTATAAAATAACAAATACGATGTGATAATCTGTTTTTTTCAAAGCAAGCATATAAGTTTGAAAACTAGTCCATGATTGCATAGTGAAAAATTATCAAGCTTCAATATATCTACACATAAATCAAACTATAATTATGCACCATACATGAAAATTTATACATAGAGGTACCTATATATATAAGTATAAATAAATATCAACATAAACTAAATTATATAATAATGCATATTTCTTATATCTTGTATAGTATATACATGTACAAAAACAATTATAAAACGATATGTAATGAATATAATTTCAATCAACTATTTTTTGTACTCAATATTCAAACAAATTTATTAAGAGTTAAAAAAATCTCCCTTTTTTTCAGACAAAACCAGGTTTACAACAGTGTTGAAAACACTTTCAATGAGAGGAATGCAAACAAGTTTCTCGAAGAATCTTCAGTGGTGAATGTGAAGTTTTTTGTGATGTACCTACTTGAAAAAATGAAACAAATTGGTCTTATTTGAAGTAGGTCCTCTCGAATTGAGTAAAAAAATAAATGAATAAAAGTTGAAAATAATTTTTCTTGATGTTTATTTCTATATTTGTAGATTCCTTTGACTACTTCTGAAGTTGAAACCATCCTTTGAACCCCATCCAGTTCTTCATGAATATTCATGAAGATTCACAGGTACCAAGTCCCAATATAATATTGAAAAAAGATACATTTTCACTCTGAAACAAATAAAAACATTCGAGGCTACTGAGCAGTATCTAAAAAATGTTATAGAAAATAAAAAATAACAGTTTGAAAGCCAACAACCTATAGAGGAAAACAGCAGATTAAATAATTTTGATTCATTTTCTATTAATAGAAAATAATAAGGAAGGACCGAGGGAAGGACACTAATTTCAAAATAAAGATTCATTACAATAAGCTGAGTTATTAATATATATAAATAAAAAATATGAATGTATTTTCTTGTTTGCATCAGAATCTAAATGCCTTTTATGTTGTATGTATGCATTCACATTGCTCAAGTACTTAACAAAAAATGTTTCACAAAAGTTCTAAGCATAAGCAAATGTGAAATTTTAAGATTTCCTGGACACAACTGTGGTAGTAAGTAGTAGAGCATAGTGTATGTACCTTGGCTACATCAAAAATCAGGTGCTAATCACACTGAAAAACAACATGATATTGATTATATCTGAAAATAGAAGGAAGAAAACTAGCGAAACCATAGTGGTTTTGTGAAACATTCAAACCATAATAAATGATCATTGAACTGTTCCATACACATCATCAGGTTTATGATTAATTTTCATCATTTCATCACTGGTCATCTGAAATAAAATTATATCTATAATGAAGGTACAAAATGAGGTAGTGAATGATATCCAAATTATAAGGAAGGAATTATATCGATGAAACTCCATTTCAGTTTTTATAGTAACTACTAAATATATTCATATAATAGGTAAGTATATAGTTAGATTACCCAACGTTCTGTTGAAGAAAGGTGAGATCAAAAGGTATAGAATTCAGGAACATTATCAGAGTATTTAGAACGGTGTTTGCTGCATTGAAATTATGCTGCTAAATATCTTGCCATATATTGGAAAATAGCACTCACCTTTAAGCATGTAGGTACTTGAGATTGTACTTCCTCAATACTGAAGAGAACATTTTCAGAGGGATGAGATGTTATGTGCCAGTGCTTCCAGTTTACATTGTGCGATTGAGATCATCTCATGTGATTCGTGATGGTGAGGTTTCGACTGGACTGGAGGTTTAAGAATTTGTCAATATTTTTGAAATATCAACGTGACGTTAGCGTCCAGAGCAGGATATTTCGAATCTGGCACCTACTTTTGGACCGGACGCCTCTGTCTAATAAACATAACCTCTATTTTGGTTCTACCGTGAAAAGTCCAATTTAAGTTAAAATGATCCACCCTTTTACACACAACACACAAATGCACCATATTCGCACACAAATATTATTTCGGGAACTCACAAAAAAGTGAAACCGCCAAAATATCTCAAATCGGTATCAACGAAATAAGAGGGCAATTCTGCAACCTCGCAAGCGTCAAACTTGTAAAAATAGTCGAATGTTCTAGTGCGGCGTTGCCGAAAGTGCTGATTTGTATGGTGAAATGTGATAAAAGACGAATTGATTTCATCAGAATGTACATCATTGAATCAAAAACACTATGATTTGATGATAACTCCGATTCATAGAAAGGAAATGAAACAATTATGCTTCAGTAAAGTATAGTTATTGTTTTGTGTGAATTAATCAATTTACTGCAAGATTGCATAAATCGTATAATCTGGCAAACATGTAATTGGAGGAAAAGAGACAGAAAAGAAGGTTCGAACGATGACTGATCGCGCAAAAACGTAGATGATGAATTCTCTAGTGTTTAAATGTCTTTGGATCAGATCACACGAAAAAACTCGATGCCTCAATTGTAAAAGGCTCTTCAACTCTTCTGTAAAGCTTGCCCATTCGGCTTTGAGGTTGAAGGTAAAGAGGATCTTATCTGATGAAGGAGTTAAAGAAACATTTTCAGTGTGAGCAAACGTGTAGGCCTCTACTAGTCCACTCTTCTAGTTTGCAATATACACTATGAATGGTCAAACAGTAAGAAATCATATCACCGCAATTACCACACGCGAACATTCGCATACCAACAGTTACAATTTTTGTTCTCTTGGACTATACGATGGGAAAACCTGAAATGTTCATGGTGGAACATCGTGTAAAAGGACATTGGGATAGGAAATAGCTGTTAGAATTCTTCATGAACATTTGGGGGTAGGTCCCTAGAAAATCTCATTAGGAAATGAGTTCCATAATTCCGCCGTTCGATGAAGAAAATTATTTCTACATAGTAGTTTGGCAGGTGTCGAGCCTGAGAAATGAAACGGTGGCCATTATGTGTCCCTCTGGTCTGGCTGCTCGAAATCGCTAGCTGTGAAATGATATACATGATTATCGATGAGCATCAACCATGGAAATATCTAGTTCCTCCTTGGCAAAGATTTGGTTGACTTCTTCAAAACGAAAGAGGCGTCAAAGAAAAGTATATAAGACCTTGATATCATTAAATAAACCACAGTAACCAGCCGAGTATAGTGCTTTGAATGACACTTAGAAAGCTAAGGTTCCTGTTTTTCTAACTGTAAAGTCCGTGTCTCACGGTCAAACTATTTGATCAAACTATGAAAGTGTGATGTCATCAATGACGTCACATCAAACAGCAGCTGAAATTAGAACATGTTCTAAATATTTTACCTGTCTGATGAAAAATTAAGGTTAAAGTTATTTGTTGAACGAAACGTCAGAATATAATATACTTGAGTTTTGGACTGTTGGAAATGTCTGCTGCTTGAAATTGGACCGAGGAGCAAGTAACGTTCCTAATAGATCTCCATAAAAGCAATAAATAACTTTTGTATAACATCAGACAAAAAGATTACCACAAGAGTGATATCAGATGCATTGAATGATATTGCTAGTCATTCTCACGGCCAAATAACTGGTAGGTGTTCTGAGTCATCCTTTCAATTGATAATAAGTACAAATATATTCTATAGAATCAGGAGTTGAGGCATTGTTCAATGTTTGACAAACACAGTTCAATAGGGAACTGAGGTAGTTTCGTTTCTACTTCACTAACTCTGAAGGGGACGCGCAACTTACCATGAAATAAATGTTTAGAGATTTTTGTGTATTATTTATATTCATATATATTGTTGAAAAAGCGAGATTCCACCTTGAATGTAGATTTATCTTCCGTTATGATCAATCAATTTTCGAACTGTTTGAATAAACTTCTTCAAATCGTGTGAACAGGATTTCTGCACATTTCAAATATTTGAATCAAATAGACAGAAATGACGTCACGTCAAACAGATTTGATCAAATAGTTTGACCGTGAGACATGGACTTAATGGTTTAGGAGAACTTACGACGGTTGCTTTGCAACTAAGTTGGTGGCTAAAACTTTTTTGATACCAAACATAACCAATGGATACCCCTGTCACTTCAAGGAGAAATTGAATAATGTCACAAAAGAATCTGAAAATTATAACTGTAAATTCAGATCATCAGCGACCTGCTTTCATAAAAAAAACGCTCATGGGACAGCAGACGCAGACATGGCATGGTTTCTTGATTTGTGTACATAATTCTGGAGAAGAATAACTGAGAATCACTACTTCACTAGGAAGTCTGACCCAAGGTCTCTATACCTTCGTCACAGAAAAAACATTCGATAAGACGATGGAAGAACTTATCAACTTATAACTTGTCAAGTTATTTCCTCAGTCAAAAATCTGATGGCGAATATAGGTTCATCCTCAACATCAAAAATCCCAACATTGAGTAACCTCTGTTCAAACTCAAGGACTACAGAACCGTCAGAAAATTGATCATTTTATACAAAATGAATGGGTAGCAGAAGCACATTTCATGTTAATATTGGCAAAAAAACATTTGCTTTTGTGATCAATTTTCTGACGGTTCTGTAGTCCTTGAGTTTGAACAGAGGTTACTCAATGTTGGGATTTTTGATGTTGAGGATGAACCTATATTCGCCATCAGATTTTTGACTGAGGAAATAACTTGACAAGTTATAAGTTGATAAGTTCTTCCATCGTCTTATCGAATGTTTTTTCTGTGACGAAGGTATAGAGACCTTGGGTCAGACTTCCTAGTGAAGTAGTGATTCTCAGTTATACTTCTCCAGAATTATGTACACAAATCAAGAAACCATGCCATGTCTGCGTCTGCTGTCCCATGAGCGTTTTTTTATGAAAGCAGGTCGCTGATGATCTGAATTTACAGTTATAATTTTCAGATTCTTTTGTGACATTATTCAATTTCTCCTTGAAGTGACAGGGGTATCCATTGGTTATGTTTGGTATCAAAAAAGTTTTAGCCACCAACTTAGTTGCAAAGCAACCGTCGTAAGTTCTCCTAAACCATTAAGTCCATGTCTCACGGTCAAACTATTTGATCAAATCTGTTTGACGTGACGTCATTTCTGTCTATTTGATTCAAATATTTGAAATGTGCAGAAATCCTGTTCACACGATTTGAAGAAGTTTATTCAAACAGTTCGAAAATTGATTGATCATAACGGAAGATAAATCTACATTCAAGGTGGAATCTCGCTTTTTTAACAATATATATGAATATAAATAATACACAAAAATCTCTAAACATTTATTTCATGGTAAGTTGCGCGTCCCCTTCAGAGTTAGTGAAGTAGAAACGAAACTACCTCAGTTCCCTATTGAACTGTGTTTGTCAAACATTGAACAATGCCTCAACTCCTGATTCTATGGAATATATTTGTACTTATTATCAATTGAAAGGTTGACTCAGAACACCTACCAGTTATTTGGCCGTGAGAATGACTAGCAATATCATTCAATGCATCTGATATCACTCTTGTGGTAATCTTTTTGTCTGATGTTATACAAAAGTTATTTATTGCTTTTATGGAGATCTATTAGGAACGTTACTTGCTCCTCGGTCTAATTTCAAGCAGTAGACATTTCCAACAGTCCAAAACTCAAGTATATTATATTCTGACGTTTCGTTCAACAAAAAACTTTAACCTTAATTTTTCATCAGACAGGTAAAATATTCAGAACATGTTCTAATTTCAGCTGCTGTTTGATGTGACGTCATTGATGACATCACACTTTCATAGTTTGATTAAATAGTTTGACCGTGAGACACGGACTTTACAGTTAGAAAAACAGGAACCTTAGCTTTCTAAGTGTCATTCAAAGCACTATACTCGGCTGGTTACTGTGGTTTATTTAATGATATCAAGGTCTTATATACTTTTCTTTGACGCCTCTTTCGTTTTGAAAAAGTCAACCAAATCTTTGCCAAGGAGGAACTAGATATTTCCATGGTTGATGCTCATCGATAATCATGTATATCATTTCACAGCTAGCGATTTCGAGCAGCCAGACCAGAGGGACACATAATGGCCACCGTTTCATTTCTCAGGCTCGACACCTGCCAAACTACTATGTAGAAATAATTTTCTTCATCGAACGGCGGAATTATGGAACTCATTTCCTAATGAGATTTTCTAGGGACCTACCCCCAAATGTTCATGAAGAATTCTAACAGCTATTTCCTATCCCAATGTCCTTTTACACGATATTCCACCATGAACATTTCAGGTTTTCCCATCGTATAGTCCAAGAGAACAAAAATTGTAACTGTTGGTATGCGAATGTTCGCGTGTGGTAATTGCGGTGATATGATTTCTTACTGTTTGACCATTCATAGTGTATATTGCAAACTAGAAGAGTGGACTAGTAGAGGCCTACACGTTTGCTCACACTGAAAATGTTTCTTTAACTCCTTCATCAGATAAGATCCTCTTTACCTTAAACCTCAAAGCCGAATGGGCAAGCTTTACAGAAGAGTTGAAGAGCCTTTTACAATTGAGGCATCGAGTTTTTTCGTGTGATCTGATCCAAAGACATTTAAACACTAGAGACTTCATCATCTACGTTTTTGCGCGATCAGTCATCGTTCGAACCTTCTTTTCTGTCTCTTTTCCTCCAATTACATGTTTGCCAGATTATACGATTTATGCAATCTTGCAGTAAATTGATTAATTCACACAAAACAATAACTATACTTTACTGAAGCATAATTGTTTCATTTCCTTTCTATGAATCGGAGTTATCATCAAATCATAGTGTTTTTGATTCAATGATGTACATTCTGATGAAATCAATTCGTCTTTTATCACATTTCACCATACAAATCAGCAGGAAGGAAATCACTAGGAAGTCTGACCCAAGGTCTCTATACCTTCTTCACAGAAAAAACATTCGATAAGACGATGGAAGAACTTATCAACTTATAACTTGTCAAGTTATTTCCTCAGTCAAAAATCTGATGGCGAATATAGGTTCATCCTCAACATCAAAAATCCCAACATTGAGTAACCTCTGTTCAAACTCAAGGACTACAGAACCGTCAGAAAATTGATCACAAAAGCAAATGTTTTTTTGCCAATACTAACATGAAATGTGCTTCTGCTACCCATTCATTTTATACAAAATTTTTATAATCTGAACTCAAAACAAAATTTGATAGAAAACAACAATCTCATCTCATGTATCAATAATCGCCCGTCAAATATAGCAGGTATATTCGAAATCAGTTGCATATTATTATATCAGAATAATTGATGAATGAATTTGGTTTTGTGAATAAATGGAGAAAAAGCTCATCTTATACCCACGTAAGAACATGGTTCTTCATATAGTTCTGTATGCACGACTCTGATAGCATTTTCTATTGAACAAAAACCAGTGCGCACTCAGTGTATACCTTCCTCAGAGAGAAATATACTGAGTGCATAAAAACTCGGCTAGTTCATGACCAAAATTGCTATGGACTACATGAAGTGAAGAAATCATGATTGAATAGTATACACTGCTAGAACACCTAGACACGATCACCAATTGTATGATTCGTCATTCAAAAATAATACTTATGGTAGGATGCGTATCAAAAAGTTGAAGCAGGCCAAATATGAGGCTCTCAACGTAAAATCATCACGGGATCACGATCAACAAATGCACACTTCACAATGATAGTTTATAAATCGACAATATCGGTAACAAAAATAAAAACAGAAAAACTTACGTTTTTGGACAGAGGCAGAAAAAATAAGATTCCATCGTTGATTGATACAAAGTCTTTCAACCGCAATCCATTATCCGACTAGCGACTAGCTCACTCGAATCTTGGCGATGGCGGGAATTTTTGAAAGGAATTGTTTAAGATCCTACTATAATAGGTGAAGTCCCCGCTATCCTAACTCGTACAAGTTCTCGATAAAACTTCTGAGAGTTGGTAAGAAAACTAAGATAGCGGTTGAAAATACGAAATCATTCGTCATATATTTTTAAAAAACTATCCACCACATCGTAATGTTACCGCTCAAGCTCTAGACAGATAGCTTGCATCAATGTTAAAAGAGTTGAATTTTATAATGAACTTCTTGGGACTATTCAGATGAATCGCAAGAGCAGTATAAAATAATAATAATAATAATTGTTTTGCACCCATCATCTATTATAAAAATAATGATGTTAGAAATCTATACTTCGAAACAATAATTATACACACTCTCTCATCCTTCTAATACAACGTTTAAACAGTAACTGTCTCTAAGCCTAACTTCTTCACGTAACATCCCTTGATTCATCGATTGAGCCACTAAGTGATACTGTCAGCATATACGGGGTGGATGCATATCCTAAAATGATGATTTCGATTCTTTATATTGAACAGTATAATACAATATGTACAACTTTGTTATCCATTCATATGTTGATACTATAAAAAAATCAATATGAAGACGTTGTACAATAATAACCTCTTCAGATTATATGAGATTACTGTAAACATCTACTGAGTGTAATCATAAAGGAAGACAAGCGAAGAAAAATTATAAGATTGATTGACCTACCTGGTAAGGAAAGATCAATCGAAATTTTTCGAGCTTGTCTTCCGAAATAAATACCCCCTTCCTCCCTATTAACCCAATATATGATATGAAGAATTACTATAGGGGGAGTGAATCATATCATCACCGATAACAGGTGGCGAGATGATGAATCATTTTAATATCCGACTAGTATCGATAGATGTAGATTTACGACTACTACTGAGTGTAATAATTGCGGAAGACAAGCTCGATTGATCTTCATTACCAGGTATGTCAATCAATCTTATAATTATATAGTATCAAAATTAGCTGATTTGGAAAAAATATCGAATATCCACTTTTTTCTCAAACTTGATAATAATATTATGTAGGTGACCACAATATTCAATCCAATGTATTTCTTGTAGGTATTCCATTCACAAGCTTTCTTGGACTCCTTATTCAAAAATTCATATACTAAGGAAACGATTTTCAACGTCATTCTCAACTGATCGATTCATACTCTTGAGGCTCCTTTTATATGTCCCTCAATTTTCCACTCTATTTGTTGAAAATATGGTCGAGTTCATCTGATTGATCTGTAAACTATAATTCACCTATTTCCAAATGGTCTGTCTATGATAATGAAGTATTATGCATGAAATGAACCCGATCATTTCTGTCCTGCCAATTGGTTCATCTCAGAGCAAGCCAAGAGCTGTATCATTCTTCATATTTCTCTCATCATGAACTTTGGATCAGAGCTGTGCCGAGCACTGACACGAAGTACTTCGAGCACTAAGCACTGAGCACTCTTGAAAAGTGCTCCGGAATCTCGAGCACTAAGCACTATTATTGACAAAAGGCTCGCGATTACTAAGCACTCTCAAAAAGTAATTCGACATCGCGAGCACTAAGCACTTTTGAAAAGGATGATTCTGTTGAGTTATGAACTCGAATCACTTTTTGACAAGGTTTTTGTATTATTGTACATTAATCACGTCAAATTCGATCCGAAACATCAACGGAACAGCATATTATGTTGAACTTTGATCGCAATGTTCCGCCTATGATTCATTATTTATAAGTGTTGCATGAAATAAACTCTAGTACTCCACTTCAAAATATAAACATTATTCAACAAAGTGAAAACGGAAATCGTTAATAACTCATCCATACAGTAATATTATAGTGAAGGTTTGAAGTGAATGTATCTGTAGTTTCAGGCAATATTTGAAAAATACCTGAATCCATTTTTGTCGGGTCATCCTAAATACATGAAATAACCGTAAAAAGCTAACCCAAAAGGTAAAATGAACACCAACATTTCGAGTGATTTTGCTTGAACCTATACGTTATCACTATTAAAAACGAAATATATATTACATCTGTGATATCATTAAATATTAAAAATATATATATCTTCATCATCAGTCGAATGGAGTCGAACGTTACGGCCTTGCTACAAATCGTTATTATAGCCTATAACAAGACCAGTGCTCGGTAGCAGTTTTCGGGATTACTAAGCACTAAGCCTTTTCGTAAAACACTCGAAGCACTATAAGCACTGGTTCAAGAAAGTGCTCGGGAGCACAGTGCTCACGAGCACTAAAGTGCTCTAAGTGCTTCAATAAGCACTAAGCACAATGCTTTGGGACAGCTCTGCTTTGGATCTTGATTGAATTAGAAAACGATTGATCTATCCATCCATCAGAATTTATTTTTCATAAACTCTACAACTCATTATCACTATTTTGATATCAAACTCACCTTTTCTGAAATCAATATATTCTTTTTTATAATTTCACACCACAATATAATGAGCCCTGGTTGGTAGTCATGAAAATATATCGAATATCCGCTAACTACACCAGAATAATAGACACCTTATTAAAAAACTTAAAAAAATCCTCGCCAACTTCAATCAATACTAGCAGGTTTAATGGAATTGAATATAGGATAATGGGTAAATAGATATCAGAAATAAAACTATAACTATTGTATTTTGTGATTTGTAGTGGAAAGTTCTGGAATTATGATTCATGCAATAGCATGATGGAATGGTTTCTACAAACAATATTGAGGAAATCATAGTGTCAATTGTGAATATCAGGATGATGTATACGTATACTCAAAACTAACACGTCCCCAAAAAATTTACGCACCACCAGAAAAACAACCTAAAGTTTTAAATGATTTTATTTCTGACAGTGACATTATAAGCTTATATCGTCATAGTTACGAAATCTATAATGAGGGTCATAACTCCCTTGGGATATTGAGGTTCAAAAACTCCCTCTTACCTTTTACAGGTGGAAATGATACAAGAAATGCTTATAAACGTTTATATGTAATGAAAACTGAGACATATTTTCCTTATTCACGTCATTACAAATAATAAATGTACAATTTTCAAATGTTCCCTGAAAATTACTTTCGCCGCTGGAAACAATTTCTTGTTTTTTATGGGTGGTGCTGTTGCTGTTCACTACAGTCGAGGTGCCTGCCTCTTCTGATGGCAAAGTAGACAGCATACGCGCCGTTTTATTTCTCAATTCAATACTGTCCTCCAGATAACCCTCTGCCACCGTGGAACTTCTCCAACCCCGTGTCTTTTTAAGTTTGTCATAGTTGCTCCTGCATTGGCTAGGGCAGTAGCAGAAGTGCGACGAAGGCAATGTCCCGTATAGGTTAGTGGGTTTGGCAATCCTAAATACATTGCGATTTTGCTGGGAATTTTGCCAAACATATTCTTTCCAATTGGCTGAGTTGTACATTTATTTTGTCGGAAGCTCAAAAAAAATCGTTTTGTACCTTCAGGACGCAAGGACATATAAAGTCTCAATAAAGGCAAAGCAGAGAACTCTTTTTCATCCACAACTGTAAATTTCTACGATACACCAGTTTTACTTTCCGATACGTTCACTACCATAACAGTATCCCGTTCGTCTATATCTGCTATACTTATATTCAGAAGTTCCTGAGTTCTGCATCCTCCAAAATAACCCATAATTAGAACAACCTATAACAAATAAAACGAAATAAACAAACGAAAAAGAAAATTATGAGAAAAAAATTACCTTATGCAATAAATGAATTTCATTAGGGGCGTCCTTTAGAAATTTGATGACATCTTTAGGAGATAAGACAGCAGACTTTTTCGGCTTATACCCCTTACTTTTCCGTTTCAAAAAAGCCTCTAGTTCGTTGAACTTGGTGATATCTCTTTTCTCATATATGGTCACCATCGATTTGAGCATTGACCATTTAGTCCATAACGAATTTGGGCTAAACGTTTCTGACTGCAACGAATAAATACAATTATTACCAAATCTACCAGAAAATACTGAAAATACTTTACCAGTTCTTGAAAATATGCCAGAAAGACAGTTTCGTTGGCATCTTTTGACATAACATTTCTCTGTGTCAGCCACTTCAGATATAAGTTGTATTCTTTTTGATATAGGGCTTCACTTTTCGATGGAAGTAATGATTGTCTTGCTTTTTTCGATTTTTTTATAATATCCTCCATTATATCAGAAAAAGATCGTCGATTTGTGGTAAAAAATAAACACGTTTTTAACGGAAAAACATTGATTGATAAAGAAATTTTGCTTATAAACATGTAACATAGCGACAACCTAGCAACAACCAACAATGCTACAATCAACGCTACCTAATTCAAATATACCAGAAAGGTTATGAATTTAAACATTTATTGCGTTTTAAATATGGACATATCGTTATGAAAATCGGTCAAAAATAAAATTATCTATGTACCACGGGAATTATAGAGCCTTAATAACCTCTGGCAATTGCTGTCCCTCGGGCCAGAGGCCCTCGGGACGCAAACTTTGCCATCGGTAATTAAGGCCCTCATAATTCCCTTAATACATAAATAACTATTTTGTCTGAACCACTTGTCTGATTCGGACAATTTTTTTATGAATAACCATTCATTCTTTCCACAATGTTGGTATACCAACATTCCGATAAAAATCTCTTTTTTACGAATACCCATTGTAGCAACTATATGTATTTTTGGTGGTGCGTTATTTTTTTGGGGGAGTGAATATCGTAATAAATATATTTCTTCATTTATTGATGACCTTCAAAGCCTTTATTAGATACCTATCTTGTCGTGCAGAATGGTTCAGCTCTGAATACGCTGTAACTCTCAATATGCTTGGGAGGAAAGCTTCGTTGATAATACACAATGATATTCAGATACACAATCATATTACAATGAATAACAGGAATCAGGCCTGTACCCTGAAATCTATGGACCACAGGATATGGAACATGAAAAATGAGTATGCTATTTCATATTCTAGTCGCAGTTGATTGAAGTGTTCTGGTTTTTGCAGAGTAGCCAGAGTAGATTGAAAAGTTCATGAATAAGCAACTCAATACGCTGTAATACTAGGTATATCATTTCTGAATCAGAAAAATCCATAATAATTAGAGGAGTGTTCTATTCGCTTCATTTATATGCGGTTAGCACTATTCATATACGCCCTCCGTCAGGATAAATACATGCTCATGTAGGTTATATTCGATATACAGGTTGTCTTAATGATAACTTGAAATGATCATTACTTCCTCTCCAGCATAGAAGATCTTCTGATATCTTTGACACATTGAAGTGGAGACTTGTAGATTGTGGTTCAGGAAAATGCAAGGAATGAAAATATAGGTAGGTATCTCAAATAACCACAAAAATATTTCAAATACCTAATACTTGAATTCTGACAAATATCTATCACGTTTCATTGAATGATCTGCAATATATAATAATATGTAATTTGATACTCTTGAAGATAGCTTCATTGGGTTCTCCCCATTCTGGATATCGATTGAAATATATCTCATATGCAATATCAAAATTGTTAACACTTTGTTTGATATTATGAAGGAATTAAACCAACAAACCCTCTCCTAGATTCTACTTGGCATACATAAAAAAAACTATTTGGGTTTCACAAACCAGACCAGGTGAAGTATTGAACGCTGAAGAAAAACTGAATAACGAGAAGTTGTAGATCAGTCACAAATGATATAAATGTCATGAATATATTATATTACACACTAGTAAAATCGAAGCTAGAAGCAGGTATTCAAAATTCGATCCTTAATACTTTGATTTAGAAGTGATTTAAGGATGGTTTGATAGGAGCATAGTTGCCCTTCATAATATTTTTATTTGTTCGTAGGATAAGGTTATGTCAAACACAAGTATTATAAGTAATCGGGCCTCTAACCATTTGATGTTGAAGTAATCCATCAACATTATGTGTTATTTCAATATGTTTGAGGCAAACCTACGTTACTGTAACGAGATTATTATGCCATTCGTAATAGTCGAGGACATTGCAAGGCGTCAGCCGAGTCAACCGCAATGTCCGAGACGGTTTCAAATCGCTATAATAATCGAGTTGCATTCAAAGATTTATCGTATCATTGACAACAGCGATGCGAAAATAAATAGAAAATAAATAAATTGTTACAGATGTTATTACTACTGAGATATCCAAGTGATAGTATAATTATTGAATTACCCTGTATTCGAGTATGTCGATGGCCGTTAGAAATTATTAAGTAACTATCGGTTGATCATAAATCATAATTTCAATCATACACAGATATTTTCTCGGAGAGGAGCAGTCAGTGGTACGAAAGAGGTTGAATAGATAGCATCAAGAGCAATATATGTGTTATACTGTTAAGACCCTAATAAAATATTTGGTATTCAACGTTTTATGCTTGTATCCAACGTATTATGCTTTCATAACTGACATCAATTATGGTAACTAACGTATTATCAGTAACTTAGGTTTTGGTACGTTTATGATATTGATAATCATTAATAAAGATTTCATATGCTAATGTCTTAGGTCTGTTTTTATAAACGAGTATAAACTCCATTTAAGCTGAACTTGGTTTTGTTGCTAGAGAACCAGTGAATTGATTGGCTATTCCATGGCAACAAAACGATTTTCAGCTTAAACGGAGTTTATAATCGTTTATAAAAACGGCCCTTAATCTTCAATAATACGATAATGTATATAATGTTTTTTTATGTTTTCTTCGGAATAATTTTTCGCGGGTGGTTCAGTTTGCAGCTCCTCCAGTGTGTCTCTCTTAGGCTTGCCAATGCAGGGCAATTCGTAAGGATATGTGTCGAAGTTCCCTCATCTCCAAAACAGAATTGGAGATTAAGGAGTTTGTGCCTGGTAGGAGTCTGACAGCTACTTCAACAACCCTCCTTTTTTATAGAAATAAGTTCTCTAGTGAATTCAGGTGAAGGCCCTTCCACATGGGTCTTCGCCTGCCTCATGCCAGGTGTTTCTATCCAGGCGTGAAAAGACGGTCCTTTATATGTATTATCTCCATCCTATATGGAAATTCTAGGATGGGTTCAGATCTAATTCGGGTTGATGTTGTGACCCTGCCTTGACCAATTTCTCAGCTTCTTCGTTCCCGGGCCCACGCAACGCTGACGCAGTTTTTAGTCCCTAGTTTTTTTGGAGCTCCGCCTTGATGTGGTGCCGTCCGTCACAAATCTGAGCAAAGAATCACAAACGCTTCACTGATTGCAACATCAATTATATATGAGTTATCAGTAGTAATAATATGGGTACTCCAAAATATTTGGGTTTTACTTGAAAAATTTCGGAGTACGAGCTATATTCCATACGATAATGATTACAGTCCTTCGAATGAACACGTCACAATCACTTGACCAACGATAGACTATCGAATCGACTCATTTTCGGACTACAATAGGATATACCTCGAAATATTACGAGACCTTTTCTCAAATTAGTAGGCATTAGGTAATAGCAACTCGATCTCTTCGGGGTCTCGTGTCTTACACCTGCAGTGTGTTGGCATTATCTTCTATAGCACCTATCCAATGATTCGACAATTATCTACTGCGTTAGCTCAAAACATACTGACAAGCGTCTGAATGCAATATGTTGAGAAATCCCGAGAAATTTTCAACTTCTGAGGGGCAATAGGTACTATATAGGTTGGCGAACTAATTTCTATAGTGACACATCACCTGTCATTCTAGCTTATTGCCGGTTCAAAACTATTGAATTGCGAGACTGTTCAGTTTCTCAGATGTATTATATAATTGTAACATAAAAAAATGCGTCGTGCCATATAGACAATAAGTTTTTGATAACCTGTCAAACCATTTTAATATATTTCCACTTTCTTGTGATATTCCTACAGATGATTCCAGCACTGATAAAAATATCCAGTGACTGCCATTAAAAATCAAGTAACCATAATAAAAAACTTCAATAAAACAGGGGACAGCCTAGCTGTCTAATAACTACTATTCAATTCATTTTGCTATGACGACCTGAAAATGGTTATTGAGTGATCTAATTATTTTTGTTTCATATACATCGCATGGTTGTCAGGTAGATGTCAGGTGCTTGGAATGTGACAGGCATGACATGACAATGGACAGGTGTTCCGTGTTGGGAATGAAGCAGAGGGGACTCAGTGTTGTACCAAGTAGAGAATGGTTAACTTGTGTTTAATAAAAGATTATTATTCTTACATTTAATAAAAGCTATAAAAGCCTGATCTTGTTTGAATAATAACATGACACGTGGTCTAATAACGATAATTCTATGAGGTATATAAAAGTGATTGCAGGGTTGGATTACTGTAATCGGGTACATTGAATTGTTATGATTCAGGTGCATATTCACTGTTATTCTCGAATCCTATAATAGTCATTTATTTTCCCTTCATTGCAGTAATTGGTAAGAGAAGAAAGGACATGTTGTTAATTGAATAATTCAGGGTATGAACTAAACAGCTATAAACCAATTTTTTTACGAGCAAATTCTCAAACGTTTTCGGTATCATGCCATCATAGGGAGACATTTTTTAAAGTGAGTAAATGTCAGGAAATTATATTTGTTGAAATACATACTCATCATATGATTTTTGATTTTTTTTTCTATACCCAGATTTCAAACTACCATTTGTACCGGGTGATTCAGTAAGGATAACGAGGTACTGTATCTCCGTAACTAACAGTCGTAGAAGTTTGGGGGAATAATCATCCAGGGGAAATCGACCAAGGAAAATCGCTGGAAATATGTTTTAAATTGATACGTCCACAGCTAGGAGGCGTAATAGTTTCGATCGTATGAAAAATTTAATTTTTTCTGAAATTTCACTAAATAAGTTCAGAAATAAATAATCTCACGTTAATGCCAACATGATTGTCCATCTTTTTGAAATATGCAGTTTCATTGTAGGACGTATAATAAAGGCGGAAGGAAATCCTGAACTTTTTGGAATGTAAATGTCTAAGTTTGACTTGACGGAATTTTGCTAACAAGACATGTTTCAAGAAATAAAGGATTACTGAATAGGATGCCATGCCATTTTGGTTCTCACCGCCCTCGCTAGAGGGCGTATTTTGTGAGGTTGATCGTATTTACAATTTTTCTCTGGAATCTCAAAAGCATCAGTATAATTATCTCATCATATTCGGAAAGAAGATAAAATTTGCAACATAATATGTTCACATTGCATGACGATATCTCCATTCGTTTGAAAAGTTATGGCTTGAAGAATATTTCGTTAACAAATGTATCAAAGAAACAAAATAGGCAATTGAGTTTACGAATATATTCCAAGTTTGGTAGTCAAGCATGCCATCAAAAAATTTAAAAAATAATTAAAAACTTCGTTCCCATTTTCATTTGATTATATTTTTTTTGCGTTATCAGACATTCTTTGTTCTGGTATATCATTATTGTTCTGATTGAATTGAAATGGAATTTCAATTTTTTTTTTGTTTTTCCCATCACATGCTCGATAACGAAATTAAAAAAAACTGAAAACTCAATAGTCCTAAATTTGTAAATGAAATATTTTTGAGCCATAACTTTTAAACGAATGAAGAGAATTTCCATGCGATTTTAACATAATATATTGCAAATTCGATCTTCTTTCCGAATCTGTAGAGATAATCATACCGTTTCATTTGAAATTTCGGAGAAAAATTCAGAAAACTGTAAACTTCATGAAACACGCCTCCTAGCGTGGGCGGTTAGAACCAGAATGGCATAGATGGTTTTTATCCTATTCACCAATCCTTTCTTTCTTGAACCATGTCTTGTAAGCAAAATTCCGTCAAGAGAATCTTAAGTTATAGACATTTACATTCCAAAAAGTTTAGGATTCTCTCCCGCCTTCATTTTACGTCCTACAATGAAACTTTATTGTTCAAAAAGATTGACCACTATGTTGGCAACAACAGGAGAGTATTCATTTCTGAACTCATACAGAAATTTTCCGAAAAAATTAAATTTTTTATACCATCGAAATTATAACGCCCGCTAGCGGTGGACGTATCAGTTTAAAATATATTTTCAGCAATTTTTCTTGGTCGATTTCCTCTGAAGGATTTTTTCCCCAAACTTCTAAGACTGTTAGTTACTGAGATACAGTACCTCGTTATCCTTACTGAATCACCCGGTACATAACCGGTATTCTTCAGTCTACATAATGTACAAACTTTTGAAATATATAGGTGAGCCCAAGATCGCGGATCAACACAAGATACACGAAATAGATGGTTTTTCAATAATGCAACTAATCTTGATTCATGCAAAATGGGAAATTCCCACGTTCGATAAAATTTATTACGAATTGGCAACCCTGTCGTGTTTGAATATTCGTTCTACTAATAATGGTAATTAGATGACATATTATCGTCATTTGGTCTAATATTATTCGTTGGCTTTCATTACCGTAGGTTGTCATGCTATAATCGATACAGGAGGAACGATGGTGTTGATTGGTATGCTTTTAATAAAACGTCTTCAATTGTGACAACTCGTCGTTGGTGCTTTCGTTATGCCTAACATATGTGAATATCATCAGAAATCGAATTACAGTAATCAACACAGTCATAACAGAACAATTCAATAACCACATTTTTCTCAGTGAGATGAAGTGCGCTTTTTCATACTGCTGTGACTCATCAATTCATTAATTTACTCTTCAATGAAATATCTATTTCCGTAATTTCTTTATATTTCTTGACTTTTCTCTCATAAAATCTGACACTGTCACTATTTTCCAACTTTTTCAACAACTTACAAAGTGTATTGTGGAATAATACATACCATCGTTCGAAAACATAAATCTTAACAAATATAGTTCGAATCTGATTTTAGCGATGATTCACCAACCAGTTATCGTTGGCTTCATAATATAATCGTACGATTGATTAAGCTATCGTTTATAATCAGGAAATATTCAATTTCCTCATCATCATTCTATTCAATAGGTATGATTACTGGTTGATTAAACTATGTAATTTTTTTTATAATCAGTCAGCAGTCTAGATAACTTTGTTGCGTTATCAAATTTCTGATTTCAATTGATGCATCGAAGTAATAGTAGAACGATATTTCGACTCGAACAAACATATTGATATAATTATTCGAACTGATTTTCCATTGATCCATTAATTTTTAAGAGTTTGATGCCTTCAATACATGGGTTCTCAGAGGAGGTGCTGAAGCAACATCTGATAGGCTGAACACTAAATCTTACTGGAGTTTATTAGTAATCACGTGCGCTGATTTGGTTCACCCTTCAACACCCGGCGTTCCTTAAATTGCAATTTTCGAGAGATTGCCACCTTGCGCCCCTTGCGCCCCTTGCGATATTTATAATTAGTTTCATGAAATGAGATCCTACGTCGGTGAAATTTTGGCCTCGTGTTCTTTGTAAGACTGCTTTTTTTTCTTATTCCAGCTAACCTGTCATATCCTATTAGACGATTCGAGGGATTTGTTTTATACAGAGTGAATCCTGAAGAGATCCTTATTATCAGAAGGAGTATGCATGATAAAATCTGTTTCGAAATCTCATTCAATATCAGATTATTGGAAATAAATGAACCATCCAGCCTAGCATGTGCGTATAGTTCGAGCCCAGCTCAAGTTACACAGTTTATGTTATTTACATGGATAGGAAACTCTTTAGTATTAGTAGAAAATATCATTTATTGAAGTCTTGAAGAAAACGCAGAAACGGCTGTGGGCCCTTCTCAGCGATGAAAATTGTTTTCACAAAATGAACCAAATCATAAATGAAATCGAAGTTGGAAGACAGTCTGAATTCTATATGGATGATAATTTTTTGACGTTTGTCGAAACCAATAGGATTTTTTAATTTCAGTTATTCCTATATGTTCTAGCCAATCAAAACAATTTCATAGTGAAAATAATCTACTTACATTATTCCAGCAAGTATAATTCAATGTACATTGTTTTTATCGAATGACAACCACATGACAACGGATTTTCTTGATTTGACGCATCTGTCATAAATTTTCAAGGAATTCGCCATCATTTTGAAGGACCATGGGTTCAATATGAAGAAACAGAATGTATAAGACCATTGAGAAGCTTTGATCATGACAATGTGGAATAAAACCGCAAAATTAATGCAAGAGTTGTACTACGACCAATTCAATAGAAGATTCGACCCATTCAATGATATCGAATTCAAATCCGCCAGAGATACTGGAAACACCAAGCGTAAGTTATTACAGAAAGAGCCCGAAAAAAGGAAAAGTTCTGCAAGTTTGAGCAAAGGAGAAATCTTGGACATGATAAAACTCTACGACGAAAACACACCGTCTGGCTTGCAGAGGAAATTTTATCATATGCTTCATATGAACTGGCATGGCGTGGTGGAGAAGGTTCTCAATGTTCAGTGCATTATTTCAAAGACGAAATGAACAATGCGGGGTTGACCACCACAAGAATAGAGTACAACCCTATATTTTCCATATCGGCGCAAGGAGGAGCACAAAGATGTGCGGACAGAAAATGGTTGATACCACACACCGATAATCCTGATATTTGTCCTGTTTGATTGCTCAAGAAATCACTCAGCAAGCGCTAAATGCAAATATCAAGTCCTACAGTTGAAAAAAATGAGAAAAAAAAATTGACGTAATGTGTGTGGCTAAAGGTTGAAAAAAAAACTGACAGGTTATTTGGTAGACCTACAGCAAAGGAAACTCGCACCGATTCTGATGAAATTTTCACAGAAGCTTCCAAACCGGAATATAAACTCCCCACAATAAAAAAATGTTCGCGGAAAAGCCTCATACCTATCATTTTGTCAAAAAGTTTGTGAAATTCGGTTTCTTTTCACACTTATGAATGTGATTCAGATTTCACTTACATTGTCAGTGGGGAGTATGTTAGTTAGACCAGAACATTGATATTAAGTCCCAACATACAATTTCACAATAATAAGTTTCATCAGGAAAATCTCTAGATAGAGATATTTCCGAAGTTTCAATCATCATAATATACCATATTCGAATAATTAAATGATGTGCAATGTCAAGTATCATGGTCATGACATAAAGGGGAGCATACTGGAGCAACGCTGCCAAGTTCTTTTAATGTTTTTTTGTATATATATTAAGTTCCTTCCTCAAAAATGCACCAGATATCTATGCCCTCATCGATAGGTTAGTACGTTGAGGTCAGGTAAGTCTCATTAAATAAATATACCACAATAGCGCGTTAAAATTTTTCCCTCAGCAGACATTTCTTTTTGTCCAACAAATTTTCCTTCTTCAATATTTTACTGAAAATATTGATATAGGCCCTCACTGAGGTCAGTACTTTCAGGTCAGTAGTCTCATTAAATAAATACATTGCGATTAAATTTCCGGCTCGGCATACATCATGACTAAGGTTCCTGTAGCGTCAGGAAATGAGTTCATAAGAATTTCTTGATTTGGCAACGTTGCTTTCTCTAGTGACGTGAAAATTGACATTGCGATTATTGCATCTTATGCTTGAAATATTGAATTTCAATATGTGAAAATAACTCTTTATGCAGTTTTTCATCATGAAATTTCTTGTTGAATCAATTTTGGGACTCAATATCATTGTTTTGGTCTAACATTTTTTCCAATGACAATGTGAGTTAAATTTCAAGCACATTCAAAGGTCTAATAAGAGATCGAATTTTAAAAATAAAAAAAATAATTTGAAGTGTTTCCGCAGAAAATTATGTATTGCTAGGTATTTATATTCGTGTTCTGAAGCATCTGTGAAAATTTCATCAATGTCGGTGCGAGTTCCCTTTGCTGCAGGTTTCCCACATGATGTCTTAGTGGATGAAAGAATCTGCAGAGATGATTGGACTCGATATTGAAAAAAATAAAAATTACCAACCATTCCGCACGATCGACTGCAGTGTCTCACCTTGCCAAAGCAGGTATCAATGAGAATTGTATTTTTCATGTTCAAAACTTCACTGCATCCTAATTTGAATAACTCATTCTGTTTATATTGAGTCGAGTGATATAAATTTGTTGAAATAAAAATATAAAATCTTGAAAATGATTCTGATTGTAACGTCAAAAACTAATCTATCGAATACCACACGAAAGTTCAATGAAGTAGATAATAATTCTCCAGGCATTTTGGCAACAAGTTTCCTTTAAATCTGTTGGATTATTTTCAATTTATTCTCACTCTCTTGTGATATTACTACTGGAAAAATTATATATTCATCAAATCAGGATCCTTCAGAATACTGAAATAGAAAAGTCAAAAATCTTAAAATCAACAAGATGGTTTTCTGATCAGAATAGTGATGTCGTCTATAGTTGAACTGAGAGGAAAGTTATCATTTCATCGTCCGACTGCACTAAAAGAAAACCTATGTTCGTGGAGAAACGTCGTGCAAGCCAGCAGGATATTGGGAAATGAAATAGGTATTGATTTTTTTTTTGAAAGTTTGGAGGTTATTAGGAAAACCTTAGTGATTTTGATGAAGTGTATAGTTCAGCAGGCCAACAGCTTGACAAGATTATGTCTTGATCACGTATAAGCATTTCATCTGCTAGATGATTTGAGCATGGATAACATAAAATCAATGATCTCACGTGTGAATAAATAGAAATATTTATTCTGTGTTCATCGTTGTATAGACTGGGAGTAAATATATTTTAATGTTTCGAATGACATTAGCCAGCAAAGTAGTTATCATCTGCTAGTGGTCTATACAAGCCATTCAAACTGTGTCTGATATTTCGAATTGGGTTTTTGAATAAATTTTTGTGTGATATTCATGTGTTTTTTTTGTGGGATATTTCTGGGTGTACAACTGGCGTAGAGTATGGTTACAACTCATTTCCACTATCTATAATCTGATATTTTTCTAGAAGCTATTATAATCATTTCATTTGAAATTATAGCACCACTAGATTTCGCAGAGCAATTCATTTTCCTCTTACTGCAATTCCACTCCCTTATATTACAATTTGGCTAACTTCTTGCGTGCTTCTGAACTTCTCCTAGCTCTGACACGATTTAATTGGAATAGATTTGTCGTGGATCGATATCTCTGACCTGAAGCAAGACTATTAAACCGTGAATATATTTTTGTTGCATGATGAGATTATAGGCAAATATGTTTTCAGGTAGATAAAACTAATATATAAGTGACAGTCTATCGTTTCCTTTTCAGGAATGACTTACTTCGTCTAACAACTAAATTGAATCAGGTGTACGAATATATCTCTCGATAGCACTCAACTCCAAGACTATCCATAGCAACGCCGGTGTTTCGCAAGGATTTGTTTTAATACCAACTTCGTTCCTACCACAAATCCACAATTTGTTGACCATATCACCTTCTCATAACCTAAAAATGAGCACAGATTAGACCTGTCTTGGAATATATTGTTCACAGTTTGCAGTTCGTCTCTCAATGAATATATTCACTCGAGAAGGATTTTTCTCAATGCAATCCAAATGTCTGATATCTAGTGCAATTGTTCAACCTCTGTTGAATCTGATGAAACTCGATGAATACACCAACACCGGAATCATTTTCGAAAAATATCATCACTATTCTGGAAATCATTTCTCGTTAAACATTTCCAAACCAAATGATGATCGACGGTTCAAGACAGCTTGCAACGGTCCATTATTAGTATTAATGATTTAATGAATTGAACACTCTGTACGATAAATATAAAACAAAGGTATCTTGAAAGAGTTGCTAAGGAAAATAAAATAAATGATAGGGAGAATAATAAATAAGGGGAATAAAAAGAACAGATATAGAAGGGTTTTTTGGAATACAATATATATATTTAATACTGGTTAAAGTACTTGAAAAAAATTATAACTCTCTAAAAATTTGGAAGAAGAAGGATTACATTGGAATAGCAGATACCACATATATATATATATATATATATATACTAGAAGAAATAATAATTATCCTGATAGAGGCAGTAACTATTTGAAAAACATATATTCATGGTACTCACTAGGAGATGGTTTGTTGAAAAGAAATAAGAATCGTATGCAGAGCAGAAGGTAGGAGTTACTATAAGTATATAATCGAGCGGTAGACCTGTGTGAGCAGTCAGCGTATCTACGACTAGATTCATCTTCGAGATATCCGGCCAGAAATATATATAATAAAAATAAATTAATATAATATATTGAATCTTGATTGTAAAGGGTTCTGGCCAGAATTTCTACAAAAAAATAAGAAATCAATCAAATGTGACATTTGTCAAATGAAGTTCAATAATCATTTATATTGTATCTACAGAGTGTTTATGAAGATTGTCAATAAATTGTAAAAAAAATAATTGATATATAGAAAATATATATAAAAGAAACAAATGGAAATACCCTGAGATCGTTACATTGGCGCCCAACGTAAATAAAAGGCTTTCATAAAGGTAAAAATAATTTTTCAAAATATAGAGTAGATTACTTTATTTAATAGTGTTAAGATGGCCAAGAGCTTCGAATTGCAAGAGTTTGATGATTTAACTTCTTCAAATGAGAATGAAAGTAAAAATACAGGAGCGGTGAAAAAAAGTTCGAAATTTGTTCGTGTTAATTATGAGAAAGAATCTTCAATAGAAAATAATTGGCGAATTGAAAGTGACTATAGGAAGAATGAAAAAAATGAACATGATGAAAATGAAAACTGGCGAAAAGAAGTAAAACGTGAATGTGTTAAATATGAATCAGAACTGGTAAGTAAAATGTTAAATGTTTTGAGACCAAAAGTTGATATAAGTAATATGCCGAAATTTAATGGATTGACAAAATACCAAACTCCTCCAGATTTTTTGAGAAAATTAGAAAGATGGTTTGAGGATCAATATTTGGATGAAAAGGATTATGTGAAATGGGCGAAAAGAAGTTTGATTGGTGATGCTGAATTATGGGCGGAATTATTTTGCATAGACAGGACTTATGATGATTTCAAAAGAAATTTTCTTCAAAAATATTGGAATGGCATGAAACAACAAGAGGTATTGAATGATGTTTATAACAGTAGATATAATCCAAATAGTTCAAATTCTTCAATGGCTAGATGGTTTCTAGAAACAGTCAAGAGAACAAGAGATATAAAATGTATTAGAAAAGACGAAATAATCAACATTTTGATTAAAAAGTTTCCAAAAGATATTTCTAGGATTTTATCTAGTGTTCATGAGAGATCTATAGAGAGTATTTATCGAATATTAGAAGATATGGATTCATTGGAAAATGGAGGAAATAATGGGACAGAATATAAGACTGTTCGAAATGAAATGAGGTATGATTATGGAGGAAATAAGAGAGAACAAGAAGTTAAATACTCTAATCAGACTTATATTCCTGATAACAAGAAGTGGGTGAGGGGTTATGAACAAAAAGACAATGATAAGAGTTACCATGGAAGAAATGAAAGACGACAGACAGAGAATCAAGGTTTTCCTAGAAGAGAAAATGACAAGTTGGAGCAAAATAAAAGACAGCCTGGATACATTAATGATAAAAAGGTAGATTATCAGGTCAAAACAATCCAAGAAGAAATAAATATGAATGGACTGGATTGTGATGAAACAGCGATAATAGAGACGGAAAACTTTCAGGGGTGAATCAAGAGTGCTCCGATGAGCCACCCTTCAACATAGGAGCTGAATCTGTAAATAATTATAAAAGAAAAATTTGTGGTACTTTGTATTCAGAAAATGTTGATAATAAAAAAAATAAAGAAAATATTCAACCTTATATAAATGCAAAAATAGGAAATTTTGAAGTACACTTATTATGTGATAGTGGTTGTCAAGTATCTTGTATAAATAAAGAATTTTTTGAAACACTAATAAAAAATGGATTTGTTCTTCCAAAATTACCTGTTACAGGTGTAACAGTTACTGGAGCCATGGGTGGTAAATCAAAAACAATAAATTGGCAAACATTTTTGAATTTGAATGTACAGAATGTTGAATTTGAAATTGTAGTTCTCATTGTTGATCAACTTATTCATCCTATAATATTAGGTATTGATTGGTTATCACAGGTGAATGCAAAAATAGATTTTGAGAAAAATTCAATATATATCAATAATTCTGAAAACATTATTATGCTACCTTTTTCAAATAAAGAAACAAAATTAAATGTATCTGAAATAATGGAAATTATTTTGGATCAACATGATAATTTCGGTAATACTGTAGATACTGATGGGAATATCAATACGATAATTGAAAATTTCAAGGAAGTTTTCTCAGATATTCCTGGCAGAACCAACATTTATGAACATAAAATTTCACTTAAAGATAATAGTCCATTTTATGCGAAATCATATCCAATACCAATATGTCATAAAGAAGCTGTAAGAAAAAAAATTGAAGAGATGTTAGAGTGGAATATTATCCAGAGGTCTAATTTATCATATTTAAGTCCACTTGTACCTGTATTTAAAAAAGATGGATCAGTCAGATTATGTTTGGATTGTAGAATGCTGAATTCAAAAATAGAAAAAGATCATGAGTGCCCATTACCTGTTGAAGAAATTTTATATCAATATTCACAGAACATATGTATGTCAACAATTGATTTAACTTCTGCTTATTGGCAAATTCCTTTGAGAAAAGAAGACACTAAATATGTAGGATTCACATTTGAAAATAAAGTATATGAATTCTTAGTGATGCCGTTTGGCCTTAGCACAGCAGTAGCGGGTATGACAAGATGTATCGACATGATATTCCATGATTGTAGAGAATTTGTAGTTCCATATATAGATGATTTATTGATCAAATCAAATTCAATTGAAAAACATAATACTCATTTGAAAGTAATTTTTGATAAACTTAGAAAAGCAAATATGACTGTTAAATTGAGTAAATGTAAATTTTATAGAAGAGAGGTAAAATTTTTGGGTAATATTCTCACAACAACAGGATTAAAAATAGACAGGGATAAAGTGGAAGCTTTAGAGAAATTTCCAAGACCTAATAATGTTAGAAAGTTGAGAGGATTTATAGGACTTTGTAACTATCACCGAAGATATTGTGATAAATATGCAGAAATGATGAATCCTTTATTTGAATTGTTAAAAAAAAAGAAGAGATGGAAATGGGAAGAAAAACATGAAATTATTTTCCAGAAAATGAAAACACTTATAGCAGAAGCCTGTATGGTTTATCATCCAAATTTAGAAAAAACATTTTATGTGCAAACAGATGCAAGTGCATATGCTATAGGGGGAAGACTTTACCAAATGGGCGATAATGGTGAGGAAAATAATGTAGCATTCGTTAGTAGAACATTGAATAATGCAGAAATTAATTATTCTACTACCGAAAGGGAATTGTTAAGTATTGTTTATTGCCTCTCGAAATGGAGAAATATAATTTTAGGTAGAAAAATAATTGTCTATAATGATCATAAGGCATTATCATTTTTACAAAAATGTAAACTTTTGAACTCGAGATTAACTAGGTGGGTCCTCAAAATTCAAGAATTTGATTTGGAAATTTGTTATTATGAAGGTAAATTGAATACAATAGCAGATGTTTTATCTAGAAATCCGAGTGATCAAAATGAAATTTACAACTTGAATAAAAATTTCATAATTGCGAATCTGAAAATTAGTTTAAAAAAAGAAATACTTCATAAAATAAAAAAAATCAATGAATATCAGAGACTAGATCTGAATTTGAATAAAATAATCAACATTTTACTGACTGACCCTGCCAATTATGAAAAAAATTATTTTTTATTCGAAAATGTTTTATATTCGAAAAATAATCTACAGAATCATTGGAGAATCTGTGTCCCGAATGATTTAATAAAAGAATTGGTTATAGCTTATCATGAAGGTTATGGACATTATGGAGTGTGGAAAATTTTCAAAATCATGCAACAGAATTGGATTTGGAAGAAAATGCGTAAAGATATTTGTCAAATTATAAAAGGATGTCAAATTTGTCAACAGGCTAAAGTCAGTAATCAATTGGTGCTTGGGGAATATAATTATATTGTTCCGAAGAATGAAAATGATTTATTGGCTTGTGACCTATTTGGACCATTGCCAAAATCAAGTGGGGGAGTTAAATATGTCTTCGTAGTACTGAATGTGTTCACTAAGTATGTGAAATTGTATACTTTGAAAAATGCGACAGCCAAAAATATCATTACTAAATTGAAAAATGATTATTTTATTAATGTTAGGAAGCCAATGAGATTATTAGCAGATAATGGAACACAATTCACTGGGAAAGTTTGGAAAGATTTTTTGGTAGAAGAAAATGTTAAAATGATTCATTGCTCGATAAGATATCCACAAGGTAATCCATCAGAAAGAGTGATGAGAGAAATAGGTCGATTGTTGAGAACATATTGTTTTGATAAACATACTAGATGGGCTTCTATGATATGCAAAGTAGAACTCTGGATAAATGCTGCAATACATGAAAGTACTGGATATGCACCAATTATGTTAGAGAAAGGTATTGATACGGAGGAATATTTGAGAAATATAATTCAATTTCCTGAAAACAATATGATGTCAACTAAAGTGAGACTACAATTAGCACATGAAAAGTTAATGACGAAAGGAGAAAAAAGAAAGCAACGACATAATCCTAATAAAAAAACCAGATTTTCTATAAATGATAGGGTGTGGTTGAAGGCCAATAATATTTCATCTGCAGAAGACAAAGAAATAAAAAAATTATTTTTGCTATATGAAGGTCCTTATCGGATAAAACAAGTTGTTGCTAATAATGCTTATGAACTTGTTGATGATGATAATAATGTCAGAGGAATTTTCAATGTTATCAATTTGAAAGAACATTTTGAAAAAGATTAATTTATTTTCTAATATAAAATGTTAAAATTGATGCATGTCACTGTTTGGTGGGACTATGCAACGTTAAGCAAATTTTGTTAAATGATTTCATTCACCAAATTTACTTGGTGGGACTATGCAACGGTCCATTATTAGTATTAATGATTTAATGAATTGAACACTCTGTACGATAAATATAAAACAAAGGTATCTTGAAAGAGTTGCTAAGGAAAATAAAATAAATGATAGGGAGAATAATAAATAAGGGGAATAAAAAGAACAGATATAGAAGGGTTTTTTGGAATACAATATATATATTTAATACTGGTTAAAGTACTTGAAAAAAATTATAACTCTCTAAAAATTTGGAAGAAGAAGGATTACATTGGAATAGCAGATACCACATATATATATATATATATATATATATACTAGAAGAAATAATAATTATCCTGATAGAGGCAGTAACTATTTGAAAAACATATATTCATGGTACTCACTAGGAGATGGTTTGTTGAAAAGAAATAAGAATCGTATGCAGAGCAGAAGGTAGGAGTTACTATAAGTATATAATCGAGCGGTAGACCTGTGTGAGCAGTCAGCGTATCTACGACTAGATTCATCTTCGAGATATCCGGCCAGAAATATATATAATAAAAATAAATTAATATAATATATTGAATCTTGATTGTAAAGGGTTCTGGCCAGAATTTCTACAAAAAAATAAGAAATCAATCAAATGTGACATTTGTCAAATGAAGTTCAATAATCATTTATATTGTATCTACAGAGTGTTTATGAAGATTGTCAATAAATTGTAAAAAAAATAATTGATATATAGAAAATATATATAAAAGAAACAAATGGAAATACCCTGAGATCGTTACAAGCTATCACGTGAAATACACAACTTTATGCACTTCATGCGTTTAATAGCACTTTACTGCCCTCGGTCTAATTTACCGTCCGTTGGGCATAAAATGGCACATTATTGCCCACCGGGCATAGTTTCTCCAGAAAATATGCAAGAACTACACTCTATTTGTGATTCTTACTTTTCACATTATTTCCGTTGCACCAGCTCACATATTCATCATAAATTTTGTCATATATTTTATTGATTTATTATAGGAAACGGACTCAATTTTGCATCCTCAGCTGCTTTACTGGCTCCTGGTAGAGTACCATTTACACTTTCTTCGTCACTGGTATGCATTTCGTAATTATTGTCTGTAACGACAGCAAATATAGCTACTATCCTATTTATTCCTTCTTGGAAGAATTGAGTTACGGTAACGTGGATTCCATCACTTCTTGATTTATTTTTCCGATATAATCTGAACCTCACTGCATCGGTGATGTATTCCTATCATGTTTGAGAGGTGAAGAGGTATTAACAATGAAATATACTGGTCGTGCATGAAATGTTGTATGTATTTCGGGCGTAACTTGCTTCTATGTCTTAATATCCGTCGCTATCGCTCAGGCTATTACACGCTACGGTCCATAGAAGCTTATTATCCTACGCTCTTGATACGTGAAAAACTATTATTGGCAGTGCACTCTAGCCAGTTTTTTAGCGATAATCTCGTAGTACAAATTAGTTTCCATTATATTGCCCTTTTTGACTGGATGAGGGCGTCTCTTTTGGACCAGTCGGATTCCTGCTTTTGTCAATAACGTTGATGTCTGATTACGTTGTTTTTGAGGTTGATTCGACGTGCACATCTGATTATTGAACTTTAAATATTGATCATTCGTTTTCTAATGAGAAAGGATCATCAATTTTAATTCTACCAACACAACAGTATACAGTGTGTACCAGCCAAATGGAATAAATTCGTTAATAAATAAACGGTGGTGTTTTGGGAAAAAAGCTCGAACACGTCGATTTGTATCTTTAGTTGCCCTTTTTTTTCAAAAAAAACTTTTTATACAGGGTGTGTCATGCCACAGTGGCCAATATCAACTTTCTTATTTTTAATGCAACACCCTGTATATTTTTCAATTTTTGGATTCCTCAAAAAATTTTAGACATATTTCATGTACAATGTCCTATACCTGTCATCAACTGTTTCGGGAATATTAAATGTTTTCGGATTTATTGCAAAAATTAACATGGAAAACAGAAAATTATTTGATTACAGAAATTCGCTGCAACACACTCAATACTTATTTCCCATTTAGGTTTTGATAATGAGAAAGTAAGCAAAAACCATTTTAGCGTTCCTTCTTACTGATATGAAATGAAAGAACTATAAAAAGTCTTGTTTACTTGCGTTGAAAACGCACGGCCTTAGCAGAGTGTTGTCTGTCTGCATGACAGTAGTGATTAGTGTCAGTGTTATAGTCGCTTTAATTTCGTTAACTCCATAATATCAGAAAAATGGTTTATTTAACAGAAATGCACAAAATAACAATTCTACAGATGATTGGTTATGGAGATAACATACGGACACAAAGTGAAGTTGCTCGGTTATTTCATGAAAAATTTCCAGATTCGCCGCCTATATCCCAAGGGACAATTAGTAAAATAGAAAAACAGTTTCGCGAGCTTGGTCATGTAAGAACGATAAAAAATGCAGCTGCCAATACAATAAATGATGAAACCAAATTGGATATTATGCTTGAGTTTGAAGAAAACCCACATAATTGTAGTCGAAAAGCAGCCCCACTGTTCAATGTTGGCCATTCATCAATTTTTCGAACATTAAAAGAAAATAAAATGCATCCCTATAAACTGATACCAACTCAGGAGCTCCTGGAAGACAATTTTGATAGGCGACTGTATTTTTGTGAACAAATGATGGCAATGCTTGATAACAATGTGATGCAGTTAGAACATGTTCTTTTTTCTGATGAGTGCACGTTTACACTTCACGGTCATGCTAATCGTCAAAATTGCCGCTATTGGTCTGCACAAAATCCTCACTGGATGAGGGAAGAACATACACAATATCCCGAAAAGGTTAATGTTAATAGGCAGGAATTGTTGGAGATCATATCATAGGTCCCTTTTTCATTGATGGCAATTTGAATGGAGATAATTATTTAGCACTGCTCCAAAATAATGTCGTGCCGACTTTGACAAACTTATATCCTGATCCAGCAAACCCACAAGTTCCTGCGAATATGATATGGTTTCAGCAAGATGGAGCACCGCTCCATTATCAAATAAATGTTCGGCAGTACCTTAACCAAATATTTCCAAATCGGTGGATAGGGAGGCGAGGATCGATGGAATGGCCAGCACGATCCCCTGATCTGACGTCATTAGACTTCTTCTTATGGGGAAATGCCAAAAGTATTGTATACCAAACTAAACCCCTCGACTTAGCTGACTTAAGAAGACGAATAACGCATGCGATTAGATCGGTCACACCTGAGATGTTGAGTAACGTTAGAAGAAATTTCTACACAAGATTAGGATGTTGCCAAGACGTTCGCGGCGAGCATTTTGAACATCTCCTACGTTGACATTCATGTTTTTCTTTGTTTTTATAATATCTAGAAATGAACGGTTTTACTTTTTAGTTTTTTAGTGTATTGCAGCTAATTTCTGTAATTAAATAATTTTCTATCTTCCATGTTAATTGTTGCAATAAATCCGAAAACACTTAATATTTCCGAAACAGTTGATGATAGGTATAGGACATTGTACATGAAATATGTCTAGAATTTTCTGAGGAATCCAAAAATTGAATAATATACAGGGTGTTGTATTTAAAATAAGAAAGTTGATATTGGCCACTGTATAAAGAGTTTTTTTGAAAAAAAAAGCGCAACTGAAGATACAAATCGACGTGCCCAAGCGTTTTTCCCAAAACGCCAACGTTTTTTATTAACGAATTTATTCCATTTGGCTGGTACACACTGTATATATATATATATAACAATTTTCACAAGCTGTCATTTCGTTGTCGATGAAAATCAAGAGGCTAAATCTCAGGCGAAATCATACGGCTATGAAGAAGTCGATGATAATTTCAATAAGAGGAATGGCCTGACCCTTTGCCCTATCCAACATTCAAGGAATGATCACCCCCCAACTTGATGATCATAAGATGTGGCCACCTTCATCTCGTATAGAACGCATTTAATACGTTCGTATACGGTGACGAGTATGATCTCATTCATTAGTTTGAACTCCTTTCGAAATGAACTGTTTAACTTGAATGAATGCCAACCCGCAGCTGGCATATTTACTAGTTTGCGAATACCACATAAATTGGAATTTTTTCAAAAATTACCACATAATATCTCATAATATTTTATCCCTTTGATGCTGAGTTTCAAACATTATTCTATAAAGATTTAACAAAAATCAATTATCAAAGTGTCCGATACAGAAAACCAAATATCCTTTCTGTGTTAATTTTCGAATAGAGTCAAAGCAAGAACTTTGCCGCTCATAACTCATCATGGGTTTCTTGTGTTCAATATAACAGTAGGTATTTCCTGTGATAATCAGGATCACAGTGAGAATGCAGATGACGTGAGTTTGCTGAAAAATATGCAAAGCGTATTCTGAAAATGAAATCAAGAGAAACGCCTCGAAGGTTTGCCACTTTGATACTTTTGGGTTGACTTGCTAGCTTATAATTCAGATGATCAATTTGTTTGGTCGAAATTAAATAACCAAATTAATTGGACTTTGTGGAATAAAACTGATCATCCCATACAATGGATCAGTCAATGGAAATAATAATAATATTGCAAACTTCAAGTGATCACAGTACTTGAACTTTCTCGTAGACGTTAATGCGAGCGTTAATGTAAGTACAAAATATGATTTCGAAAAAATTCGATATGATACATCAAATAACCTTTCGGATCAATCGGATGAAAATGCTCAAATTTGTCGCATTATACTCTACTATATAATAACCTTATAATAACTGATAACTTATAATAACTGAGATCCTCATGGTGAAGCTACCTGTAAATTTCTCTCCAGAAAATCAATTCCATTTTTCAAAGTAGGAAAAAAGCTCCAAGTCATCTCCACATCATTCAACAAAGGTTATAGGGAACATGTTCAGAGAACATATGTACTCATCATCAGCCCGAATAAGAAATGTTTGCTTCAAGAGAACATGGGGTAAAAAGTATGGTCTTGACAAGAAGTATAACTAGTACTTACTTGAAGATGAGAAATGTACATAACAAAATGAAAAATGTTTGACAGGAAAATTTTATACGGGGCCCTGTACCCACAAATTAGGGATATCAGGACGATAACATATTGAAAAGGGTTTTTTGCAATATTATAAAATACAGTATCAATAATATCAACCACGACATTTTACACTACGAAATGGCTGTAATGGAACCGAAAATATAGTTATTGAGTGTGACAATGACATTACAATGACTTATGACATAAAACATGGAACACCAAGAAGTTAAGTCAAATAATTATGATGAAAGGTATTGTCACAAAATGCAATGACATATGGCATAAAACACATTTCTCTGGAAAACAATCAAAATTACATTGGTATAAAAACATTTGAAATTGAAAGGAGATAGGCGGTAGGAGACAAAGATAAGAAAAATACACGACTTTAGATATTGAGCTGATTGAAAAATTCTTGACAATCAAAATGAATTTGTTCATTAAGTGAAATGACATTATTATTTTTGATAGAAGAATTAATCTTATAAATTTTGAAAAGATTCAATAAGGGGCCTTCTTTGTAAACATGTAAAATATCTAGATTCTTATTGATATCACAATGGTGTGTAGAGTTTAGTATGTGATTAGCAAAGGAACTATTGATATTGAAAATTTCTCTTGGAGAATTTTCGTATTTTTACGATACCACTATGTCACCATCATTTGAAACATTTAAGCAGGATGCCCACACCCAACCATATGAAGCGTCACCGTCTGTGATGCTTCTATCGGTACCGTTTGTCCGCCGGCCACGTGATGGTAGTGCGGCACGGTCGAACAACGCATCACTAGCCACACCCCAGACGAATAACACCCCACAAAAGGGAAATGAAGGCAACTCGCCAAGGGACCCAAAAAAGAAAAAAACTAATTGCTTCACGACGGCAGACGGTAAAAGGACTCCCGTGTTGGATGGCCGAAAGAAAAGATTAGAATTTTGAATTTGGGCTATGCCCAGGACTCCCAACAAAGCCCTAGTGCTCTAAAGGACACCAGGTTCAGCCTGTTTCAGGCTGAACCTAAAAAAATCTCAAACATTTCTAAATTTGTGCTGTGAGGAGAAACTCCCCACAACAAGTACGGAGTATCATTCGATAACCCCGTGAGAATGAAAGTCATCATCTCTATGAGTCTTCATTCAAAAATTTGGAACAGTTAGTGGACCATCACTGATTATGACTGGCCACATAATCAGTGGTAATAATAGACAGCGGTGTTGCTGTTGTGACGAATCACAAGTTGGGAACGTGTCCGAATTCTAGTTGCTTTAGGGCGAGCCCAGGGATAGCCAACTTCTACCCCAAAAAAACAGAAAGGTCAAGATACTAGAAAACCTAGCAGAATCTTTAAAAAAATGAAAGTACCATCATACAAATCCCTCCTGAGAGGAAAAATTGGTTACAAAATAAATCAAAATCATTATTTGTATGGATAGTAACTGCGCGTACCAAACGTTCCTTCACTGGAAGTCGAAAATTAGTGAAAGTCAGAATTCAGGTGAAATGTCACAATCGGTTAAAGTGTCAAAATCGGGTAAATTGTCACAGTCGAGTAGAACTGTCAAAATCAGTTAAAGTGTCAAAATAGGTTATATTTCTACAATCGGTTGAAGTCTAATCCAATTTCATCCAAGGATACTAAAAGAACAAAAAAATCTAAAGGATTTTTACAATTATGATGTTCAGGTTGATCAGTCCTGATTGAATCATTATCAGTGAAATCCAAAAAAGTGATATATACAAACATATGCATATAAACAGCAAATACCTTCCGGAAGAATTTTTAAAACAACAACTTCGTTCAACACGAATTGTGTCTAAAAAAAAGTCTACAAGCTTATAGCTTCTAAATTGCACTAGCAAATTTTGTTGAACGTTCAACTTCATTTACAAAAAAGGTCTAATTTTTATTCAAAACCCTATATGTGTATTCTATACACGAACCAAAAAAATGGTTTGAATAAAAATATATTGTCCATAGAGGACCTGAAATTTACCCAAAATTAATTTTTATTCCCAACCCTATATGTGTATTCTAAACACGAACCAAAAAAATGGTTGGAATAAAAATATATTACCCAACAGAGACATCTGAGTTGGATCCATAATACTGTTTTAAGTCTTTGATATGCCAATCTCCCGCTGGAGAACCATCAGCATTATCTAAGACATAAACTAAGCGAGACTTTCGCTTCCTCACTGTACATAACACATATTTTGAAGCTAGTTTTGCGCTAAATTTGGCTGAAGCATCTGACAAAATTTTATTTTTTCTCCAGACTTTATTACCCTCATTGAAAATATGATCTCTTTTCCGAAGATTGTAATTCGATACATTTCTCTGATAAGCCTTATGTAATCTTTCTTTAACTGTTTGAAAAACATCACGAAGCCCCTTGATATCCTGAAAATAACTATCCCTGCTGTCATGTAAAAGTTCAATATCTTGGGTGCTAGAAAGATTACCCTAAAGTTCACCAGAGACGGCCAAAAGTCAAAAAAGCTGGACTAAATTGGGTCACCTCATGGGTAGCTGTATTAATGGCTTGCTGAATCTTGAATAATTTCCTATCCCAATCCTTATGTTCCTCAACGTAACTTCTTATTGCTTGACCTATTGTTTTGTTAGTCCTTTCCACAAAATTACATTGCGCAGAATATCGCGGAGTATACCAAAATTTTCTGGACTTTGTATGTATCTGCTAATTTCTTGAAGATCTTACCAGTAAATTGCTGTCCATTATCGCAAATTATGAATTGTGGAACACCAAAGACCAGAAAAACTTGATTCTCCATGAATCTAACCACATTAGGCGCTTTGACATCGCACATAGGACATAACAATGTATATTTAGTAAAAAAATCTGAAACGACTAACAAATAGGTGAAGCCTTTGGAAGATCTGGGAAACGGTCCCATGATGTCTACGGCAATGGTCTGAAAACGAAACTTGACATTTCTCTCAGCACTCATGGGTCCCATACGAGCAGTGTTAGATAACTTCTGCGATTGACAAATTTTACAAGACCTAACATATCTCATGATATCTCATTTTGGGCCAATAGTAGTGCTGCTGAATTCTCGAAAAGGTTTTAAAAAAACCGAAATGACTATACGTAGGTGGATCATGTGAATCCTTGATTACAGATAATCGCTGCGATTTCGGGACAACTACTTTCCATTCGACTATGTTCGTTTTAATGGGTTTTTTAGAAGGGATAAATTTATATAGTAAATCATTTTCAACTCTGAACTGAGGATATGCCTCAGGATCTTTTAGAACTTTATTCCGTAATGAGGAGTACCAGGTATCGGAAACTTCAGACTTGACTTCGATTAAATTAATTTCCGGAGTGTCCGAAGAAGGAATTCTAGATAGAAAATCAGGAACCCGGTTATTAACACCCTTTTTATAGGTTAATTCAAAGGTGTGCTGTCGCAACTTGACAGCCCATCTGGCTAATCGACCAGAAGGGTCCTTTAAATTATTTAACCACAGAAGACTATGGTGATCAGTAGTCACCTTGAAAATTGTACCCTCAATATACGGACGAAATTTATCAATAAGAAAAATCAAACTCAGCAATTCTCGTTCCGTGACGCTATAATTTCTGTCCGATTTTGACAACGTTCACTCTCTCGGTACCTTGAACCTCCTGAGTCAACACTCCACCCACGCCCACATCACTCGCATCGCACTGGATGGTGAAAGGCAATGAAAAGTCAGGCGGACATAAGATGGGTGCTGACACAAGCACGTTCTTGATAGCAAGAAAAGCAGCTTCTGCCTCAGAAGTCCATTCAATGGATTGCTTCTTACCCTTACCCTTCAGTAAAGCACTGATAGGAGCAATTAATGTGGAAACATTATCTATAAACCTCCTATACCACGAACATAAACCCATAAAACGTTTAATCTCTGTACTTGTAGTTGGCCGAGCATAGTTAACCATAACCGAAACTTTCGCAGGGTCAGTCCTCATACCTTGTCTGTCAATTACAAAACCGAGATAACGAAGAGACGTCTTAAAAAACTCACATTTTTTCAAGTTCATCGTTAAATTAGCTTCTTGTAAAATAGTTTTCACCTCAGATAAAAGCTTAAGATGTTCATCAAACGAAGGAGAGACAATAATGATGTCATCCAAATAGGTGAATAGATTCGGTTCAAACTTGGGGCCGAACAACGCATCACATGGTCTTTGTTGCGTCTGCGCACTATTACATAAGCCGAATGGCATCACTTTAAAATTATATAGACCTCTACCAGGTACGCTTAATGCAGTTTTCTCCTTGGAAGATTCTGTTAATGGAACTTGCCAAAATGCCTTCCGTAAATCTATACTGGAAATATATTTTACATCTTTTAATAGAGTTAAGATTCGATCTATACGCGGTAAAGGGTAACTATCGTGTTTCGTAAGTTTGTTAAGCCTACGCCCATCGAAACAAAATCTATATTCTCCAGATGATTTTTTGACTAGCAGAACCGGACTATTCCAAGGACTATGTGATGGTTCAACGACACCCAATCTGATCATGTCATCTAATTCATCATAAAGAATCTTTAACATAAAAGGAGACATCAGGTATTGTCTCTGCTTAAAAGGTTTCGCATCTCCGGTATCTATTTCTAGTGTAATCTTGTTTGTCCGACCTAAACGATGATCACTACTAATGTCACCAAATGAGTTGATAAGATCTTTCATTCGCTTTCTTTGATCCTCGGTAAGTTCAGAATCAACACACAATTCAGAAACATTCATAAAATATGACGAGCTGGCAACAATGTCGACAGTTTCGTCCAAAACTCGACATTTAACATCCCAAATAAAGTCATGAAAATCTATGGTAACACCAAATTTTCTACAAAAATCGCTACCAAGAATAAAAGATTGTGACAAGGAAGGTACTACTAGTGCAGGAATAATCTGAATTTTCCCATTTATATTTATTAGCAAATCTACTACCCCTGTAACTTCTTGATTCGCACCATCAGCAGTGAAAATATGTTTCAAGTGAGGATTTCGGACAATTAAATTTTTTATGACTTTTATACCTCCTTGACCTATCACTGAAAGATTAGCACCACTGTCCAAAAGTGCTGTGATATCAGTATCAAAAAGTTGTACACGTATATATGGTCTATTATCATTGCCATTTTCAATTAATAGAGGAGCTACAACACCTTGAAATCCATCCCCCATTTTAATGTCAGAATTATTCCCACTAGAATTGGCTCGGAAATTTGGAGAAAATTGTGAGCCTTTATCAAGATTCTCCTTTACTAGTTTCCCTGACACTTAACACAATCCTTCACTGTAACATTCGGTGTACCACATTTAAATCAAAAGGTTTTCTTTATGCCAGATTTACAATCCTGAAAAGTGTGATTGGCTATGTTACACTTCCAACATACAATTTGTTTTCTATTTGGATTTTCGGAACCATGAGATCGAGAAGAATTAGAATTAGTGACGCTATTTGAGGCAGAAGAAACTTGAGATTTATTTTTTCGAAACTTGTTTCCCGAAAATCTACTATTTTGATGAGAAGCTGGCTTGGAATGATTGTCAGAAACATTATTAGAAAAAGATGCCACTTCGGGGTCATCTAATGAAGAAATAAATCTATTATTTTGGGAATTAAAATTTGAAGAAGTCGAGGCACCCTGTGAATCAGCTTCCTCTAATTTCTTGCATAAAGTTCCCAACTGGGGAACTGAGTCTATATCACATAGAGCTAACCTACGCCTATAATCAGCCTTTAATCCCAATTTAATATATTCAATCTTGGTAACTTCTGCAGCTCCATGACTAAGACGATTAAAAAGTGCATCCATGCACGCTATGTAAATGACAACTGGTTCTGAATTGGCCTGTTTCCTATTCTTAATCTGTTGCCAAACTTCGTCATCAAAATCAGATACTAAAAAGTCCTTTTTAAGTTTCAAAACTAACGATTCCCAATCATTTACTTGAGGCTTGACATAACGATACCAAAAAGTAGCTTTTCCGGTGAAAAGGTCATTAGCAGAATCAAAAAGTTCATGTTTTTGAATATGTCTTGCCTGGGCAAGTTCCTCAATTTTTTCAATGAAATTCAAAAGGTTTTTAGGTTCGCCATCAAACTGTACTCCTAGCTTGTAAACAGGAATTGATTTTGGTACATTTTGTGAGAAAGAAGTATTCTGGACATTTCCGCTAGATGGACTGACAGTAGAATTAAGTAAATGTACATTCACTGGAACAGGTTGTTCTGACTCAGTTACTCTTCCAAATAATTCTGCCTCATCTTCATCTTCATTATTCAGAGAAATTCTCTGAATCCTGTAACATGGCTTATTCTAGATACTGCCCTCTTAAATGTTGAATCTGAAGATGGACCATCAAAATCATTAATCAAGAATTGTATTGAAGTTAAAGTATTTATTTCTGACAGTGACATTATAAGCTTATATCGTCATAGTTACGATATCTATAATGAGGGTCATAACTCCCTTGGGATATTAAGGTTCAAAAACTCCCTCTTACCTTTTACAGGTGAAAATGATACAAGAAATGCTTATAAACGTTTATATGTAATGAAAACTAAGACATATTTTCCTTATTCACGTCATTACAAATAATAAATGTACAATTTTCAAATGTTCCCTGAAAATTACTTCCGCCGCTGGAAACAATTTCTTCTTTTTTATGGGTATTGCTGTTGCTGTTCACTACAGTCGAGGTGCCTGCCTCTTCTGATGGCAAAGTAGACAGCATACGCGCCGTTTTATTTCTCAATTCTAAATTCAATAGTGTCCTCCAGATACCCCTCTGCCACCGTGGAACTTCTCCAACCTCCGTGTCTTTTTAAGTTTGTCATAGTTGCTTCTGCATTGGCTAGGGCAGTAGCAGAAGTGCGACGAAGGCAATGTCACGTATAGGTTAGTGGGTTTGGCAATCCTAAATACATTGCGATTTTGCTGGGAATTTTGCCAAACATATTCTTTCCAATTGGCTGAGTTGTACATTTATTTTGTCGGAAGCTCAAAAAAATCGTTTTGTACCTTCAGGACGCAAGGACATATAAATCAGGTATTGTCTCTGCTTAAAAGGTTTCGCATCTCCGGTATCTATTTCTAGTGTAATCTTGTTTGTCCGACCTAAACGATGATCACTACTAATGTCACCAAATGAGTTGATAAGATCTTTCATTCGCTTTCTTTGATCCTCGGTAAGTTCAGAATCAACACACAATTCAGAAACATTCATAAAATATGACGAGCTGGCAACAATGTCGACAGTTTCGTCCAAAACTCGACATTTAACATCCCAAATAAAGTCATGAAAATCTATGGTAACACCAAATTTTCTACAAAAATCGCTACCAAGAATAAAAGATTGTGACAAGGAAGGTACTACTAGTGCAGGAATAATCTGAATTTTCCCATTTATATTTATTAGCAAATCTACTACCCCTGTAACTTCTTGATTCGCACCATCAGCAGTGAAAATATGTTTCGAGTGAGGATTTCGGACAATTAAATTTTTTATGACTTTTATACCTCCTTGACCTATCACTGAAAGATTAGCACCACTGTGGAACTTCTCCAACCTCCGTGTCTTTTTAAGTTTGTCATAGTTGCTTCTGCATTGGCTAGGGCAGTAGCAGAAGTGCGACGAAGGCAATGTCCCGTATAGGTTAGTGGGTTTGGCAATCCTAAATACATTGCGATTTTGCTGGGAATTTTGCCAAACATATTCTTTCCAATTGGCTGAGTTGTACATTTATTTTGTCGGAAGCTCAAAAAAATCGTTTTGTACCTTCAGGACGCAAGGACATATAAAGTCTCAATAAAGGCAAAGCAGAGAACTCTTTTTCATCCACAACTGTAAATTTCTTCGATACACCAGTTTTACTTTCCGGTACGTTCACTACCATAACATCAGTATCCCGGCCCTCTATATCTGCTATACTCATATTTAGAAGTTCCTGAGTTCTGCATCCTCCAAAATAACCCATAATTAGAACAACCTATAACAAATAAAACAAAATAAACAAACGAAAAAGAAAATTATGAGAAAAAAATCACTTTATGTAATAAATGAATTTCACTAGGGGCGTCCTCTAGAAATTTGATGACATCTTTAGGAGATAAGACAGCAGACTTTTTCGGCTTATACCCCTTACTTTTCCGTTTCAAAAAAGCCTCCAGTTCGTTGAACTTGGTGATATCTCTTTTCTCATATATGGTCACCATCGATTTGAGCATTGACCATTTAGTCCATAACGAATTTGGGCTAAACGTTTCTGACTGCAACGAATAAATTCAATTATTACCAAATCTACCAGAAAATACTGAAAATACTTTACCAGTTCTTGAAAATATGCCAGAAAGACAGTTTCGTTGGCATCTTTTGACATTTCTCTGCATCAGCCACTTCAGATATAAGTTGTTTACTTTTTGATATAGGGCTTCACTTTTCGATGGAAGTAATGATTGTCTAGCTTTTTCCGCTTTTTTTATAATATCCTCCATTATATCAGAAAAAGATCGTCGATTTGTGGGGAAAAATAAACACGTTTTTAACGGAAAAACATTGATTGATAAAGAAAGTTTGCTTATAAACATGTAACATACCGACAACCTAGCAACAACCAACAATGCTACAATCAACGCTACCTTATTCAAATATACCAGAAAGGTTATGAATTTAAACATTTATTGCGTTCTAAATATTGACATATTGTTATGAAAATCGGTCAAAAAAATTATCTATGTACCACGGGAATTATAGAGCCTTAATAACCTCTGGCAATTGCTTTCCCTCGGGCCAGAGGCCCTCGGGACGCAAACTTTGCCATCGGTAATTAAGGCCCTCATAATTCCCTTAATACATAAATAACTATTTCAATCTCAATTTTATCTGAAGCAAAATTAAATGAAGGGTCAACTAAAGTCAGAACGTCCTTCCCCTGTTGTACTTCCTTAGCTAGAAGATGACCTAAAATCTTCCTCTTGTCATCCATGTTTCGATCCGAAATAACACCTCTAATTCTCAACTCATAGTTGATTTCCGCAATCAGCAAATGTTTAACTTTAATCGAATCCATGTTGAATGAAAACTTTCCAATTCAACAAAGAAAGCAAATAAAGATATCTGAAGGTATCACCTATATGAAGAAACGCAGTTTATCAAATCACTGTCTCTTAATAAAATTATACTATCAGCTCCAAAATTAAGCTCCAAATAATGTGAATTATTAGAGAAAAAAATTAGAATCACCTGCAGTGCTCCCAAACACAACACAAAAATGAGTAGGACAAAAAACTTTCCCAATCTTGAAAAAGTGTTTATCAGCACCTATAAAACCCACCTCTCAATAGAACTTGATGAGAGTATTTTTTATTCATCTAAATGTTCCCATAACAATCTAGGAAATATTGATATTTTAAACTTGAATTTTCGGAGCCCCACACGTTGGACGCTATTTATGTGACCTACTTTATTTTACTGAAATTGAAATAATAAAAAAATAGTTCACAGTGCTGACGGCAGCTGTTCGCCGGAGAACAGATTAGTGGATCCGGGGCCTGAAATAGTATATGAAATTCGAGTACCTAGGGCACCACTCAATTTACTATGAAAGTTATTCAACTGGGATAATTGGGAAAATTATTATTATTATTATTATTATTATTATTATCAAATGCTTATCTCACTAGATTGTCATAGTACACAAATAAATGAATAAAAATACCAAATAGTTTAAAAAACCTATTTAATATGTGAACAATAGACAGGATGATTGTAGATTGATGCAGAGGACAGGATTATATCAGTATTACTATATGTGATGATTATTACGATATACCTACTTAATCAGAAATATTTAAAATATATGGCAAGTGATCTTCAGCCGAAGTGAAACTGAAAATACTACCGCATAGTACTATGGGGGGAAGTGTCGTCTCACTATGAAGTCAAATTATTTCTGAAAAGTAAAAAAGTCCCAATCACCCCTATCCAGGGTCTATTGTTGTCCGTTTGAGAAGATGGCCAGCATAAGTCCTCGCCGCCAAATCCACCCTGAAAATGGGCTATTGGTAAGCCCACTACCAGTCCCAGAAGATGAGCTCCCTTGCTGAGCTGCTCAACCACCAAGGTGTCCTAGGGTTGTCTGCTCCAGCCAGGATCCGGTCGTGGTTAATGAGGCCCTTCCCAGGAGTCCTGGCAAGGGAAAAGTGTCCAAGGTGTCCTTGATGGGATCAAGACAGAAGTACTGCTGGTGAGGCTGGTAGTGACTCTACCAATAGCCTAACACCTCAACAAGTTGAACTCCTCCAAACACCCTAGTAGAAATATAGGTTCTAACATCTCTTGCAGACACAAAAAAAAACAAAATTCGCAGGCAACAATACAAAGTGATCTGCATTGCCAAGAATTGCCACTCACCTTCCATGAAGGGTTACCACTTTCTGCAAAAACAAAATGGGGCCATGCTGCAGTGCTTTTCAGGAAATTTGGCAGTCTCCAGGTGGCAGGACAAATCGACCAAAAATGTCCAACAACGTAGTCACGTTCGGCGAAGTAAATTTAAATCTCACAGATCCCCCATCAGGGTGCTGACAACAAGTCAAAGAAAAATTACTTGCCGACACATGTGAACTCCATCATGGCCACCAGGAAAAAGCCTCGAGTCGAGGAAGAAGCCGGAAATCTGTCATCTCCTCACAAATAAATAAAGTCATCAGGTCAGGAGAATTTCCTACAGCATTCAAGGAGGCAGTCATAAAACCAATTTACAAGTCCGGAAACAGGGAAACTATCACTAATTACAGACCAATATGCCTGATAAGCAACCTGGCCAAAATATTCGAAAAGATACTGAAAACAAGAATCTCCAGCTATCTCGACAAGCATAAAATATTATCAGATAATCAGTTTGGCTTCAGGCAGGCCAAGTCAACGGAAGATGCGATGACGTATGTGATTTCAAGAATTTACGAACTCATCGACAAAAGCAAACCATCACTATGTGTATTCGTTGACTTGGCCAAAGCTTTCGATACTGTGTGTCACAAAAAATTACTGACTACTCTGGAAAAAATCGGATTCAGAGGTATTGCTCTCGACCTGATGACAAGTTATCTGAAAGAGAGGCAATATAGGGTGAGTATAGGAGATGAAGTGAGTTCTAATAGATCTATGGCCTTCGGAGTTCCCCAGGGAACGGTACTTGGCCCCATTCTCTTCAATATATACTTGAATGGTCTGTTCGAACTTAGTGGACCTGGTGATATAGTAAGCTTTGCTGACGATACAGCAATTGTTTATCATGCGGATACCTGGTCCCAACTAAAAGAGATTGTTGAAGATGACTTACCAAACATAACTAGATGGCTGAATAGTAGAACACTGACTATGAATGTGGAAAAAACATTTTACGTACCCTTTTCATGCTCCTCAAATACGCTACCTAACTTTGAAGTACTAGAAATGAATCAATTTAACCACTTCTTGAACATAACTTCAAAAAATCAAATCAAATATCTTGGAATAATAATCGATTCAAACTTGAAATGGAACTACCACGTTGATGATGTCGTGAGAAAATTAAGATCTCTTATAGGCACCTTCAAATTCCTTCGAAACATTCTCGACATCAAGGATCTGAAGACTCTTTATAATGCATTAGTCCAACCACATATTTCGTATGGGATTCTAGCATGGGGAGGAGTTACTAACAACCATATTAAAAAACTTGAGAATACTCAGAAATGGATATTGAAAGTAATTCACAACAAAGGACTAACATATCCTAGCGCAGCATTATACGAAGAGAGTAAGGTATTAGATGCAAGGCAAATATTTTTTCAAAAAATTTTGATAAAGCACTTCAGAGAGAAAGACACTATGAGAAAAATTGAACACAAATATGATACACGGCACAAAGCGAAAACAACGGCAATTCCAAAAATCGAAAAAACTATCGCTCAAAGATGTTATACTTATCTCAGTCCGGTAGTATATTCTGAGATTCCCAGTGAGTTGAGACAGATAAACTCAGTTGGACTATTCAAAAAAAAAGTCAAAGTATGGATCCAGAGATTACCTAGAATAAAAGTACATCAACTAATTGATAGGAAAAATACCCACTACTTTCAGGATATATAATGTGTCAGTTCTTGAATGCATTATTCTTATACTTAATATTTTTATAATTTAGTATTAATTTATTATTCATTAGTTTTTTATAATATTTTTATATATGTATGGAATTTATTTATATTTATGCTCTTATAATGTTTTATACACAGAATACCTACCTCATCCACGCACAGTGATTCATCCCTTTGTGGATTGTGTTTATTCGCCATTCTGCCATTCTTTTCATCTCACTGTACAATTATTAGTGAATAAATTATTATTATTATTATTATTATTATTATTATTATTATTATTATTATTATTATTATTATTATTATTATTATTATTATTATTATTATTATTATTATTATTATTATTATTATCTTACGACTTCCTGCAATTCCAGGGTAACAACTTCAGCTAACTAATGTCCCTGTCGAAATTGTCTATTCCTATTGGTCAGGAAACGAATCGAGCAGGTTACACTCAGTGGCAGGACACGGCAGGACAGATGTGTGACGTCAAAACAGCATAGAACAAAAGATCACCCTGAATGTAGCTGACGAAATTCGGCATTTCGCGCTGCAAGAAATGTCAACCTATTTCTTTAACCTACCAAAATATCCCAGGAAAATAAAAGAAATTTATCCTGAAAACAAATCATGCAATGCTGGGAAACACCACAGGTAAGTCATAATGTTTTCCTATTTGAACATCACATTTAATGATCAACAATACCTCTCTGACTCGTAACAGAACTTGGTTGAATACTTACAGTATTCTCTGTTTCAGAACCTGTTTACATTGGATCAGCACAAGCCTGAGGTTAAAGTCATCATATCCCACAGGTGTACTGATTACCAGAAGATACTATAGTTCAAAATATCATAATGGTATTTATTAATCAGAAAACTTTATGGTCAATAAATGTGACAGTAAGGTTCGTTCTTTGATAAACTGATCTGATGTCCTGTAAGTTCCCTATATTGACTTCATTGTCAAACCGCTAAAGCGTAACAAGTCCGGAAAATACTGTTTTTTTGGATGAGTGGACAAAATACTAGGACGAGCGTAGCGAGTCCTGGAAGTCTGCGAGTATAAAAAAACTGATTTCGGGCGGTTGCGTACATAATTTTTTCGGCAACCGTGTAGAATAACTAATCAAAGAAACACATTTCTTTCAAAAATTGAAATGTTAGCTAATTTTATGTCAGATAGCTGTCAGTCGTTATTTTGCTGCTATGGTAATGATCAACTGCATTTATCAAAACCATACTACCAAGATTTTCATATTTACAATGACAACAACGATGTGATTCTTCCCGGCCTAGTCCGGGAAGTACGTACTTCCCGTACTAGGCCGGAAAAATGCCACTTTCTCAAAAAAATATCGTCTGGAAAGTACGTACTTTCCGGACGATTGCCGAAAAAATATTTATTGTAGCAATTTTAAATGCTACAACGCCACATTTATGTATTTCGTGCCTATTATCATCTGATTGATTTAATATGTTTTTCGCATCGCAAGAAATATCCTATTTAATATCGTGAGAAGCCCTGTGCAAGCTAACTGATTTATGAGCTGTGGAAACTCTTCAATGTTGAGATATTCGAAAAAGGGTTTCAATAAAAAAAACAACAGAAGAGAACAGTTTATTTTTACTTCAACCATATGCCGATAGATTCTTCTTGAGCAGAATCTTCTTTAATCCTAATTAAAAATAGCGACATATGTGAAAACAATCTGTATTTGCCTGCATGATGGAAAAATCAGATATAGAGAAACAAAAACCAGAGTTCTCAGTCTATCGAAATCAATTTTACATTACTTGAATTCAACATTGAATGAAGTCTAAAAACGATGTCATAATCATTAATGATTCAAAAACTATTACCAATTATGATGTAGGCTGTGCAATGAAGAGGAAGCAACATCTTTTTATATCATACAAGAGTGAGCGATACATATCTTCTAAATCTAAAACTCTTTTACATTCCATTTTTCCATTTCAAAAACGACCCTTGTTTATAGAGCACAAGATCCCCACTCTAACCTACATATTTATATTGAAGACTACATGTTTGGTACACAATTGATACTGAAAATCCACCGGTGAAAATCCATAATATACGCGGCAAATTGTGAAAAATTATATCCCCCGATTTGAACTGACAATAAACTCCATATTGTATGAGAGCAAAAAAATATTCAACAAACTGCCCACAAATTTGATAGAAATGATGGTACTCCATCTGTTCTGAAAGCAAGTCAAAAATATACTGTTGCTCAAGGCATACTATGGCTCACAGGAGTTCAATGACGGTGATCAATATTTTTGTGGTAAAATTTTGATATATTGTATGTTTATTCAGATTGTAGATTGTAGGAGGGGTCGTTAAGGCTGTGCAGCCTCTCAAGCACCTCGACCTATTGGATCTTTTGTGCATAACCCTTAATCTATTCGAGGCCTAGGATTCCGAGGCTTCGTGCAAAGTTTATCAGTTTCCTGGGAGCTAGGTTCTTGATGTCGGAGGGTTCTAAGGAGGCCCCTTTCAGGAACTTGAGCCTCTTGCAGGAGAGTGCTGGGCATTCGCATAGCAAATGTTCTGCAGTTTCAGCGAAGTTCTCGCAGTAGCGGCAACTATCACTCTCTGTTTTACCCATCTTTTTGAGGTAGTACCTCAGAGGAGTGCTGTCCAGTGAGGAGTCCCGTTACCAGTTTCTAGTCTTTTTTGCCCAACTCGAGAAGCTGTTTAGCTTTTCTTGGCGACAGGCTCACTAGCCTTTTCGATTGTCTTTGTCCTGGCACTTTATTCCAGTGAGATTTTATTTCATCCGCTTCCCAGCGTCGGAACTCCTCTCTCAAGTGGGCTTTGGAAAGGCCGAGAAATTGTGTATTTGCCCCTTCTTTGGCAAGGCAGTCTGCTTCTCCATTGCCTTCAACTCCCTTATGACCTGGCACCCACATCAAAGTGACCTGGTTGTTCGCTGCCAGTTGTCTTAGGGATTGTTTACAGTCCCAAGTCAGCTCCCAAGTGTATGACTTCAGAGCTTTTAGTGCTGCTTGGCCATCTGATTTTTGCCCTTCGAGTGTCCCTTTCGAGGCACTCCTGGGCCCATATCTCTATAGCATGTACCTCTGCTTGAAAGATGGTTGGGGTGTTACCAAGGGATTTTGAGAGCTTGACATTGTATGTTTATTTATGTATTTGTCTGTATCTTTTACTCTTACAATTTTTATATATACATATATGTGAATATCTGTTATTAATATCCTAGCTTCAAGTACGCTTTGTTAATGAGATGTAATTTTATTTGACAATAAAATATATTAATTGATTGATCTCGCTAGAGATTTGGCTTTCTGACAGAACTCACAGGAGAAGCGAAAATGCAGTGAAACCAGATGAAACAAAACACGAAATGTCCATCGATATAGATGTTGATTTCAATATTATGGATAAAACTTCAATTATGAGGTGAATCTCCCAATCACATCACACATCCTAATGACATCCGATTCGTAATGACTTGCATTAAGAAGCGTGGATTTTAACAATAAACTCCACACATCAATTAAATTTCATTCAGGTACGTATCACAAACTGTAAAGCCACCCTGCGGATCTCGAGAGACGATGCGGCATATTTTAATGAATATGGGATTGAAATGTTTCACGATACTTATCTTCTCGTTTGGATATTGCAGGTTATTCGTTGTTTTCTCGTTCTCGTCGAGTGTTATGGTTCTGGTGCAATAATTCTTTTGATCGAATAATATTCGCTTCGTGTCCATAGGTACCGGACTATATTGAATTCTGCAAATGAAAATTACTATGATAATAATGTAGTTTTGTTTGGAGATATACTCACATGTATACAAAAACTAATTTGTCTCTCATTTGTGTTTGATTGCACTTACTTTAGTTTCGTCAAGATTTGTCGCAATGTGATTTTCTTTCATTTCTTCGTCCATTTTTCTCAAAAATCGATTTCATCTCATTCAATACTATCTATTAATTGTGAAAATGACATATTTCCTTTATGAAGTGTGTTACGTACCTATAATAACGATTATTCTTATTTATCTCGAAGTAACGTAGTTACGTTAACAGGGTTGACATGGGGTTTTGCTCACAGCTAGCTTTGAAACAGGGAGAGGGGTGAGTCCTTATATAATGAGTGTTATTCAGAGGGCGCCAACAGGTTTCCCTAATTGAGAAAACAACAACATATTTAAATCGAACCGGTGAGATTCATTCTATACAGGGTAATACGTATGATCAACTTGAGTAGGCATCAATAGAGAAAAAGAAAATAAATAAATCGACAGTACTTATGATACTATCGTTTTCGTGCACGATAAGGGACTCCCGTAATAGGGAAGAAGAGTAGCTAAGATTCCGATAAAATGCCGGATTTATCCATTATCTTATACAATTACTTATATATATACAAATGACATATCATAAATAAAGATACAATTATTCTAATATTCTATAAGGATCAAAAAAAAAATTGGTATGTGGCACGAAGATGTTGGCTCGTAGAAAGGTACTTGGGCACGTAGTGTAGGTAATATGATGGGATAACCAAATCCGCTATGCGCGGTACTTGAAGCTCAATTCATAAACTCCGCTGCCGTAGCTACAGTTGACGCTGCCGTGCCAAAATGTATCGACAAGATATCCGACGGCACCTGCGTCAGCTGCGGAATTTATGAACAGATGTTTATTCTTAGCACATTCCATCTACATCACCCCATCAATAGGACTGCAACTTTTAGATCCCCTCTTTGGATGGTTTAGTAAAATATGAGGTACATCCATATACGCCTAGGAAATTATTTGCTTGATTTTTTGAGCTATGCATCAGAAGAAGAAAGTACCATTATTCAATGCATAGAATACAGAATACCCACTGGAATTAGTGAAACAAAACGATGATGAAAATCGCACCTCCGATTATCTTCCTAATAATCGCGAGACGTTGATTATCTTCTTCCTCGGCGATCGTTTGCTGATTTTACGTATAACGTAACAAGTGAGCTTCACTCGATATGGTATCAAATACCTGTTGTTTTTCTCAAAATCAACACCTCTACATCTTCCAGAGCTATTAGAAATCTGACTCAAGCTGTATAAACAAAAATAGGGACAGGTGTAACAAGACCTTTCCCGAGGTCAACTCAGCTAAGGCATATACGTGCTGGGATGATTTCAATGCAAACTCGTGTCTGCTAACTGGAGGAAGTTGATCTTCACCGATATCTTCAATTTCATACTAATGCTAAATTATATTCAGAAAAATAAACGGCATATAAACTGCCATTTTGTTACAAAAAAAAAGGTTTGTATAATAATACGACTGATGAAATCTTGGACTTCTCTGGAGAGATCAATCGGGACACTCTATGTATGATAGCGACATGAAAGATGGGGCAGATAACGGAGATCAAGAAGACCCTTGAGAATGGTCCACAGAGGCATCAGGGGACTCTTACTCAAAAGGAACATATTCCAACGAGAATGAAGTTAACATTTGTTGGGCGAGAAGAGCCACAAATTCGAGGTCTTCCTTGTTATACCGTATGATGCAAATATGTGATTATTTTTTATCTTTGGACTGCTCGAGGAAAACCTCTTCGATGTTTATGGAGGAACATCGTGCAAGCCAGTAGAAGTATATTTGTAGAGGTAATAGGTAGAGGTAGGTTCACTTTTCATTATTTCCAGAAGTCATCCCATGATATATTATGCTGAGAGATGAAGTTACGTCACCATTATTGTCATATCTGATGTCATATTTACTAAACGATTTTACCGAATATGAACACTCCCATTAGGTGTTTATGACACTTCCATAAGGTGTTTTTGGTGTTTCTTATGTAAGAATGAAAGAGACGATTCTATATTCTGATTCGTAATTCAATAATGTGATATCGACAAGATGTTGGATATTTTTCATTTCCATAAAAACTGTCGATTCCGTATAATCATTAGCAATGAAGCTCTCTGTTTGGTCTTTTCCTGAATAACAAAGAACTGTTTTTTTTTTTCCTATTAGAATTCTTAAGAACGCATTGAAAAATACGATGACAATTTTTGATTCCTTGTGAGAAAGTGCCTCAAGAACGTCCTAGTTAGAAACGTCCAGTTCTTATAGTTTTCGCTTTTAGAAATAAAAACAAAAACTACAAATTTCTGTTTTTTTGCAATATTTCGAAAACGAAAAATGGTAAATGAAATTTTCTTTCAGATAATTGTTCAACATGGAAATGCTCAACTTTGACCCGATTCAACCGACCTCGTATCTCTTATAATAACTGGGATCCTCATGGTTAGGCTCGAAAAACGGGCACCCATGAAGTTCTTGCTATTCATACTTGGAATCACCTTCAACAACACTCTAGAATATGATGATAATGTGAAGTACACTTTGTATTCATGCTGTCAGTAATCTTTCTAGAACATATGGCGATATTTTCTTCTTCTGGAGATAATTTTATGGTCGATGATCATCACTGTCACTGACGATATCTCAAGAACTTTCTTTCGTTGAGATCAGGAAATGAAATGACCACTAAGATATTCAGATTTTATTCCGATAGACTCTCATAATTGGGATACTTGGGGAGCAAAACTTGTCGAAGATTTGAAGTATACAACAGAATGTGGATTGCAGAAATAACCCTCCTCAAATTCTTCATAATTCGTATCATTGTCGAATCAGAGCAAGCATTTGTCGTAATTTCATTATATTTCATCAGTGTCAATTGATTATCAGAATGATAATACCTGTGTTATGATTTATATTGATGACATCAAGGGCACAATCGAAATTTCAACCAGCACGTAAAGGTCAAAGCGACTTGATAGCCAGATTGAAAAAGTGAAAAATCCGCATTTATGAAGCAGCACCCTGTTTGAAACATTATCCCAATGCAAGGATCATGAGATGAGGCTCCTGCATTAACATTCCATGCCAGATTGAAGATGGTTATTCTCATCAATTCCACACAAAATGGTATCATCCAGGGAATTCAGCGAACAAAGTTCGGATTCCTTCGCGACTTGATGATAATATATGACTCCGATTCGAAGGGTGAACGGTGAACTCTTGGGTCGCCCTCGGGGCTACACAACCGCAAACCTGTAGTCTTTTCGTGACCCATTCTTTTCCATAAACGGGACTTGCCGTATTTCTCGTCACGTCTTCATTATATTTTTCCCTAGAGTCGCACGAAATGTTACATAACTTCTTGTAAAAGTCTCAGCATCTCGGAGGATAGCTTCGGTTCTCGGAGTTTTATATTTTCATCATACGTAGAGTCGGTAGATTGTTATATACTTATCCTTGGGAAGCTAGGAAAGGATACTCTAGGATACAACATGGATTCGAAGTTATTGCAGACGGGCTCATTCGTTCGAGATTCGCCAATTACTGGACGGATGCAGGAAAGCGTAGGGTCAATAAAGTGCACATCATTTCAGATGGAATCTGTTCGTGAAATACAGTGTTTATCATGAAAAGTTTTGAACTGAAATTATAGGTGTTCGACATATTGGATTCTGTGACAAGATGACGATTAGAAACTATATATATCCACCCATTTGTTCTCAGATGAAAAAGCCATAAATTTGACGAAATATTGAAACGAAAGAATAGTGCATCTGATTAAAAATATCAGACATAGTTCTGAGTTGAATATCTGGTAGACCACGGGCAGAAAGTAGGAATCAACTATATTCCTGGCAAATATCACGCAGAACATTGACTTATATCTGCTCGTAATCCATGCAACGATTCACCCTGTGAATGCAGATCGCAAATGTTGTATTCTTCCTAAGACGTGACAGACGTTCACATCGAGACAGGTAAGGTTCTGTTCTGTGACATGGGAGATTTGCTTCTGGAATGTTTGTTTCTTCTACCGCATGGTGTCGCTGATTTCAAGTGTTTCTTGAAACGCGGCTCCGTGCGAAGAAATATACTCGACGAAGATGCATTGAAACAGATTCTGAGATCAAAAGTCAGTTATCCACCCTGCACTGATGAGTGCCAATAAATCCTAAACCGGTTTGTAGGTTATTGAACATGCCTATCTCGATGTTAACTTTATCATGTCTTAGGAAGAAAAAAAAAAATTGCGATCTGCATTCACAGTGTGAATCGTTGCATGGACTATGAGCAGATTAAAATCAATATTCTGCGTTGTATTTGCCAGGAAAATAGTTTTCTGCTCCTAGTGTATCAGATATTCGATTTCGAACATGTTTGATATTTTCAAGCAGATATAATGTTAGATTGATTCTCAGGCATAGAAATTAAATCCATCCTCATGCATATGTTACTAGAAATTCGATCCTTCTTGTGAGCTCAGATCAGTTCGTATAAAATTCAGCATACCATCCTGCATCGCTGTACGTACGGTCGTGTTAGTGCAGCATACCACCGTATATAGATATTTACATCTGATGTAGTTTGATTATAAAATACTTACATTCTGTAATTTTTTATAGAATGAAAATGAATGAAGAATACTTATGGAGCGAAAGTTTTTCTCAATCAATATTGATATTGTTTTTATTCTGTTATAAAAAAGATTTTGGAGTTATTACATTCAGTATCTACTTACTTGTCATGGAAAAAATCGATTACAACACATCATTGTTATAACGGAAGATTAACACATTAACCATATAGAGGCAAAGTTATGTTAGGTAGTAATATATCGGAAACAGTTTTTTTTTATTTCACTGGATGGTTGATTATAGTGATTCGACGATAATGATATTTCCATTTTTTCTACCACGGATAGCACTGAATTGAAATAAAATTTTTCTCAAGTGCTCTCGACCTGTATATTGGAAGTTAAAACTCGTAATATAAGAATATTGGTCTCAACTTTTCTTCCATTCAACAATGCCAAGAGTCTGTTTTTCAGTTTCTTGAACTAAAATTTGATATTATGTTTTTTTTTTCCATGATCCAAATTGCATCTTCGAGTCGATGATATCAAAAAATGTATGCGAATAAAATGTCCGCTGATAAAAAATATCGCAATAGAGTTGAAATATTTGAACCTTTTTGCAGGTTAGGAATATCAATGTAATATTTATAATTTCTTGATTCGCATCAATTTCGCGAAATTCGTATAAGCATAAACCTACCTTAAAGAAGCTATGGTCCTTGTGTACCCGAGTCATACAAAACTCAAGGCAATACTTTCGAGGGTTGCTGTGCAACTAAGTTAGCGGTAAAATAGCTATTTATGTATCAAGGGAATCATAAGGGCCTTAGATACCAATGGCCTCTGGCCCGAGGGACAGCAATTGCCTGAGTTAGGCTCATTAATTTACGTGGTATATATAATTTTATTTCTGACCGATTAACGGAATACATGTTTCAGTTTATTATCTTTCCAGTATATATGAATTAGGAATTTTGTTGTTGCTAGATTGTTGCTATGATATCTACTTGTTTATATGAAGGATATTATAGCATCTCTAACACCCCAAGTGAGTCATGACCATCTTCATTGATATCGTAACTCTGACGATATAAGCTTAAGCGGTCAGAAATAATAGCTATTAATGTAACGAGATTATTACACGATTCATAATAGTCGAGGACATTGATTGGTCACGGGGCGGGAGCCGAGTCAACCAGAATGTTCGAGACGGTGTTAAATCGTTAATATTCGAGTTGCATCATATACCTATTGAGGTATATGAGTTGCATTCAAAACTTTTTTCGTATCATTGAAAACCGGAATGCGAAAATAATAGTATATTCTTCAACGAGCGTATAATGGCTGTCATTCTCGATGATGAAAATTTCCAAACGATCCGAAGGCGATTTTGAGGATCACCCGAGATAATGATAGCTATTGAACGCGAGTAGAAGACTATGCCATCTTCACGACTATAGCTGATAAATGTTTGGTTGAGACTTGAACACCCTTATCTTATGAAAAATATCAAAGTGCCTAAAAAACATAACTCAGCGATATAGATGATGCGCTATTTGTACGTATAGCAGTGCAGTGGATGAAAAATTGAACAAAAGGAAAAAAAAAAAAAAAAAAAAAAAAAAAAAAAAAAAAAAAAAAAAAAAAAAAAAAAAAAAAGAAGTCCTGCGGTAATTCAAACCCACCTGGGTTAGTTACTTGAACTTGAAATTTTAACAATGTATGGAAACATGAATACATTCTTCATTATTATACTGAAGTAGAATATACCACTTGATAAATATTGGTGCAAAATAGAAAATATAGCTTCAGTATAGATGTATGATACTGTGGTACTGTGGAGGCTACAAACCATCGGAGAAAACTTTCAATATGGCACTGTAGGTACATTTTTAGTCTTGTTCAGTCAACTTCAACTTCATTCAGAGTGTACAGTACATTGATGTTATTGATTGATGTTATCCATTTTATATTTTACCACCAAAAAACTGAAAGAACTGGTAGGTACCTATAAGCGCTTATGACTTGATTTGTACCTTTCATTCATTCATTCATTCATTCATTTCATTTATTGTTTATTACAATTATAATGTATAACAAGAGTTTGGTGATGTTCAGTGTTCCTGAAAAAATAAATTAAATTATACTTCATCTGGGAAGAAAAAAAAAAAAAAAAAAAAAAGCTCATACCATCGAGAATATCTAGCTTAAACTCATAACTTAAACAATGAAAAATGTGATACAACAGTGTGTTGATCGTATCCATAAAGCACACAAAAACAACAAAACGAAAAAATCAGTATTGCTTTAATCTATTCATTGATTATAAAAGATCGTAGTCAATCAATCAATCAATCAATTCATTTATTGTTTAAGCAAAACATACAGTTTCATAAACAAGGAATTCGGCTATTAAGTGAAGTCAGTATTATAATATAAGATAGAAACAGAGAGAGAGAAAAAAGTCTGAACCAAATCAGATAACATAAGCAGCTATAAAAATAAGAAAAAAAAACATTAACCATATCTCTAGTTAAGTATAAATATTCCACCACCTACACATGTATTTTACCAGTTATATTTATATAATTTCTCTATAAATATGCAACAGACCAAATAACATCGATGTAATAAAAATAAAATGAAAAAGAGACCCGTTACGAATTAACATACAGACCAAAAATATATAAATGTAAGAGAACCCAGTGCCTAATGAAAATTACCTACTAATTAATAATGAATGATCTGATTTTCAGAATATTCCAGATATGTGTGGCTATTGATTTTGCTTCAGTGGGCGTAATATTATTGAGCGTGCCAAACAAATTGTTAATATTCTCCAAGCAGGGAACGTTACGGGGTCGCATTGAGGTATATATAGGACAATCAAATTAAATATGATGGATAGTTTCAAACTCATTCTTGTTACAAACTGAGCAGATTTCTCCTGGGTTGATGCGATAAAGTGATCCACGATAAGTAAATTTTATCGCTAAACTGTTACATAATCGGAGTTGGGCAATGGTTCTAGTAACTTGGATGGGTACCTTCATAAGGAGATAGTTTTGGGCTTGTTCAGATAGTGTGAGTGACTGGCTGAGTGAGAGGAAGGTTGAGCGAGAAAACAAGGACCTATCTTCTTCTTTGAGTCTGTTCAGATACCTGGAGAGCATAGTCTCATAACTTCCCTCGTGAATTGACAAATGATTTTGGCCTCGGTCAGAGTGATGTTGGTGAGAGTATCTCTCAATGAGGTCATATTTTGTAGGAAGCGACATTCAGGTTTCAGAGAATTTGAGATGGGGCAAGTGAAGAATAGATGTTCCAGTGTCTGGGGTAATTGTAGATTACAAAGCGTACATAATTCAGTTAGATTGACATGATAGTGAATATTTTTATGGGTTATTCTCAGTTCTTTCGCATACGAAAGTCGTAGTTGTGCAATAGTTCTAATTGTATGTATGGAACAATTAAAGGACAGGTAGTTTGATGTACCTTATCTCATCTCGTGGCGGCATATTACACATTTTAGGGTATTTTGTCAACACATAATTTTGTGATTCGTTCAGTAGAGTTTCGGAGAATTTTCAGAAAAATTTTGTATATGTTCGTTGAAATAAGTTTGTCCTTACTCACTCCTAATGGTTTCATCATAATCGACATTTCTCTTTGTACCTTTCAATCATTTCTTAAATCATGTGACTATTCATAAGATTGAAAATGACATTTTTCTATTTTGGTTGTATAATGAAGTCATTGTGCAACGCAAATGCGTGTCGAAATGGTCTCTATTTCGATACGCATTTTTTATTATTTGGGGATTGGTACAATCGAACTGTCAAATGAAAGTCAGAAGAGTTAGGCCCAGCTTACTTCTGAGCGATTTGAATTTGGTGATATTAGCAGTGAAAAACTCAATGTTTCAATTGGTGAGTTTTAATTTGATATAAATCAACCAATAAAAACAATAACAACATCGAATTTTTCACCGCTGGTATTGCATAAATCAAAATCGCTCAACTGTAAACTGGGCTTTACGCTCGTGCGTAAGATTTCAATTATTTCAATGTCATCATAATTACTAATCGAAGATGTTTCTGTTATTTATCGATATTGAATCAATTTTTTTCTTCAAATCAATTCAAGATAGAAAAAACTGCATATGACACACGTTTTAATTAAGACACGTTGTCGCACTTGTTCACTTGGAGCACTCCTCGCTTCGCTCGTCGTACTCCAAACAACGCGGGCCACAAAATAGCGTCTTATAAAACTTGTATCATAATATACTATATCGCGATAACCGAGTCAGGGAAGCAGAGCCCACTTTCAAAAAATGTGTTTCATTGCAGCTTCGTTTTTGGCTTCAGCCTGTTGGATTCTGAAGATTTTTATTTCGTGATTGGTAGTCAACAGTTGAAGAATGTATAAGGAATCATCTACATTTGTCAAAAGATAACGCATTTGTAATTGATATCCAATAGTCGTGGAGAAATAAATATTATTTCGGAACTGACTCAAATTTTGTTAACCAATGTATTGTGATTAACTGAGGTTTCGATACGTTTATGATATTGATAATTAATAATAGATATTATACATAATAGTATTTTGATTTTCAATGATACGATGAACAATATTTCACATTTCAATCAAACCATAATCATACAGTTCATCTGTTATCATGAATCCAGCATTTTTATTCTCTAGATTTCCTCAAAACAATCATAATCTCCGACCCCTGAAACCCCCAGCAAAATGCATTTTGAAAATAAATATAATTCTCCACCAAATTGAAAATAACCCATGTCTGTGAGGTTGAATTCTATTAGCACTGGATGAAAAATATTGTACTTGTACATTATTCACAGAAACGTTCACGGGGACTGAAAACACAAATCATGTTATCTTTTTTGGAAGTGAGCAGCATTTTCAATGCAAATTCGATTATTCGATAGCAGACGTACACCATTTATTTCACAAATCAAAAACTAGTTAGAATTCGTGGAAGCGTTTTCTATCCAATGATATATTGGAAAGCCATTTTCTGGTGAAGCGTGAATTTCAATTATTCCAGTAGAATCGATTCCGTGTATTATTTTATTATTGTTTGTTGCTGATTATAGATTTTAGTTGTTTCCGTACTTCTGGTGATTTATTTCTCATTCTCGGGAGTGAATGTGCCATAAATTATTGAATCTAGTGAAATTAATTTGCAGTAGGAACAATTCTTCAATGAACAGGGTTTCTCAGCCGATAGTGAAAATGTGTACCAATGACAGGTGTTGTTTAGACATCACGGTCAACATACGTCGGGATACAAAACTGTATTATTTTTCTTCGAATTGAAGATTCTGAATGAAAATAATGAATCAGCTCTATCATATAAAAAGGGTATTCTGAATTAATTTCCATATTGGAGAATGTAATTTAATGACACATTCCTCAAGAAAATATTTGTCCCAACTTGATTCGTTGTATCGAAATGTTTATGAAAATTCGTATTTCATTATAATGTCGCCAATTTTCAACAAACTACAAACAATTTATTCTTCAGCTGCAACATGAGGTTCTTCTTGAATATCACAGATTGGACTTTATCATTCGCCAGTGGTCTCGTAAACAGTGAAATTATTGTTATTTTCAGGATGAAAATCATATCGACCAATGAATAATACAACTGTCTTGGACTTATGTTTTTCATAATATACTGAGACAACTGCAAATATTCTGAGATTTTCAGGATACCCAAAGTTGTATTCACGGCTTTCGAAGTGGCAAACTTGGATTTTATCACATTCCTGAACACATAAACCAAACAAATTTTCACCCCAAAATTTTTTCGAACACTAGATACCTTCCTGAGCTTCTTCATCTACTGGTCTATATATCAAATCTGAAAACATCAAAAGAAACCCGTCGTTATTGATAACACACAAAGTCTAATCGGTGGATAGTCTCTGATGGATTATTCAATTAAAAAAAAACTGTTTTTGTAGAATTTTTTTCCCTACTTTTGCAAGAACTTTCATTTTTTTAATTATTCTGATGATATCATGATATTCGTCTTCATATGTTCGCGCAATGTATCTATGAAATCACTCAAAATGCTGATAACATCAGAATTTTTCGATAGGCTTTCTATGTCACAGTGAATACTTACTTCTAGAGTATCTCAAACAAATATTTCTTTGATGAGAACAGTTGATGTTAATTGTGATAATATAAACTAGCAATAGCCGCTATGAAAATTGAATACTAATGCTTATACCTATCATCAAAATGATTCTGATCCTTCAATGAGTCGAACAAAGATTTTTCTGAGTAGTCCCCAATTATTGAACTAGAATATTGTTAGTTGTTCCGAATAGGTAGGTACTCATTGAACCAAAATTTGAATTGGAGAGACCACCCAGACAAGACCTAATTGCTTTTCACGAAAGAAAATGAGAGAATGCACCAAATTTTTCTGTTTGCATAGCCAATCTCAATAAGCATACCAGAGGCCCACTTTATTCGAAATTCAGGAATGTTAAACGGAAAAGAATCAAATGAACCGTTTTGTGCTGCCTTTGATTTCGTCTCATTCCTATTACGCTTTCGACCTTACTTCTATCGTATTTCGTGTATACAAAGTTTGCATAAAGTCAATCGAAGGGAAATTCGTACACAGAAATCAGAGAGGGGAGTACAAGAAGTGAAGAAAACTGATGGCAAAGAAAAATATTCCCAGTCTGGAGTTTAATGGAATTGAAAGCTATCACATCAGATTTGAATACCGGATGGTCCTAATAACCAGCTCGCTCCTATGTGAATTCAACTTATTATAGATATTGCTTCGAAATATCGAAATATATCAGAATTTAATAATCATTGATAGGTAGGTACCTCGGTAGGTACTGTCTTGTGTACTGGATACTCGGAATATATAACAATTCTCTAATTTATGACGTTTTTATTACTAGAACTTCGGATAATATGCTGACTTCACGACATTTTATTGATTCGTTCATCAATAAGAAAATGTTAGAGTTTGAGCACAAGCAATAGAGTGACTTTACAAAAAAAAACATTCTATATTCGAAAAAGGTTAGGAATAATCACAAAGAGGAACAACATGTTACGTAATGAAATTCATTTTTCTACATAAAAGTATAAAAATCAATTATCATCATAACATAAACATAACATACGATGCGAAAGTTTGGTGAATATTAGGCCTAATTACGGCTCAAGCATAAATCTAGATCTAAAAGTCATTTTCTCATGTAATATTGTATGTTGTCCTGAGAGGTTCAGAATGTTCTATTCACCGTTCATTTTGAGGAAATGCATATTTTGCTGTGAGATAATCATTGTAAATAACATTTTGGACATGATTCTTCTGATATGATTTTATTGAGGAATGTAAAAAAATGATTTCATCTGAAAATATTAGGGTGTCAATATGATATATCGTTCTTCAAAAAATTTACGATATTTTGTAAGCACCACTTTCGAGATGAAATTATTTATTACTTCCTTATTATTTTATTTCTCAGATCAGTTGATATATCGCACCTCCGATAAAAGAAATGGTTCCATCATGAATTGTCGAAATCATAATGAGAGAATAGTTATAAAATGTATAATTTGAATTGAATGTATTTTTAAATCGAGTTTTCGAGAAATCATAATTATTCACGTCTAATGTAGACACAATAGGGAATGTGACAATTCTCTAGAATTTGATGTTTCATTTTTAACGAAATGCTACCATAACAACATAGAAATTATACTTTCATTATCTGCATGGAAACTACATTGAACATCATACCATTCTTCACTATTCGATCAATACAATTATAGTCACCCTGATGATTTGAAATAATTTTTCTATATATAATACTATACTGTACTGTTATTTAAAATAGGTATGAAGCATATTTTTTCTCATTACCCTCATTTATCGGTGCATTTCCGAAGGCTGGTTTCATGGTCGGAACGCTATTGTTTTTATCACGGCAATACTTCAATAATAATAATAATAATAAATGAACTCTATTAAGTATGAAAATAATACTCAACTGGCCATTGACCGAGGTCCTTCAGCCACAGTGGTATGAGTTATTGTGTGAAATACAATGATATTCTTAAAAATTTTCAGTTTCAGATTGATATAAGAAGAAAAAAATAGAAAAAAACAATTATTATTATAAAACAAAAAAACGGTTGAAACCATAGTTTATCCCATGAAATTTGTTCTGGATGTTTGTAGTGTGTCCTTCTGTTATTTCTTATGTTGCAGTACGGAGAGATTCTTGTTTTCCGTTTTCTCACCAAATTTGGAGGATAACTGTGATAGTCTCTCTTCGATGGGTTGCACTTCAGTAACTTCATATAGAAGTTGGTTGGGTGAACTATGAATAGGATTATTCGGATGTCTAATTTTCGTGATAATGCGCACGGCAGTTCTTTCGGCTACCTGGAGATTCTCCAGGGTAGGATTTCTTAGGTTCTGTAATATTATATGTCTATATTCAATTAGTAGTCTACATATCATTTTGTAGATTTTAATTTTTGCGTTTAAGTTTATTTCATGTTTTTCAGATATAGAATTGGAGTGCTTCACTCCTGATATGGGATTCTTTTTATATTTTGTGTGTGCGAGTTGAAGTTCAGCTTATAGGCAATACTTCATTTTCCTCAATTCATCCTATTGATAAGATGTTTCGTATGTATTGAATTTGTGTAGAACATTATATCGACTACGATCAGGAGCCAATAGTCAGTTATCCAGTTTATTCACGCTATACTAGCATTTTATCTTTAAATTGGAAGTGGATAGGTAAAAAACTGAATCGTGGAAAAAGTACGGTAACAGATCATCTCTAGAGCAATAGGTCCAAAACTGACTGTCACATCTGTCATATATTATACGGGTAAGTAAAAGATGTGAGTAATGAACGATTTTTTTAAAGCTGAATTAATGACTCCATAGCCCAATTACATACTATGTTTTCCAAATACGTCAATTTTCGATGTGTGACACATCTTGCAGTGGAGGAAAATCGTGAAAAGTTTGAAACTACTGCAATATGAACATTTCAACATGAAAATGTATAATCCAGTAACCGGTCAATGGACTTCCGATCGATCACTAGGAACAGGTGTATACCTCCGATGTAGTTGCGAGTTTAAGAACGACATCAATTAATCGAAATTGTGAGACTCCTGTTTCTGCTCTATACTAATTGATGGAGTACAGCTGATGTAGAAAATATGTTGTCGACAGTAACGAATAGTCGTGAATGAATCTCCATGTGCAACTACATTTTGTTCGTTGTGACAAAGTTTCTGTAAACTTTGGTTGTGATATCTATAATTTTAGATGTGAAATATATGAATAATAATTGATTTAGTATCTCAATTATCATTGCATGATATGTTTTATAAGAAATCTCTTCTGCAACATTCAATCACTGACTTCAAACTCATTGGAATAGCAGGTGTAACTACTAGGTATATTTTCAATGGGATGTAAGTAGATGTTAACCTTATTTCAAAAGCAATTTTTTCGATATCGTGAATGTTTTGGTTCGATGTTTGTAGAAAAAATGACATTGGGTACAATGAGCTATTTCGTGGATAGGCGCAATTCGCTACAATGTAAATATATTATAGTGAGGTCAATGAATGTCTCGACGAAATCCTAATCGTGAATAGAAACTATCTCCTGAAGTATTCAATATCTGCGAGACGTAACAGTTATTCTTCTTCTCAAGTCAGCTATATCGCGTTACTCAGCTTTGAATACTGTATTTTTGTATTTTTTGAACTCGACACCTCTACAATCCAATTTTGAAATAAATCGGACGAATATTTTCCTTCAATTTGTGAGACTCTATATTTCCCCCTTTTTGCATCTATTCATCGCTTCCCAACATGAAATTTTGATGAAATAAAACTGAATTCGATTGATTTCAATATTTATTATAATACCTACCTACATGTACGCTCATGACTCAGGCAATGTATTCGAAGAAGAATTGGTGATTATTCACAATCTGATGGCTTCGTGATTCGCACTGGAATTCTCCTTATCCTTTCATTAACTATCGGGATTAAATCGAAAAAGTTTCGAACATAAATCTGCGATTCGGGACAGAGAATCTGACTCTCCTCACCCTATATTCCGATGTGTTCCTATTACCTGGAACGATTACTTTTTGTGCGCTCACGGAAAGTTCGAATCGATGTGAACAAAATAATTCTGATACATTCTTTGTACTACAATTATATTTGATTTGGAATAGCACTATAATTCTGATCGTGGTTCAAAATAAACATAGTTATTTAACAAGCTTCGTTATTATTCATTAATCGAATATTCGATCATGACGTTTTCAGGAGTTATACCATCACTATGATGCCAAGCCATCCCGATGTACATTTATCTCTAAAGGAACATATGACGATGTCACACAGTGAAACATAAAATACAACAGCAGCTCACACCAGCTGACACCAGCAAACACCACCTCATACTTGCTAACACCAGATTACACTATCTGAGGTCCTGATTCTTTAATTGTCAAAAATCCACGAGAGCCGAAGCGGCGCGTGGTTATTCTTTGTATGAAAGTATCCATGAGATGTTCAACAACGGAATATTATATAATAAAATCTTTATATTTTAGTTACCTCAATACTGATAACGGCCATCTATTGATTTCATGATGCAAACTCAACGATTCATTATCGGTACCAAATTTGATGACTCATACACGGTCTGGATTCAATTGTGATCATGCACGGTGTAGATTGTAGATTTTGAATTAAGGAGAGGTCGTGGCGAGGGTCGTGGACTCCATGCCTTTCAAGAACCTCGACCTATCACCACGCACAAGCTGAAATGTTTCAGTTTCTGTGGTTCCCTTGTTTATTCATATTATAATTTATTTAATATTATTACTATAATCATAATCATCAGATCTTTTATCTCAACCAGTAATCTAACTGAGGCCCAGAATTCTATGACCTCATACTCTATGAGCCTATCACAAAAAAGCGCTTGGTATTCGCAAAGCAAATGTTCTGCGCAGCTACAGCGGAATCTTCGCAGTAATAGCAACTATCACTCCCTGTTTCGTCTTTCTTATTGAGGTGATACCTCACAGAGCAGTGTCCAGTGAGGAGTTCTGTCACCAATTTCAAGTCTTTCTTGTTCAACGCGAGAAGCTTTTCATCTTTCCTTGGAGAAATGCTCGCTTTTTTCGCTCGTACGGTGTTACTTGGTGTTATTTTCTTATGATAGGTGTGGACGTGAATAATAGGACCATCTGGTGTTTTTTATGATTTTATGTTTCAGATTCGTCCTTATTTACGGTACCCATGTCATGACTCAATACTAAGGTCGTAATTGACCCCGATGAATACTCAATAATTGTTGAATGTATAATGACAGAAGTTCGATATTCAGATGTCGATTTCATTGAAGTTTGCTCCTCGAATTATGCGTAGTTTTCACAATTAATAAGCTATCAATTATCTTCATTATATTATACTCATTTGAGGATTGTCAATCAATTCCCGTTACAACTTTGCGGGTCCCGAATTCTGCTGGAGAGAAAACAGACCACTCCCCACGCAATGAGGTGACTGATCACTGAAACCGAATATCATGTGCATTCTCTAGACAAGGTGGTACCTTCTAAAGGACTGAGACTGAGCGTCTATCATGAGATTCTGAGGAAGGCTATAATCATGATAAGTAATGCAACAGAATGTTCTAGAAAGTCATGGAGTTCGAAAAGAGAGATATCTTTATATTTTGTCTATTTCTTCTCCTAATTTTAAACGATGCTCGGTTTGGCTGGTAGGAATACGTCAGGTTTATTTATTTCAATGAATTCTGTCCTACTACGTACCCATAAAGAACACTACCTATATATTAATGATGATAATAATAAAGGTATCTATTATTCAAAAAAATTACAATTGTTCATGAGAATTAATCGTTCAGGGCGAGGTTCAATTCATTCTGAAGTCCGAATGGAGTCCAGAATGTCTGTTCTTTCACCTAACCCTTAAATATAGATAGATGTTTATACATATTGAGAAAACATTTTTAATATAATACTGGACATAAATCTGCATAGTCCAACTAAAAATGAAGGACACATTTGAAAGAAATAGAAAAAGTAAATACGAAAAAATAATGCTATTGCCGATCAAGTAACCATTTTGTCATTTCGGATCTGAAAGCACCGGTATTGAGACATTTGGGATCTGTATGAAAACGAACGCTGAAATTGAGCAGTACTATGGGCCGGAACCGATAAAGTTCCTTTGTCATCTGTACGAAATTTAACTTTTTCATAAAGGTTTGGTGGAGTTTTATTTATTATAATTTTTTTATAGAAATATGCAGAATGTAAATAACTTCTCTTCTCCATTTTCAGACAGTTTAATTCTATAAATTTATGGCTAATGTGACAATACTTTCTTGTAAAGCTAGTCTGAACGAGAAGGTTTCATTCTGACAGATTATAAATTATTATTATAACTAAACGTCATAGTGGTTGTCATCTCAACATTTCTTACACCGAAGATCATTCTGATACATGTATACTGGAGTTTTTACTGACACAGCGGTTGTATGAAATATCACAATAATACACATGTGAAAGTACTAATGCTTTGCTTATTATCACTTAACTGACCTAGTTAACAAGTGCCGCCTTTGATAAATCAACTTAAGAGCTGCATAAGCCTTTCGAAGACTGTTGGAAATATGATTGGTGAATTTCAAATGATGATCCATAATTGAACCTTGATTTTCAACACTCTTTTGTAAATTAATAATTTGATTATTCATCATAATAGGATGTCCATTAGTGTAGTAATCTACAACTCGCAATCTATCATACTTTTTTCCAAGTAGCATTGCAACAGATTTTTTGGAATTGAATAATAAGCAATGGCTTTCTGAATGTTCATATAATTGGTTGAGAACAGAATTGAGTGCATATGTAGCTTGTTCAGTTTCCTCAGGATAAAAAGAAATATATACTTGTGTGTCATCAGCATAGAAATGACAATTGGACGATATAAATATTTTCTCGAAGTTTGAAATATATAATGTGAAGAGAAATGGTCCTAATATGGATCTTTGGGGTACACCAGAGGATGTCATAAGATAATTTGACGAATTATTTTGTATTGCACTGCTTGTGACCTCTTCCTGAGATAATCATCAATGAGTATCAAGGCATTGTGCGAGATAACTACATATTTCGAACTGGAAGGCATGAGATGGTGATTCAGTGTATGAACGCCTTGCTATAGTCAAGGAGAACTAGGAAAGTTACCTTTTCCATATCATTTGCTTTAATAATATCATCAGTTATATTCAATAGTGCATTACAACAACTGTGACTTTTTCTGAATCCCGATTGATTTTTACGAATAACTTAATTTTTAGTGAGAAAGTATGTTGATTGAATCTCCATAGATGGTAATGATACATTAGATTGGGAATTCCATATTAGAGAAACAATATCTAACTAAATAGCAAGATATACCAACTGAGATGCCTACGAAGAGTTCTCAACTTGTCCGTGCTGAAAAGTTTCTATTATGCTGAAATTCAGTCACGACTCACATATGGAATCTTATCATGGGGTTCAGCACCAACAGCTCAGAAATTATTTGTACTTCAAAAAAAAATGCCTAAGAACATGATTAAATGAAAGTCAAAGAGAATCATGTAGACCATTATTTGCCAAACTGAAAATACTTCCTCTCCTTTGCCTGTATATTCTAGAAATATCGTGTTACATATTCAAAAATAAAAAAGCATTAGCACTCATAGTAATGATCACTCCAATGGTGTGAGGATTCACAATAAGCTCCCGGAGACAATTAAGAAGGAAGTTACTGATTTAAAATTCAGAAAACATCTAAAGAAATTTCTGTTGTCAAAAATTCTTTATAGTACCGAAGAATTTTATGCCAACTAGATAGATAATTTCACTTCATAATAGGGTCTTTTACATAGTATATATTCACAAATATTTTAAATTGTCAATTTTAAATGTGATTTAACTATATGTTACCTATATGTAATCAATGACGTGTTTTATATCACAACTGTGGTCTTTGAAATTAATAAATTTTACTTTACTTTACTTTAGTATTTTAGACATCATGGGTAGGATGCTGATAGGCCCAATCTCATGAAGTGTGAAAGTGGGATTCGATACTTGTGCTAATGGTATGACTTTCGTTTTCTTTCATACATCGGCAAAAACTGAATGTTTGAGACAGAAATTTATGGTTTGGGACAAGAAAGGTATAATATAGGGCAGACAGAGTTGAAGACCCATTATGTTGATATCATCCAGACCAGAAGCTTTAGTTTCAATACAGGAAACAATAATGATAACATCATACTCAGAGATTGCCTTAAAGCTGAATTGTGTGCATAAATTGTCATGAATTTTATTTTCATAGAATGTTGGGATTTCAACATCAGGGTCTATGTTTGAAACTGAACTAATAAAATGTATATTTATTTCATCCACATTGCAGAGATTTTCAGGTAACAATCTACTTTCTTAACGATGATATGCAAAGATTATACTGTGGACCACACTTTTTTGCAGTCAGCGGTATTGAATTTGGTGTGAAAAAATGCCCTTTTCTTATTTTATACTACAAAATTGATTATGCTTCTGAAGTTCTTATATGTTCTCCAGGCGTTATTACTTCGTGTTTTTTTGAATTAAGTTAGAGCTCTATCCCTATCTTACATCATATTTCGAAGGGTAGCGGTCAACTATGGTGCATACTTTTTTGTTGCCCTAACAACTCGATAAGGGGCATGAATGTATAAAAGTTAGGTAATATTTGTATTGATGACTTCAATTTTGCTGAAGATCATATTCGAACTGAGCATAATTCATATTTTTGAAATCACGTGATGTAACGAATTTTGCATTGTTCTTTTGACTACAATATCTAATTTGCAGAAATCGTGATTGTACCTGATTCTGAGACTATATACTTTTATCTGATGTAAGTATAAAGTCAATCAATAATGCACTCTGATTTGTGACTCTGTAGCCTCAGAAAAAAGATAAATAAATATATATAAAACCTCAAATTATTTTTACGAGACACATGTCAGGTGACAGGTGGGTAGTTGCCGCTTGCTCAAGTGGAGATGGGGTGGTTCAATAAAGACTTCTCGTAGAAATAAGGTAGTCTAGGGCGCCAGGTAAATTTTTCCCCTCACTAAAACCCACAAGGTTTCATCTTCCAAATTTACCAAACGAGATTAACCAATAGATAAATTATTCAGCAAAAAAAAATAATATTTATTATATACCATGAGAAGAAGTACAATAAATTATATTATTATATAGTATCTAAATTATGTTATTATATACCTTGACAGTGAAACCTAGAATGAATAAAAAAAAAAGAACAGAAACGGGTGTTTCGGGAAGCAAGTTAAGCCACAATTGATCAGCCGTGATACTCACGGTACTACGCTATACATTCAAGGCCATAGCAAGATTAGCACAAGCGAGCAAAAAAAAATGAGATTGAAAGATATTAACTACATTGTTGTATTTCGGTTGCATTCAGGTGAGCACAAAAAAAATAAGAGGAAAAGCAAGAATTAAGTAACTTCCAATACAGAAAGATTGTTATAGTTGTACGCGACGCTTGAGCTCAGGCGCATGCGCAAAGTCTAAGTCCCAACTTGGAAATACCGCAATATGACTTAATTCCGCTGTACAAAAAAAAAATATTACGCATAAGTGTAGAAAGAAGTGTCAAGAACCAAAAAAACAATCAAAGCCAAGCAAAAAAATAAGCTGAATGGTTCAAAAACTTGCGTGCGTCCTAGAGGAACAATCTCCCAGCTGGTCAGCATACACCAAGGTACCGGGTACCACCCTGGATACCTGATAAGGCCTCTATGTCTGGGCCACCTGGTAGCAATTAGTCCTATACACTAACCGACGACTTGGCTAGAAATCATCCACCCTGGATAGGTCCTCAGATAAATCACCAAAGGAAAAAAAACCCTGTGGGAATAATTTAAATTAGCAATTATCCCCAAAACAAAATGTTCCCTTGTTTCAATTTAATGAGACGAATACATATACATATCTGTGTGAGTTATGCTCTTGGTTGATATTCAAATTACTGACGGATAAAATACCATCAACAAAATCTAATGAAAGGAAATTTCTTGAATGAATAAAGAATTCAACACTGTTATATACAGTCAACATCTCATGAACAAAAAAAAAATCACCCAATGCAACTTCTAAATCAAAGTTATAAAAGATCTGAACCATCACTATTTTAATGAATCAGTTAACGTTCATTCACCCTTGGTCTACAGGATGAACGTTCAAAAGGAAAAAAAAATAACCTGCCAAAAAAAATAGCAGCCTATATAAAAGAATAACTAGAAATGTACTCACCCTGGCCAAGGGGTCTTTTGAATATCCAATAGATTTTGTTTTAGGGCTACCAAGATTGTTGTTATGCCCTGCAAGCGACTATGGGCCTTGTGGTATCTGTTAATAAAAAAATAAGAGATATAGCTCGAAGAATATCTACTATTCCTGGGAAAGATTTTCTAAACTGTTTACCAGAGTGGTATAGCCAGCTGCTGAAAGCTGAAGTAACATAGGGAAAAAAATAACCTACCTGAAATGATGTCCAATTCGGTCCGGATGATCGATAGCGTGGCGTCAAGCAAATCCTCAATAGAGAGATAAATTTTTGGGAATCTACAAAAATATCAACACACGCAGATCCCAATGATTCCCAAAATTAATTTGAATGTCTCCAAAATGAACCCCAATGAAGGATGATTGAACAAATCAAAATTTTTGGAGTGACGTTACAATAACTATGACAGACTGTCTCTTCCAGTGTGTATACTTGCTACTAGATGGAAGTGGTATACAAAATATCGTAAGGCTATAAATATTTCATGAGTATGCAAGGAACATCAGGCACATGCCTTAGATATCCTTTAGGTACTTTGGAATTACAGGAATGACTGGAAATCCAACCAAATCTTCGCGAATTACCACCTGCTTTGCCAGGAAATAAAGGAGATGAGTATGGCAACCCTGCATGGCCTACCGTGAATTGACAGTCTGTGACAATTCGACACAAATCAAAACACTCGACACTCCTGACAGTTATGACTAACAGAGTTATTCAGATAACCTATCTGTATCCGAACAATAAGGTGACAATAATATCTGAAATTATATCCGAAGAGCCAAAGCATATGAACAACGTATTAGATGGTAAGTTGGATCTGTCTATATTTATATATATAATATTAGCACACTCCTTATACCTACTCGAAATATGTACACAACTCTCAAAGCAACGGACATAAACAATACACCTACTTTTTATTACTTTTCAGGCCAACGTTAGATAGGTTTATCATATTCAGAGGAACAAGGAACATCTATCGATAAACTTCAGGGCCCCGATTCAGCACAGGCTCAACATTCGAAAGGTGATACGATGATATGCACAAATATGCGTGAATTCTAACGCGATTGTTTATAGTTTTAGACTACGGCGGGGACGATCCTTATTGTGGTCCAAGCTGGGTACAGTACCGTACCCTTGAAATGTTCCTGCACCATCGGATATCCTTTCTGGATATAAATCACAAATTCTATAATGAGTTCGGTGGATATTAAATATGTACATTGGTGTGTTTTTCTTGTACCAGCAGAATATGATATTTTAAATTCGAAATTCAACGTAACAACTCGTCGGCTGTTCAATTATTTGCGAGAGGTTAAGACTTTCAAATAAGGAAATTGCATCAATAGCCTCTTCAGACTCAAAACCCATGATCTCTATATTGAAATATCCAAGACAGAAAATATGAACAACTGTAGGAAATATTTCTATAACCGTGTTTTCGAATGCCTCAAGGAAGTTCATATTATTTATACTTGTTCTATCTATCTTATCCACACCAAATGCCCCAAAATGGAATAATCTCGTCGGGATATCCATAGGTTATCCTCTTCTCGATCCGGAGGTTGTATACATGTCCGAAGAGTCTTCAAAAATTGTACATCGGGCAAAGAGTTCATTTTATGGTTTTCCATAACATCATCACAAAAACAGGCATATTATTCTTGGTTCGACTAATATCGATAACCCATATTTTTATCTGTCCTAGATACCTAATGTTGGATTATTCTACGAGTGTACCATACGTCTCAGGTTCTTATTATATTTCAAACGTTTTTATAGAGACATCAGGGATCTTTATAACCATAACACGTTAATAAAAAATTCATGGTTTATTAACTTCTGCAGCTTTGACACACTGAACTCAAACAAGAAATGGAACGATTATGCAATTCAGCAGTTTTACGCTAAATTGAATTCGCGCATACCACGTGATCATATAGCAAAATTGAATGTGGAACATGCGCAGAAACCTTTTGCACAGGACCGGCACTACCAAAGATGACAAACTCAATAACACAGCTTTTTCAACAACAGATAATTCAACAAGAACACAAAAACACAATATGAAGCCGAAAACAGCTTGCTGTAAATCGAAATGGACAAGATTCAAGAACAAAGAGCAATCAAATACAATGTAAACAAACCTTATAGGCTGACGAGTGGGCTGACGCCAACTCTTGGTTCTGTGGCTGAAATATGTAATTTCAGATGTACGTTCACATAACACATCAAAAACGTAATCTCAGACATGCCCAGCTAACCCTGGCACATATTGCGCATGTGCTCGATTCAAGGTATATGATTCGCCTGTTGGCCGTAAATAATCCTCGCGCATCCTGCTATATTGTCGTTCCATTTCTTGTTTGAGTTCAGTGCTTTGACAACGTGTTTTGCTATGTCAGCATTTTCATCAGGAAATTGAAACTTCGATGTTTCAACGCATCTCGATATGACAGAAATATCGTTTCGGTGTGTATAAAAACTTCACTCATAGTAACTATCATGCATATGTTTCCAGTATTCGTCATTTAGACGAATGTGTGATATCTTTGATTTATATATTTTATGTATTTCCTTTGAAATATCAAAAACTTGAACTTTCATGAAGAGTTTTCTGGTATCCTATTGAAAGGAATGACATAAATGGATTCGTGGTTCGTAATACATATTTTATCTTTCTGATACACGGCATTGATGTTGATTGTTTCAGAATAGTATAATTCATCATAATTCTATCTGTCATTGTGGGCGAATGTTACATATTCATGATCTCGAACTCAGTAATATTATACGGTTTACGGATAGGTATAACATCAGAAGACAGAATAACTTATCAACATCATTATGCACGAGACAGAAATAATATTTTTGTATGTTAATTTCGCTCGCCTCAGTTGTTTATTTCGAAAACAAGAATAGATTATTCGTGAATTGAAAGTACAGGAAGAAGTCTGGATTCTTCGTTCGAAAGAAATTACAGGTATCGGACAATAAGCAAGTGGTATACATATACTAGACTACCCACTAAAGTGATCAGGTCTCGTGATGGTTAGCTTGGTCGAGAAGAAGGCTTACACTTGTTGTGAAAAAGACGCCCAGATTTCGGGAAGACTGTGCCAAGGCTGTGGATGATAAAGCCAGTGAGGAAAAGTGTTGAGAAAGTAAATACTTTGTTTCAATCTGGATTGAACCTTGTGATCAATATTTCCTCACGTCACTTTTTGTTTGTTGACAACCTTCCAGTGGTTCTGTAAGGTCGTTAGGGCTAATGAGAGTACCTCTTGATGAAAAAGTGAGAGCTCTATTCATTTTCGCCCCGGATAAGTTTCCAAAATTAGCTCAAATATGCAAGTGGTCACACCAACTTTCTTATCAAGACATACTCTCAATGGCCCTAAACACCTCACAGAACCACACTTATGGTAGTTTTCTTCCTTTTATTTTCAGATATAATCAATATCATGTTGTTTTTCAGTGTGATTAGCACCTAATTTTTGATGTAGCCAAGGTACATACACTACTTACTACCACAGTTGTGTCCAGGGAATCTTTAAATTTCACATTTGCCTATGCTAAGAACTTTGTGAAACATTTTTTGGTGAGTACTTGAGCAACGTGAATGCATACATACAACATAAAAGGCATTTAGATTCTGATGCAAACAAGAAACTCAATTCATATTTTTTATTTATATACATTAATAACTCAGCTTATTGTAATGAATCTTTATTTTGAAATTAGTGTCCTTTCCTCGGTCCTTCCTTATTATTTTCTATTGATAGAAAATGAATCAAAATTATTCAATCTGCTGTTTTCCTCTATAGGTTTTTGGCTTTCAAACTGTTATTTTTCATTTTCTATAACATTTTTCAGGTACTGCTCAGTAGCCTCGAATGTTTTTATTTGTTTCAGAGTGAAAATGTATCTTTTTTCAATATTATATTGGGACTTGGTACCTGTGAATATTCATGCATATTCATGAAGAACTGGATGGGGTTCAAAGGATGGTTTCAACTTCAGAAGTAGTCAAAGGAATCTACAAATATAGAAATGAACATCAAGAAAAATTATTTTCAACCTTTATTCATTTATTTTTTTACCCTATTTGAAAGGACCTACTTCAAATAAGACCAATTTGTTTCATTTTTTCAAGTAGGTACATCACAAAAAACTTCACATTCACCACTCAAGATTCTTCGAAAAACTTGTTTGCATTCCTCTTATTGATGGTAGCCTCAAATAGCAAATTGAATGTGTTTTCAATGCTGTTGTAAACCTGGTTTTGTCTGAAAAAAAGAAGATTTTTTAACTCTCAATAAATTTGTTTAAATATTGAGTACAAAAAATAGTTGATTGAAATTATATTCATTACATATTGTTTCATAATTGTTTTGCATCATACATACTATAAAAGATATAAGAAATATGCATTATTATATAATTTAGTTTATGTTGATATTTATTTGAACTTATAGGTACCACTACGTATAAATTTTCATGTATTGTGCATAATTATAGTAAATGATATATGTGTAGATATATTAAAGCTTGATAATTTTTCACTATGCAATCATGGACAAGTTTTCAAACTTATATGATCGCTTTGAAAAAACCGGATTACTACATTGGATTTGTTATTTTATAATTGAATAAATATTCATGTCGTAGGTATTAAAAATTCAATCTCATTCTATATTTATTTTGTTGAAACTTATTTCAATCTGGATTGAAAGTGAGAACTGGGATAACAGGTTGAAATTTCATGCTATTCTAAATGGATGGATGGAAAGCTGGAAAAATTACACATACCTGTTATAAATAAGTGAAATCAGTTGCTAAGTTCAATAGGTATAGTTAATAGAGGTAACTTATCCAAATGATTATGAAATTAGAACACTTCATGAAAGAGCATGCATGGTTTTGAACATTCTTTCTCTGCACTAGTCTTGACATACATAGTTGGCATCATCATCAAATCATCAGCTGGTTTCTACAAAATCATATTAAAAATGATAAATATTTATTAAATGAAATATAAAATACTTTTAATACCCTAGAAACTGATATTTTTGAGAATATGAATATAGTATCTGAGATCACTCATAATAGGTATAAATTAAAGTGTGGAGTGAATATTTGAAACAGCAGTGTGAGCAAGTTGCAAGAAGAAAATTTGTTTAACATAGTAATTAATGTAGTAGCAATCATATAGGTATATTAAGGTAAAATGTCAAATGATATATCCATGTAAACATACAGATGTGACATTTACATGACTCATGACTGACACGCCAGCACGCCACTGACGATGATGAGAAGCTTCAAACATACATTGTTGCCAATGCGCCGCGTTCGTATATTTTTCTCTCTTGCACTCGTTGCAAACATCCAAACAATGACTGATCGGCTTTGAAAGCGATTTAACAATGGAACGTTTAGTCTCCTGTATTTGAATGTCTTTGGGTCTATTCAAATTTCAAAATGCAATAAGATCTATGCTATTCAAGGTCAATGTGAGTTGTCTCTTGTCTGGTACTCATGGGTGTGCACTCAGTGTATACCTTTCTCCTTTTATTACATCTCTGAAAGAGAGACAGAAATATACTGAGTGCATAAAAACTCGGCTAGTTCATTCCAATGGAAATTGCTTAGTTTGATTGAATGATATAGACATGGACATGACATACAGACTGTCATGGACACAAAATTGATGTTTACTCTATGTGGTATTTGAATTTTGAACGCTGAAGTTCCTTTGATCGATCGTTTATACTTCATAGATGCTTTATAGGTATTCTTGGTTTATTGATGGGTATTCACTCAAAGAATACTTTAAAAGGTGAGTACTCCAATCTTGTTGAATTTTGAGTATTTCTGTCAAGTCTGAAATGAAATTCAAGGCAAATTTATATCCCAACGCAATAAAAGGTATAACACACAGCACAGTGAAAGAAAATTTGCGCTATGGAAAAGATTAGATGGATCATTGTATAAAAAATGATTGGCCTGTTCGATTGACATCTGTTGAAATCTACTATGACTAACGGAGATCAATGGTTATGAAGAAATCTGTAGTACTTTCTCGATTCTGAATTTTTATTATGATATGTTCACACTATGGACATCTATCGGAAATTCCAGCAGCACTGCTGAATCCCTGCTCTTAAATACACGAAAACGCTTCCCGTTTTTAAAAGTCTGACTATTTACTCGATGTTCAGATGAAATCTATGCTCTATTATCGAAATCAAAAACTGAATGTACTTCTTTCATTGCCAATTTGTGCGATATACGAAATGGTATTATCAGAGTTTTTATTTGACGTTTAGAAATTATGTGGCCATTATCAACTCGATTTTTTCAATAACATAGATGCATTCTTGACTATAATTTCCACTATTTATTGCAATATACACAGGGTAATTAATCCTATATAGACCCCGAACATATCACTACACACAATGAGTGATGTATAAAATGCATATCATATTTCCATATAATCGAGAAGAGAAGGTAAAATAACAAGAATCATGCACATATTTATATTGGTCAGAGTATGTAGATATAAAAATGTCGAATAACAAATTCTCACCTACCTAGTGACCTTCGAGGTCTGTTGGGGATACACAATACAATAAATGCGGTCCAATTTTTATCATTTCCCAAACATTTCCACGATACCAATTTACAATTCAAGATTCAAAATTAGCTATCATTTGGACATACCATAAGAAGTATAATTTTCCGAAAGACGGCTCGCTATAGTAAAACAATTCCCTGCCGTGGAACTTGTTTCTTTCGTCTGTTAATAATAAATGGGTTAATTTTTCTGGAGCTTCGCAAATCCTCGCATTCGGTGTCTGTGAGCCCTCTAATTTGTAACGCGAGCCATTTTGCAATTTTATCGTGGTCTCCTAAGGGGGAGTCAGAGCACCCTATTAGTTATTTACCTCTGCTCCTAACGATTGCCTGTCTAATAGGGGTTGGCACTGTATTCTCAGGTAGACAAGTCTAATTTCACGTTCTCGTCTTCAGGAAGTGATTATCATTATCACGCTGATTGAGTATGATCTTTTGATTCGCCAACATAAAATGTTCTCCAGGCAATGCATATTGTTCATATGATACAATTTGTTTCAAACAATGGTGTGTTATTCCTTTCATTAATTTTTTCAATACAACATGCAATTTTTGCTATATGCGAATCCATCCTTACATCTAAAGTGACTTTCAAAGCTAACAATTATTATTATATCCAGGAGCAGTTCATAAAGAACTTATACTCTGCTACTGCGAAAAAGCTTTAAGATAGCTGGGCTATCAGGACATACAAACTATGGCAGCAATGGAAAAGCTGATTTCAAGGCATTAAGAAGGAACTACTATTATGTGGAATTGCTGAAACTATACATGCGAAAATCAAGAGGAATCTTTGAAATGGTGGTCAATCTTGGAATCAGAAGTCGAAGGATATCATCCACGTGTCTCTATACCACAAACCAAACCAGCAACTTCACGCACAGTTCAGCATCACAATTCGACCGACTAGCTGCAGTTGACGCTGCCGTTCCAAAATGTATCGAGGAGATATCCGACGGCAACTGCGTCAGCTGTGGAGTTTATGAACATATTTTTATTTTTTGCATATTCCATCTACGAACAGTACCTAACTGCACCGTCAACTATAGCTACGGCAGCGGAGTTTATAAATTAAGCTTAGTCTTCGCATGTTTGCCTCGAAAAATGGTATATTTGGGGTCTGAGAATTAAGTTGGGAATAAAAACTTTAATAGTCTATACCAACGAATTACCATCCAGTGAACATGAATCGAAAGAGTTATTCAATAGCTGCCGGTTCCAAAACAAAAATGATACTGACTGAAGGTGTGAGAAGCTATGTAGGAGGATAATTTCAATAAACAAGCCTCATGATTGTCACCAGCTCCTCGCAGGCTGTTTGATTCATATAAACTCGATGTATTCTTCCTCGAACTGAAAGACAGCTAGTCTTCAACCAATACCGAAGAAAGGTCACTAAAGACCCTTCCAAGAAACCATAGATCCATTGTACTGCAACCAATATCCAATGTCTGGGTAAATATGGAATCGTGTGCAGATGTCAATTGAAAAACACGAAAAATCTCTTGCTGTGGCATCTCTGAGGTTTATTACCAAGTTTGTTTTGCCACCACAACTGTGTCATTTAATATTAAGTTTTCAGTTGAATAGATATCTCTATGTAGTAGGAATCTCGAGAGGAATATACCTATAATCACCATAAACAACTCCAACTCTCCGAGATTTATATTTCAACCGAATTTCCACAAGTCGATATTCAGATATACCCTTCGTCTCACAATAGAGATTGCGTGTCGTACAAGAAATGATAAGCATCGCAGGGAATCTAATTTTCATCCACTTAACAAATTTGCTAAAAGATTATTATCATCGTGCTGCCATAGCGGTAGGTCCAATTCGAAATTTCTCCCCAGAATTCCATTCTGAATGTACACAATTCGTTCACTGTCTGTTATATATTATCCGACTTCCCAGTTTAATTTGCTCATTTGTTTGTTTCAGGAGCGGCTATTGTTCTAGCAATTGATAACATGCTACAGATGTATCTTGTCTATTTGATGCAATTTGAAATTCATATATAGATATGCTGATATTCTTCTTGTTTTTCCAGATTGATATTACTGTTCGATAAATAAAACTAATTGATATTGATTGATATTTGAAGTTATATGCTTAACAAGAAACCCGTTCAGGAACGTTAGGGTACCAAAGTGTGTCTGGCGGGGCTACATCTGACATCTCATCGTACTAATATCGGTCAATTTTAGAATCATCTTTATTTTTTTGTATCCATATTCATAATGATGTTAGTCGAGTTATTCATAGATAAACTCGAAAGCTCTCCACTGCTCTGGTCATTATCATTCTTGTATTCTACTGATGAATTAATCTATTCGAATTCATTACATTTCATTTCATTTTTATGAAACCAAAATATCTGGTGAAATTGTGAATGTGTCGAAGCATTTTTGTTGAGTCACAACCGATGGAAAAGCAGTATTAAATCTCCATGATTATTCTTCAAGTTCATCCTATACACGGAATATGAATGGTTCCTACTAAAAAAGGATCGATCACTTTCAAGGAAAATGTCTTGTTGGAAAAATTCGAGAACATGACGATGAAATATAAGGGAGGGTTTATCAATCGATGATATTCGCAACTTTCACTTGCCCATTTCCGTTCCTCTGTCATACTTAGTAATATAATGTGAATAGGGAAAGTACTAAACGAAGTTTGATTTTATGATTCAACGAGGTCAACGCCACTGGCGGGAAGAAACCATGCACTTTGGTTAATCAACTGGTCTCTTTTATTATTCGACTACACGAAAGAAAATCGGGTAGTTCAAATTCGAGGGTCATGGTAGACACGGTAGAATCAGGACAAAGTAGTGCATTCAGGTAACTAAGGGCCAGTTGCATAGATAATTCAACAGAAGATCACATATTTGATATATTCGCAACGCTGGCAACGCATGACTTAGCTCGCGAGTTAGCGAAGTAAATTGCATGTTCAGTTATCAGAAAGCTCGATGGATTTTTATGCAACCGCCACCCAGAATGCACCGTCGATAAAATTAAAAAATTTAGAACATTTGCAGAGATAAACTAAGAAAACCGAAATGTTGAAGAATGAACATTTTGATAATCATTTCCTGGCATTATCAAATGAGGATTATCAAAACCAAGAGCACATTTGAACAGTTCCTTTTTTTCTGCCCTAAGATGGTCTCTCTTCAGATTCATCATCTGACGTTTCGTCATTCGCCACCATCGACAAATCATTTTTTTAGTATGTCCATTCATCGGAGCGCCCCGACATATAGGCATTTTTGATATTCATCAGCGCGTTCCACGATTGCTCTCATATTTCGCCCCGACGAATAGAATCTTTGATTAAGCATTTTTGGTACAAGACAGACGCTGCTTTCAGAACTCCCGAAAATTCCAGCTTGCCAACAAAAGGCAAACGTTTTAGCTGGATCCATGCAGAAGGCCGTCATCCTGGGATCATTGCGTTTACTTAGGGCACACGGTACTCGGTCCCAGTGATCACTTACCTCACGGCGTGGGGAGTGGTCACTGGTTTTTCTCCAGCTCGACTCTGCGTGGTTTCGGAGGCCGCGGAGTTGTGACTGGAATTAATTGAATTCAATTTCCTAAAATAATAATTATAATAATAAGGAGTGGTCACTGGTTTCTCTCCAGCTCGACTCTGCGTGGTTTCGGAGGCCGCAGAATCGTGACTGAAGTAAATCAAATTCAATCGTAATGATAATAATAGTTTATTCGTAGTTCAACAATTAGAAAAAAGTATATTAGAATAAAAAAAATAATGCAGAAAAGAAACTACAAAAGAATCTGAGTTACATTATCATGATAATAATTGATTATTTGTTCCTGGTATCAAAACTCTGGAGAACATCTTGTATATCCGATCAGTGTGTTCACGGATAATGTTGATGAATGATGCCTTATATTCCCTTCCAAGTTAGTTAAGCTTCAGCTAATTCCATTGCCAGCGGATAACTCTACCTATACCAACTGAAAGTATCCAGTAAAAGATCCTGGTCCATCCTGACCGGAATAACAAATCATATATGTATTTACTCTAGATCGAGCTTTTCGTACGAATCACCAGATTTTTTTGTTAATTATGAGGACGTTCATTGAGCAATTCATTTCATTATTCATTAGGAGAAATATGTTATTTTGCCTCATAACATAATCCCAACTTAACGCTATCTTAACTCGTACCTTTTAAGCTTCTGAGGGTTGGTATGACATCAATTAAGATGAAGAATACATTCAAATTTACCCCGTCTATTTTAGTGAATATTTGATTTCCAAAATCCAAGAAATGAACAGATACCCCTATGTGATTCTGACACCAATTCATGTTGGTCATTTTATGGAAGTCGTTATCATAAATTGGAAATTTCCGCCTTTGAACTTTCGCAATACGAATTGACTGCTAGGTTTTTACCTTCCATAAAAAATATCCCATCAACAAGATGTCAGGAACAGACATCAAAATGATTGTAATGGATTATTCTACGTTGAACCTAACTACTGATGAATGATTGATGAAACATCGATTTCTTTACAATTTGAAGCTTCGAGAATAATGTAGAGTATTCGAAATAATTATTCATTAGTCAGATTCAGCTGCGTTGGCATATTCCATGAACAAAACAGAATATTTGATATTTTCATAAATTGAGTACGATTCTCGTGATAATGATGGGGTGGTAAATAGATATTCTTATTTTATTTTCATCATAGTACGAGAAAAATTACAACCAAGAATGAATTCTGGTATGTGAAATTCGGGCAGAAATTAACGTTTTTTTTTATTGAATGAAAATCACACATCAAAGTATCGTCAGCTCTTGACAATATCAAGTCGAGCTTATGCGTTTTCAAATAATTTGATCGAAGGCAGGAAAATGGAAATATTATCACAGATAATGTTTTTGAGACATTCTGTATATATTTATGATTATTTTGCATCCCTCATTAACATACAAACTATACTAGAGTGAAGGAAAATTTTGCCGTTTCACTTCAGATCTTCATCGCACTGGTCGTGATTCACCCGGTATATCAGGTGTAAGAGGATCAAGGTACACCTTCCTTCTTTTCTTTTGTTTGAGAGATGAATAATTAAAATTTGAATCGTATATGTAAGAAATACATACTTCGAAACAATAATTATACACACTTTTATTCTCTCATCCTTTTGATACAACGTCTAAAAGGTAACTGACTCTCAGCCTAACTTCTTCACGTAACATCCCTTGATTCATCGTATCACTGAGTCACCCGATTGAGCCACTAAGTGATATGTCAGCGTATACGAGGTGGATGCATATCCTACAATCGGCCATCCTGGGATTAGTCTGTCCTCAGACTCTATATCGTCCTTATAACATGATACGGATACGTGCGACTTTCGCACATTTTCATGGTGACTTTCACCCATTTCCATAGCGACTTTTGCTCTCATTTAATGGTGACTTTCACCCATTAACATAGCGACATTTTCTCTCATTTCATGGTGACTTTCACCCATTTACATAGCAACTTTCGCTCTTATTTCATGGTGACTTTCACCCATTCACATAGCGACTTTCACTCTTATTTCATGGTGACTTTCACCCATGTTCATGGCGAATTTCGCCTCTTATATCGGTGACGTTCACCAATATGCTTGAGAAGAAGAATCCTTCACCTTCGCCACACAGGTCACAATGACCACTACCAACTGACACCATAAACCAATATTCCCTTTCCTCAAAGGTCCTCGAAATCCATTACAGGTCCGAAATAATAAGCTTTTTATAACTGATGACTTTCACCATGAGTTACCTTATTCAATTTCAACTTCAAGACATTCCTTTGGTTACTCATTTTCGCTTCGAAAATCTTGTTAAACTTATTACCACTAAAGAAACTGATGGATTCAAATTCCCACTGCTGTCTTTGTTAGAAATACATACTTCGAAACAATAATTATACACACTTTTATTCTCTCATCCTTCTAATACAACGTCTAAACGGTAACTGACTCTCAGCCTAACTTCTTCACGTAACATCCCTTGATTCATCGTATCACTGAGTCACCCGATTGAGCCACTAAGTGATATGTCAGCGTATACGAGGTGGATGCATATCCTACATATAATTCTTTAAAATCAATCTATCCATCTCAGTTCCACTCTTAATGTTTTATCTGAATCTGAGAGTCGAAGTGGAATGGTTTTATTAGCAGAAATATTTGGAATTCATGAATGCAATATTATACGGGATGTTTCATAAAAAAACTGAAAGGCAGTGCCGTGAGAGGAAACAATTTCATTCATTTGTCAAAACGCGACGTATTTCAATTATATAGGTTGGTTCAAATATCATTAATCTTCATAACCATAAAAGGAAATTATTTTTTCTCAAAAGTTAAGAAAAAATTATAGTATTAGTTAACTATTTTGATTATTTGATTTAGAACATAATTCACAAAATTGTACCAAAAAGCAATACATTTGCCGACACTCTCTCAACGTTAACTGTTCTCATCCTATTTCAAAAACTCGGTGGAGCTACAAACGGCAATGTCAAAGCCTGAATTATAAACTGAGCTACATAATTACAGAAACTGAATAGATGCATATTATAATTTTATCTTGAGAATGCAGATTCAAGCAATCTTGCATTTATACAATATTACGTGTTTGAGGTCCGTATCTTGCTTCTACGGGCGTCGTGGTAGTGGGTATCCATATACAAGGCGAGATGATATATTTATGATTATTTCAATTATTTAACCTTCCCTCATTGTTTAGAAATTAGGGCCTGGTTCCGAATTTCTAATCCTAAGTTCTTCTATAGGCACGAACTGGTTGTCAGGGCCATCTGGTTTCTGGGTGATACTTGATGATTTTTTGCAAAACTTTTTCTTGTACATCGACTGAAGTAGGTAGGCGACGATGGCGGCAAGGGCAGCATACAGGATGATTGTCCATATACTGATTCTTAAAGAAATGGGTTGTTCTTCATCTTGTAGTTTTTCTACGATTTGGTTCATCTTATTCTGGATTGGCTTCATTTCATCTAGGTTTATGGATTCGAGTTGAATAGGTGGTAATTCACGAGTTCTTCCTTTGAGGGATTCTTCTATCTTCACTTCAAGGGGTGGCACCTCGATGATTCTTGTTTCTATGCGTGGATCTTTGTAGGTTTGTAAAACTGTAGTTTCGATCTTAGTTTCACAGAATTCTGGTACTTCGATGATGTAGCTTCCTTTGGTTGTCGACCTTTGTTCTTCTTTGTTACAAATTGATTTCACTGTTGTCTCGTTGGGAAATATTCCAATCCATTGATTAGAATTGATTTTTTGAATTTTCTTGTTCTGGAGTTTGATGAGCTGTGGTTGACAATTGTCGTATTTCTTCGTGAAGAGGATGAGGTTGACTTCGCATGGTATTCGTTCGTCTATTGGATTTGCTTCTGGAAGTGCACACATGGCTTCTCCTGGGATGACTTCTTCACATGAATTATGTCATCACTCTACGACGGTTCCCACAAGAAGATGCTGACATTGCTGATCCCACAGTACGGATTCCGTGAATCTACCGATTCCGTAAAATCAGCAAGATGGTCGAACTACCAGAAGGAAGCCGTTCTCAGCTCAGTTCTTAACTCAACCTCATATGTAAAACATCAATATATTCGTTCCTCACTTTTTGTTGTCAGATAAAATATAATAAAGTTTTTAAAAAGAGACTTCAAGCTATCGGAATTATTATTGGCGCAGTCGGTAGAATATCCGGGTTATTGCGTATCGAACGTAGTAATTTCGTATCAACGATTAACTGGATATCGAAAATTGTTGTTTCGTCGTGGAGGTGTTTGAAGTGGACCGTCCAACAGAGACCCATCAGAAGCTCTTCACCAGCGAAGCATCGAGAACTGGAACCTATATCGTCCAGTTCTACAAAGATCGAACTTCTGGAGGAGACAAGAATCGCAAATCCAGGACTCATCTTTATAGCTGTTAGGAAGGATATGCTTGAAGTAACTCTAATACTATTGTGAGTACATTTGAATGTCTGTCGAGGATTTATTGCAAACACTTAGAAGTTTAAATTTAGGTGACCCTTCAACTGACTCTCAGATTATTATAAATACTAGTGAAAATCCAACTCCAAATTCAACAACAAATCAAATTAATCAAAATATAATGGCTCATCAGTTTAAACCAGAATATTTAAAATGTGTCCCCGAGTTCGATGGGAACCCAAATGAATTGAACCGCTATCTTTCGATTTGCGATGAAATAATAAAACAATTTTTTGATGTAGCCAACCCAACTAGTTTTCACAACGTATATTTATTGCACTCTCTTGTAGCGAAACTGACTGGAAATGCTAGATTAGTTGTAAATATTCAATCAGTAACAAATTGGGACGAACTGAAACAAACACTTCGGAGAAACTTTGCTGATCAGAGAGACGAAGCCTGTCTCAATAGAGATTTGGTAATGCTAAAACAAAATCAAAACGAGAGACCACAGCAATTTTACGATCGTTGCTTGAAAACTTTAAATCTCATTTGTAGTTATGTCGATATTCACGAAAACAATAATGAAGCAAAAGCTCTAAAACGTACCTTGTATAATGAATTATCACTGAAAACATTTTTATCGGGCTCAAAAGAACCTCTTGGAACAACCATACGTTGTATGAGACCAACAACTCTGAGCGAAGCCTTACAATTTGTTACCCAAGAAGAAAACACTCATTATTTCCAAAATCCGAATCAGCTCAGGCAGTTGCCAAGACAACATCATGCTCCACCAAGACAATTGCCACCACAAAGATTTTCCAATAATTTCAATAATTCATTCGATCAAGTCAGAAACCAAGCTTCACAAATGGCCTTTCCATCTCAACCAATTCAATTTCAATCTCGAGAAAACATTCGCCCACAACGATTTTTCACGAATGCTCAAGTATTCGGTAGAAATAATCAACAAAGAAATGTTTTCAGACCGAACCCTAATAATACTTTTGACAAACCTACGCCAATGAGCGTTAATACTAGGAATACTTTCAAACCAACGCCAATGAGCGTAAGTACTAGAAATTCCTGGAGACCATCACAAAATAATCAAAATCAAACAAACTTTCATGCATTTGAACAACCTAGACGAAATTTTGTTTCCGAAGAATTATTCAATACACAGTTAGAAGAAAATCACGGAGATTTCGAAGAACAGCATAGTAATACGCAGTTCGAAGAAAATCTCGGAGATTTCGAGGAAAATTATAGTAACCCGCACAATGAAAATACATTACACGAACAAGCATTCGATAGTGAAAGTGCTGACGGTACTAGCGTAAATTTTCAGAAACCATCTCACAGCAACGACCCAGCTTAGCAAAGCATATTATTTCATTTAATAGTACGAACGCGAATGAACTGCCTTATATAATATTACCCGAATATAGCATAAAAGTTTTACTTGATTCTGGTTCGACGAAATCATTCATAGACCCCGAAATTGCAAACGAGTTTTTTCCTCATCTAATAAGAAATGACCCATTTGCCGTTTCTTCAGTTTTTCAAAAATCAGCACATAAATTCAGTGCATGTATCCCAGCTTCAAAACTATTCAATTCTGCGAGAAACCAATCATTGAAATTTTTCTTGTTCAAATTCCATAATATCTTCAGGGGATTGATTGCATAAAATGGCTTGAAAGCACTACGAGCTTCTATTGATTTCGATAAAGGATACCTAGTTACGCCAAATGCAAAAATAAAATTACTTTTCCAAAAAACTCAGAAAGATATATATTCAATTGAAATCGATGCCAATCGGAACAAGTTGTTGACATCAAAACATCCATAACTGATGGTGAAATCATTATCCCACACCAAAAATTACACAATTGAGAAATACCGGAATGCCTCACAATTGCAAGAAATGGACATGCTTTAACAACAATTCTTACCAACAGCACGAACGATATAACATTAGATTTCTCTGAACCTATAACTGTAGAAAAGTTTGACCGCGATTATATTCAAGAAATAGAACTTCAAAATTATGACCAGTTTTCAGGAAAATACTCAGACTCATCAAAAATCAGAATAGATCATCTGAACCAGGAAGAAAGCAGTGAAACACTGAAATTGTGTAGGAAATTTGCAGACATCTTTTATAATGAAGAAGATTCCTTAACCTTCACCAATCGTATTAAACATCAAATTGAAACCGTAGACGAATTGCCAGTGTATACAAAATCCTATCGTTACCCATTCATCCACAAACAAGAGGTAGGAAGTCAAATCAAGAAAATGTTAGACCAAAATATTATAAGACCAAGCAATTCTCCGTGGTCATCGCCTATATGGGTGGTACCAAAAAAATCTGACGCATCGGGTAAACAAAAATGGAGAGTGGTGGTAGATTATCGTAAGCTCAACGAAAACACTGTTGATGATACCCACTCCCCAATATAACCGACCTTCTCGACAAACTGGGAAAGTGCCAGTATTTTACAACTCTTGATTTGGCTAGCGGCTTTCACCAAATTGAAATGGATGAAAAAGACATAGAAAAAACAGCATTCAACACAGAGAACGGGCATTACGAGTATCTAAGAATGCCTTTTGGGCTCAAGAACGCCCCCGCTACATTTCAAAGAATCATGGACAACATCTTACGTGGAATCCAAAATGAAAAATGTCTGGTGTACTTGGACGATATAATCGTTTATTCAACATCATTACAAGAACACCTAGAGAGACTCAGATGCGTTTTTCAAAGACTTCGAGATTCCAACTTTAAGATACAATTGGATAAGTCCGAGTTTCTGCGAAAAGAAGTCGCGTATTTAGGCCACATAGTTACTCCTCAAGGTGTAAAACCAAATCCTGAGAAAATAAAGGCAATTAAGCAATTTCCATTACCAAAGAACACCAAACAGATAAAAGGTTTTTTGGGGTTATTAGGATACTACCGTAGGTTTATAAACGATTTTGCTAAGGTAACAAAACCACTTACCAAGTGTCTCAAAAAAGGAGCCAAAATTGAGCATAATCAAGAATTTTTAAACTGTTTTAATACGTGTAAAAATCTATTAATTAATGAACCAATACTACAGTATCCAGATTTTTCAAAACCCCTTGTTCTGACGACCGATGCCAGTAATTTCGCTTTAGGCGCTGTCCTATCCCAAGGACCGATAGGTAGAGATCTGCCTATTGCTTATGCTTCTCGAACCTTGAATGATTCAGAACAGAACTATTCGACAATTGAGAAGGAGCTGTTGGCAATAGTATGGGCCACAAAATATTTCCGTCCATATTTGTTTGGCAGAAAATTTGATATTGTCACCGACCACAAACCTCTAGAATGGCTTTCTTCTCTCAAAGACCCCAACTCAAAATTAACGAGATGGCGTATAAAATTAGAGGAGTATGACTATAACATCAAGTACAAAAAAGGGAAACTAAATTCGAACGCCGACGCACTTTCGCGCATAGAAATTCACACCAAGACAGTTTCTGACGAAATTGAAGACTTAGTAAGAGACATGACAAATAAACCTAGGAACCCCGAGAATGAAAAAATCATTCGAGAAATTTTTGAATCACAAAGTATAAATAAACGGCACGATTTGGACGACATTTCCATGCAAGTACAGATGGACGAGTCAATGAAAGACTTTGAAAATGACAACGAGAACGAAGAACTAGACGATGACACCATGCATTCCAACGCAGACCAACATCCCGTAGTAGGTATTCCAACTACAGATTCACCAGTTAATTTCGGTCAGAATCAAATAATCATTTCAACAGTCTTACATTCTCCCGCGAAGCCGAAAATCATTATTCTATTCGAGAAAAAACAGCGCATTAAACTTCAAATTTCTGAACATAATTTCGAAAACGACATTATAAATTTTATCAAGGATTATATTGCACCAAATATTCAATATCACCTTTACTTCGAGAACCCTAAGATTTATGAAAGATTTTCAGTAGTTCTGCAAACTCATTTTAAATGGCCTTCTATAAAATTCAAAAATTGCACAAAACTACTAATAGACATAACAAACAAAAACGACATCGAAGAGTTAATCACAAATTATCATGAAAGCAAGTCAAACCACCGTGGAATCGACGAGACTGTGAACCGAATTAAAGAAAAATACTATTGGCCTCACATCAAAGAATCAGTACAAACTTTCATCAATAACTGTGATATTTGCCAACAAAGTAAATACGAACGACACCCTATACGAATGGAAATGAATATCACCCCAACAGCCTCCAAACCATTTGAGATAATTCATTTGGATACATTTACACTGGAACAGTCGAAATTCCTAACTATTGTAGATAGCTTTTCAAAATATGCGCAAGCATATCATTTGAATTCGTCCTGCGGGACCGAAATTGTTGATAATTTGATAAAATTCTTTTCACATCATGGTACCCCTAAACAAATAGTGGTAGACAATGGCACTGAATTTAAAAATTCTGTTGTAACCGAATTGCTGAAACTACACAAAATTGACACTCACTTTTGTAGTCCGAACCATCCACAATCCAATGGAATTGTTGAGAGATTCCATTCAACGATAATTGAACATATTCGAATATTGAATACAAAAGGATTCCTAAAAACTCCGATAAATAAAAAAATAACTTATGCGATTTTGGCCTATAATCATTTCTTACATTCTACAACGAAGTTCAAACCAGTTGACGTTTCAAATGGACATATAACTGATAATAACCCTTTCAATATGGAGATTGATCAGATATTGGTAAATGACTATATCAACGATTATAGGGAAAAATCGAAATTATTGTATTCCAAAATCAATTCGGATCTCATTGCACTCAAATCAAAGAACATACAAAAGATCAATTCCAACCGAGAAAAACCCGAAATATTTCAACCAGGACAAAAGACCTTCGTGAAAAAACACATCAGACAGAAACAAGCTAACAAATTCAATAAACCCACTCAATCGACAACAGTGAACAATGAATCTAAAACAGTTTCGACCCCATCACAAGAGAAAATACATATGGACAATTTGAAACGCCCACTCAAGCAAACATATACGAAAAAATAAAACGTCCGTCTCTGTTATTTCAGAATCCCGGGGATCCTCGGCCTTCAGGAAAAAATTCTTCTTCAAAAACTAGAAAATAATCCAGGCATCATTCCAGTGAAACTTGGCACAGCCAAAGTCGAACAATACACACATACACTCATACACTACTATGATATGAATCCCATAATTTCAGAAATGGAGAAATTGAATTCGAAATCTCACAATATTACAAGCCTGATATTAACAAATAAAGACTATTCCTTTGATACATCAAACTATCTAAAAATCTTACAATTCACTAAAGAGAAAGTGGAGTTGAAGCTGAGAAACATACTTCCACATCATAAAATACGCAAAAGGGGACTAATTGACGGTTTAGGTTCAATTTTCAAGTCGGTCACTGGTAATTTAGATGCCTATGATGGTCAACGCTATGAAAAATTGATTTCTCAACTAGAATCTAATCAAAAACAAATAGTCTCTAATATGGGCAGACAATACTCTCTATCTCTGAATGTAATAGAAAAATTCAACAAAACGATCCGACGAATAAATCATAATGAACAATTAATCACAACAAAATTGAATCAGATTGCATTGATAGTCGAAAGCCATACATACAGAGAGAATGCAATGTTAATAAAAGGTATTCTCAATCAAATTATAAATATGTACGAAATAATTAATTCCATCCTTCAAGACATTGAAAACTCGATCACTTTCTCGAAATTACAAGTTATGCACCCGAGTATCATTTCAATAAATGAATTATACATCGAACTAAATAAACTAAGTGAACAAACCGAATCAAAACAACTGCCTTTCGCAGTAACTTTCAATAATACCGAATACTTCGAGAAATTGATAAAAATCGATAGCTATATATTGAACAATAAAATCACGTACATTCTTCAAATACCAATAATGTTTCCTTTCGATGTCGAGCTATACCACTTTCATTCAGCCCCCGTATATTCTAAGGGTCAGTTTAAGGCAATCATTCCTAAGAATAAGTTCTTGATAAAAGACATAATGTATTTTGCATTCCTGAGCAATGCTTGTGAAGAAATCCTTCCTCAATGGTACATTTGCGATAAACAAGAACTACGTGAAGTAGAAGATGGACCTTGCGAAATCCAGCTACTCAACATCAAAAACACCTCCACATGCCGTCAAACTCGAGTCCACTTGACCAAACCAATGATGAACCACCTGGACGCATCTAACCAATGGATCGGATTATTTCCATCCGAAACAACCACAAAACTCAAATGTTACAAGCAAGAAGAAATTCGGAAAGTGATTGGCACATACCTCATCGAAATTCCAATGGGTTGCCAATTTACAATCGATCAGTTAACCATAACAAACGAACAACAATATACAAACCCGAACCAGCCGGTCCTGTTTCCTGACATAGACGTTGCCGTCACAATGTCTCCAAAAGCCAACATCGACATCGAATTAGAAGATCTCAGATTAGACGAATTACAAGAAATCCGGACTCAGATGGTAGAAAATCAACCCGATTTTCATTTCTCCAATCCACCCTATGTACCTAGTGCCTGGACAGTAATCTTATACGTACTTTTGATTGCTGTCGCTTTCTACCTGATATACAAGAAGATCGCCAGCAGGGTGCGGAACCCAACATCCCCAGAAGTTGACCACTGCGATGTTCGTCTTCCTCTCTAACCCTCGGAAGCCGAAACTATGGGGGGAGGAATTATGTCATCACTCTACGACGGTTCCCACAAGAAGATGCTGACATTGCTGATCCCACAGTACGGATTCCGTGAATCTACCGATTCCGTAAAATCAGCAAGATGGTCGAACTACCAGAAGGAAGCCGTTCTCAGCTCAGTTCTTAACTCAACCTCATATGTAAAACATCAATATATTCGTTCCTCACTTTTTGTTGTCAGATAAAATATAATAAAGTTTTTAAAAAGAGACTTCGAGCTATCGGAATTATTATTCATGGTTCATTTGAAAATATATAGTGATGCTCATTGAGGAAAAGGAATTTATTTTCGGGGACAATGATTTGATATAGATTTTGTTCTGTTTGAATTGGGAAGGAGTATAGGTGGTAATAGTTGTATTGTTTAGGTTCGACGATGGGAACTTCTAGAATAAATACGATTTTTCTATCCTTCTGATATGCTTTTATGTTGATAACTTTCTGGAAAATGATTATATTTTCTCGATCTGGGCTATACGGTAATGTGACGTCGTTGAGATGCTGATAAATAGATTGCAACTCTTTAAGTAGGTCTTCGGGTTCAATAATCGATGGGTGGAGAACTGCTATTTTGGCAAAGGTTATAGCGGTTTCTAGTTCTTCGATTACTCTTAATATTGTGTTGAGAACTTCAATCAGCTGTATGAAAATCGTGTGTAGATTCACTAAAGAAAGTGTTTCCGAGTTTGATATTTCTTTATCTCGTATAGCGGCTTCGATTTGCATAATTCTTGATTTCAGAACTAGTTGGTTGGTAACTAGTTTGTTCATCGTTGAATTAAATTTATCTATTGCCTCAGTAGTTAATGATATTTGTTCTCCAATCAGTACCTTTTGTTTTGTCTGTTGTCTCTGTATCTTTTGTATGGCTTCTTCGTAACGGTATCCATCTTCTGCGTCGAGATTTCCTGTAATACCCTTAATGATACTACCAAAAATATTTTATTTTTCACTTGATCGTTACTGCTTAATAATACCTTGGCAACGGTTGCTATTAACAGAACCATAACGCCCGAGGCGTTATGGAGGGCATTATGAATCATAACGCCCGCTAAATGTTTTTTTTCTGTAGTTCAATAAATTAATTACTCAGAAAAGTTTTATTTATAACTGTACATAAAAAAGGGACTAATTATTTTCTCTCAAATAGAAATTACAATTTTCAAATGTTCCTGAAAAATTAGTGCCAAGTTTGAAGTTCTGTGAGTTGACCGATGATGAACTCCTCAATGTGCATTCGGTTTCGTTCGGAACGTTAACATTTTCTTTTTCGGAAACGGAATGGGCTATCATTGTAGCAATTTTGTTCTTCGATGAGATACTTTCTTCAATATAGCTCTCCGCTACCGTACTACTCTTCCATTTTCCATGTAATTTTAGTGTTTCAAAGGAAGCACCACCTTGAACAAGTAACGTTGACGACGTTCGGCGTAGACAATGTCCGGTGTAACCTTTCGGGTTTTCCAAATTTAGGTATTTCGCTATGATAAAAGGAACACTTCCTATAGTATTTTTACCTACAGGTAATTCAATGCATTTATTATTTCTGTAGGTTAAAAAAAACCTACGTTGTTTACATCCTTTTGGTCGTAGTGCAATGTACTTTTTAACTAAGTTCAAGGCTCCTATTTCGCTTTCTTCAACAATGGTGAAACTTTTTGAGGTGCAGGTCTTGGTTTCTGGTATCTTGATCAGTAAAACGGCTCCTCTGTCTTCAATGTCATCAACTGTCATCTTGACCATTTCATCACGTCTTAAGCCTCCAAATACGCCCATTACCAGAACAACTTTAGGTAGCAGAAAAGTATCATCTGGAGCTTTTCTTATGAAAAGTAATACTTGTCCACCTTCCAACACCTTTGATTTTTTAGGAATGTATCCTTTTGAATTAACTTTTAGAAATGCCATCAGTTGACTGAATGCTGATATATTAGTGTTTTCTTTAACAATCAATGTTGATTTCAGCTGTGAGTATTTGGTCCATAGACTATTTGCATTATATTGTTCAGACTGAAATAATGTAAAATAAATAAAAAATATCAATATTTTTCATGAGATAAACTCACCAGTTCCTGGAAGTATGCCAATAAGACAGTTTCATTTACGGTATTCACTCTGTTTTCATCTTTCCATTTCAGAAAATGGTCATACTCCTTCTCGTATAAGTGTTTGGATTTCACAGGCAGTAAATTTCCTAACGCTTTTTCAGCTTTGAGCGTCACATTCTGTGGGATCTCCATAATTATTATGAACACAACAGTTTTTAGTTTCCTCCACTAACAAGCTTGTCAATTCTTACAAAAATGCAGCGTCGTTTTATTAAATAAACAACCCTTAGCAACCTCTTCAATGTTTCCATGGCAATTGCATAGAAGCTCACTTGTGCTCAGTTGCCGACCAGAACGCAGTAAATACTATGAGAAAAAATTTATGAAGTAAACAACGTCGTTTAAGAAAATTTTTTCGTGAAAAATAAAATCTTGTATGCACCACGAGCGTTACTAGATCCTAACGCCCATCGGGCAACATTCATCCCTCGGGCCAAAGGCCCTCGGGTGAATGTTACCCTCCGGGCGTTAGGATCTATATAACGCACTTGATACATAAATAGCTATAATAGTCCTCTTTTTGTTCTCGGTGAATTCGGAAATATTTGTGACAGTTTTTTCCTTGTTTCTTCTATTAGATGTTCTAGGATTATTTGGTAATTGTGCATTTCTCGTTCATACGATGCACCATGCTCTTTGTTTGCCAGGCTTTTATTTAGTTCGGCAGCGTTCAGTTCTATTTGTTCAAATTCTCGAATCAGGGTGTTTACATCAAAAATTCGAATGAATGTCCAATAATCTACTATATTTCGAGCTATTCCCATTTTTTGTGGTAATAGTCCAGGATTTTCTGTTATTTTTCTGATTGTTGGTCGGTCGATTCTTCCAATGGTCCATTGGATCGTTCTGTAACAAGAGGATATCTCAGTTTATCGAGATGAATTCTTCTTGGCGGTTTATCAGGGGATGATATTAAACATGTATGGTGGTCTATATTTACTTATGTGATAGTAAATGGTCCTACGTATCTATCTTTGGCTTTGTTCCTGTCTGCTTCGGGATTTTTCTCGAATACTATATCTCCTACATGGAAGGTATTTCGTATCATCTGGTTGTCATTCTTTCTGGTGATTATTCGCTCTTTATCTCTCATTAATTTTTCTTTAACCATCTCGTATGTCAATTTGAGTTTATTCTGGTGTTCTTCGACATAGTTTTGATAATATTGTTTATCATAATATATATCGTATGGATTTCTTGATGCTGTGTAGCCATATACAAGTTCTAATGGTGTGAATCCAGTAGCGGAGTGTATGGAATTATTATATCCGATGATGGCGTACGTCATTTATCGTGAAGGGGTATCTAGAGAATGTTGTTTCACAATTCGATAATGTTCTGTTAGGGTTCCATGTAATTTTTCTATCAATCCATTTGATCGGGGATGGTGAGGAGTAATAAAATGAACATTCACTTTATGAAGACTTAGTAGAGATGTGACTGTTTCATTATCGAATTCCGTGCCGGAATCAAATGTAATTGAAACTGGTATTCCGAAATGTTGGAAAAAATGTATTAGTTTGTCAGATATTTCGATGGCATTCTTGCTAGTTACTTGATAAGCTTGACCTAATTTGGAAAATTCATCGACGATTGTGAAAAATGATGTTTTTCGAATGGTCGTGTGGCTGTTTCGGTGACTTTCAGAGGAATAGTTGGTTTGTGTCTCTCGTATTTAGCTTTCTTACATACGAGGCAAGAGTTGATGAAACTTTCAATTGATTTTTTCATGTGTGTCCAAAAATATCTTCGATTTAGCTCTTTATATGTTTCATTAATTCCTCGATGATTTGTCTTTCCTTCGTGGTAATTTTTTATAAGGTTTTGTTGATCTTCTGGGTCATCTACAGATATCATTCTGTTAGCACATCTTATAAGTACTGGGTGGTCTCTATTGAATGTATTGCAGAATACTCTACAAAAATCCTTATACATTGCTTCTTTTTCAGAATAGCAGAAATATTTCTTTCTTGGTTCACAGTACTGGATTAGTGATGCCTTGATTTGATCATCATTGTTTTCCTTAGAAATTTTGGCGTAAATAATTGTTTGTTTACCTTTTTTGACAATTTTCGGTTCTTGAGGGTTATTGAATACGGTTGTGATAATGAATTGTCTTTCTTTTTTATCTATGGCATCTTGTAAAATAGAAATGCTTTGAGGAGGATATGGGTCTTGTCGTGATCCCACTGTTATTTCTTGTTCCACTACTTCTTCTTCTTGAACTATATCAATTTGGGGTGGTACAATAGTTAGTTCCATTTCTTCGTCTATACAGGGTCGTGTTTCTTGGAAAGTTGGTAGGGAAACTGTTGAATCCATTGGTACAGGAGTAGATTACTTCTTTCTTCTTCATAATTAATCAATTCATTGAGTAGTTCATCGAGTTCAGTGTCTATTTCGACTGCTGTTGATCTTGCGTCAATATCTAATGGATTTATTTGGATTCTAGACAGTGCGTCTGCATTGGTGTTGTGTTTTCCTTTTTTATATTCCACGGTATAATCGTATTCTTCAAGGCGTAACCTCCATCTAACGAGCTTGGAATTTGGTTCTTTAAGAGAAAATAACGATTTCAGAGGTCGGTGGTCAGTGAAGATGGTGAATTTTCTTCCATATAAATACGGACGAAAATACTTGGTGGCCCAAACAATAGCAAGAAGCTCTTTCTCTATCGTTGAATATTTTTGTTATGTTTCATTCAATGTTCGGGATGCAAAAGCAATAGGTTTATCTTCCCCAATTCTTCCTTGAGATAAAACTGCTCCCAATGCTACATTGCTAGCGTCTGTAGTTAATATAAATGGGGCAGAGAAATTCGGATATTGCAGAATAGGATCATTTGTTAGAATTTTCTTCGAATTTTCAAAACTTTCGATGAAGTCTCTGGAATGTATCACTTTAGAATTTTTCTTAAGACATTTTGTCATGGGTTTTGTCAGCTTTGCGAAATCTTCATTAAATCGTCTATAGTACCCAAGTAAGCCTAAAAATGCTTTTATTTCCTTTTGAGTTTTCGGTATTGGGTAATTCAATAATGCTTTTATTTTCGAAGGATTGGGTTTAACTCCTGCTGGTGTTATAACATGACCGAGGTATGCTACGTCTTTTTGTAGGAATTCACTTTTGTCCAATTGAATTTTAAAATTGGATCGCCGTAAACGATCAAAAACTTCTCTCAAGTGTTCGACATGTTCTTGCAGGGATGTGGAAAATATAATAATGTCGTCAAGGTATACCAAACATTTCTCGTTTTGTATACCTCTCAGCATATTATCCATTACCCTCTGGAATGTTGCAGGGGCATTTTTCAAGCCAAATGGCATCCTTTCGTATTCATAATGGCCGTTCTCTGAACTAAAAGCAGTTTTTTCTATATCTTGTGGTTCCATTTGGACTTGATGGAATCCTGATGCCAAGTCCAGCGTTGTGAAATATTGACTGCGTCCCAATTTGTCTAATATATCGTTGATGTTAGGTAGTGGATACTTGTCATCTACGGTTTTTTGATTTAGTTTCCTGTAATCAATGACTAGCCTCCACTTTTTCTTACCTAAAGCATCCATTTTCTTAGGAACGATCCATACTGGAGAGCTCTATGGTGATGTCGAGGGTTGTATAATACCTTGTTGAAGCATAGATTGTATTTGGCTTCTCACCTCTTGTTGATGAACTTGAGGATATCTATACGATTTCGTGAATATTGGAGTATTATCCGTCAATTTTATATTGTGTTTAATTTGATTGTTGAAGGTCAAGGGAATTTCTTCGCAGTGAAAAATATCTTTATATTCATAACAAAGGTTAGCGATTTCTGACTTTTCTTCTTTGTTCATGTGGTCGAGACGTAGATTTTTCAAATTTTGTGTTTGTAGTTGTTGGAAATGGTTCTTATTTTTGTCACAAGTTTCTTGTGAGGATGTCTCTTCATAATTATGGATTTCGAAACACTTCAGTTCTTCAATTTCTATTGGTTAATGATTCTTCTGTTGGGTTGACTATGGTAGTTGACGCCGTTTTGTCTTTTACGGAAACGTATGCAGCAGGCATTTCTACACTTTTGAATTTTTTATAGTTCATTATTCCTTCAGAGATGTCTTTGTTTACGGGTATTTGACAATATGTTCTGTTCGTGGTTGAAGATCTATATGAAATATCGAAGTTTTTTCTTTTGGGCGTCGTTTCGATTGATTTTCACTGTTTTCTTCCATGTGTAATGGGATCGATGTATTTTAAGTGACGAGTGCATTTTTCTCTAAATCAATTGATGCTCCAATTTTTTTAAATAGGTCAATTCCGATCAATCCGTCATATTTGGGATTGAAGTCAAAAACATAAAATTTCTGGGCAATTCCTGGTTTTTTGAATATTTCTGAAAGCGGTATAGTAATACTATAATCATGGTTACTAATACTGTGAGCTGACTGAATATGAAATTGGTCATTCCGAATATATTGTGGATAGTAATTATTGGCAATATTTGAACTGATTAATGTTTTTGTGGAACCAGTATCAATCATGAATTTTGAATTCGTTTCTGGAAATATTATATATGGTAATTTAGAAGTTATAGTGGCGTTGATAACTATTACGTTTTCTTGCTGGTCGATGGACCAATTTGAAAATTTTGGTCATTATAATTTTTGGCTTCAGAAGGTAGTTGTTCAGATGGTTGTTCGTTTTCTTCATTTGGGTAATAATAATCCGTTAATTGATTGTCAAATTCATAATGAGAATCTTGTTCGTAATATGGGTATGGGTATTCTTCGTTGTAATAGCCGTCTTCTTGGTAGAAAAGTTCTTCAGCTACGAAGTTTGGTTTTGGTCTTTGTTGTGTGTTTTTCGAAAAATTTCCTGAAGACGTATCCATTGCGGTTGGTTTCGGAAGTGTCTTGAATGGATTTGGTTGGAAAACATTTCTTTGCTGCGGTCTTTGTTGAGATTGATTCCAATAATTATTTTGTTGAAACGGTGGTCTGGGGAATTGTCTTTGTTGTTGCGGCACAAATGGTCTGATTTGCCTTGGAGAGAAATTTTGTATTGGACGAATATTCGGGTTGAAATTCTGTCTGAAAGTTTGTCTGCTGTTAGATGATTGTTGTTGTGGAAAATGTAAAGGTTGTGGTCTCGTGTCTTTTCTCTGTTGTTGCTGGATCAGATGATTTGTTTTGTTTCGGGCATAATAAATGTTTTCTTCTGTCATGACTTGGGAAAGTGCTACTTCCAATTTCTGTGGGTTTCTAGAACGTATTATAGATCCTAGAGGTTCTTTCAATCCACTGAGGAAAGCTTTCAAAGTTAGGTTATCGAACATCATAATTTTGACTGCACGAATTTGAGCATTTCCTTCTGTACATGATAAGTTAGAAAGTAGGAGACTTCGAATATCCTGACACCTTGAGCAGAATTGTTGTGGTGTTTCAGCATGGTCTTGTTTGAGTAACATCAAATCTCTCAAAAGAGAATTCTCATCTCGTTGATCAGCAAAGTTATGTCTAAGCAGCATACGAAGTTCCGCCCATGATTTAATTTCGCGAGCCCCGGCTACGAGTTTGGCTCGTCCAACAAGTTTATTTTTTACGCATGTAATGAGGAACTTATTAATGAATGCGTTTGGGTCTGTTAGATTTTGAAATTGCTGAACGATGAGGTCGCATGCTTCGATGAAATCGGCTAACTCGGCTGGTTCACCTCCGAATTTGGAAATGGCTTCCAGATAACTAGTATGGAAAGCTGTTGCCATGATGGTTTCTTCGTTTCTTTGGGTTTCGTTCTCTTCGACTAGACTTACGTTAGCGAGTAATTCGGCTAAGTTGTCTTCCAATGACATTTATTCAGGGATAAACGGAGAAAATGGATTTTTCGTATGGGAAATGGGAAATGAGCAATCACTTACATTGAGATGGTGATTGTAAAGATGATCTTCATCGGTGCTGGTATGGTAATCCAATAAAGTATAATCCAAGTGCACTGCACAATTTTTCTCTAGTCCACTTTTTCGTATTGGTCTTTTCACTTTTCCGTACGACTACGCGTTTCTTGTTTTCGTTTGTTTGTCCTTACACTACTTTTTGATAATAACTCCGACGATTTTGTTCAAAGTCTACCGGTTTGCGGGATAGCTAAGGATAATGTCGATGCTAGATCACTAGAGCCTTTTGCTATCCTACCGACTGCGCCAATTTTGGTAGGGAGCTTCCAAAATTTGTTTTTAAAAAACTTTATTTCAAAAACTCGGTTGAGCTACAAACGGCAATGTCAAAGCCTGAATTATAACTGAGCTACATAATTACAGAAACTGAATAGATGCATATAATAATTTTATCTCGAGAATGCAGATTCAAGCAATCCTGCATTTATAAAATCATACGTGTTTGAGGTCCGTATCTTGCTTCTACGGGCGTCGTGGTAGTGGGTATCCATATACAAGGCGAGATGATACTTAACACGCCTGATTCCAACGGTGACTCAGCTGATTCATCACCTCGTTACAGGTTGCCATCTCAATACGGAGTGTTCTTAGAATACTGTCGCCAATAATAGGATTCGTAAATGATACGAAATATTTTACCAGGCACAGAGTTGGCAATAATTAGAAAATATGATGGAATTGGACCTCATTCCGATACAAAATTGGCTTGAATATAAATTGCTGACTATTATATTCATATGGAAAAAACACAGTACCTACATTTCCTTCAGTTGTAATATCTCAAATGATCCTTCGTTTTCCCTTCTTGGTAAACAGCGAATATTTCTCTATACTATGTAATAGCTTGTTGGGGAGAAGCCTTCCAGAATCGAGATACACCTTCATCCACTTGAGATGCCAAAAATGTGTGCCTCTATAGCACCCACATAATTCCTTGTATTTGTCAACGCGCCCCATCGTTATGAGGCCCCGGATAGGGACATTACTAATCACTGAAGGTGATCAGAAACAGCCCTACCCGTATCCACCAACCCCCGTAGCAGCGCTACGGTCCTCATATTTTTAAAGCCCTAGTGGCAGTGGGACTTTAAGAGTCTGGCGTTTTGGGGTGATGGAGAAAGGGGAGCAGAACAATCCGCAGGGACTGATGTTTTGAAAACTGACTTGTTAGTGGGATAGCATGGCGTATAGGGGCTTGGGTGTTAGTCGGAAACGTAAGAATTTGCATTCGTTGAAATAGTTACTATTCAGTGGCGCAGTGTTTGTTGGAATTGGTAACCCTTTTCAGGCTAAAAAAGGCTACTATTTCGGTGTGTAGTGTGTTTGGCTTACCTGTGTGTTCCCTTACTCACCTAAGGGGCTTGTTGGTCCAAATGCTGGTGTTTTGGACGTTTATATCGCTCTCGGAATCTCGGGTCGTAATCCATCGCCTCTCTGTTGAGGGGGTTGACGTGGCTCTCCATCTTGGTATGGGTCTTTGCGGATAGAATTTTCATTCTATCCAGGACGGGTGGGTGTTGCAGGTCTCTGAAGATGGAGTTGGTTCTGACGAACCATGGTGCGTTGACGAACATACGAACGCATCGATTTTCGTAACTCTGGATTCGTTTGAGGTGAGTTTTGGCACAATGTCCCCAGGCTGCTACTGCGTAGGTCAGGATCGGAAGGAGTATCATCTTCATGAGGAGAAGTTTCAGGTCGATCTTCATCGGATTTCTGCGTCCGATGAGTGGGTTCAGTTGTCCTCTGACTCGTATGGCGGTTTTCACACGGGAGTCCACGTGAGCCTTGAAGGTCAACTTGTTGTTGATGATTACCCCAAGGTATTTTGCTGAGTTTGTCCATGGGATGTCGTGGCCTCCTATCGACACATGTCCGACTGGAGGTTTTTTAGATCTCGTGATGAGGATGGCTTGGCTCTTCTCCGGGTTGATCTGGATTTTCAAGTTGATACAACATTGCTCGAGCTCGTCAATGGACCTTTGCAGGTACCTGGTAACGAACTCGGCTCTAGGGGACCTAGATGCGATGGCTGTATCATCTGCATACAATGACAGGGTGCAATGTCTATTGTTGTTTGGAATATCAGATGTGTAGATGGAGTAGAGGTGTGGACTCAGCACTGCACCTTGGGGTACTCCTGCTCTCATGGACTTCACTTCCGATCTGTCCATTCCTGTCTTGGTGCTAAAAGTTCTCCTGCGAATATAAGAGTCGATTAATCTTACCATGGGTGTGGGGTACTCTAGAAGGGCCATCTTGGTGATAAGTCCGTCGTGCCAGACTCGGTCGAAAGCTTTGGCAACGTCTAGAAACACAGCTCCCGTGAAGTGTCTCCTATTCAACCCTACGGTTGCGTAGTCGACGAGTCTCGTGACCTGCATTTCTGTCGAGTGTCCGCTTCTGAACTGTTCGTCTGGAAGTATGCCAAGTTCTGATGTCATCTCTTCTAGTCGTCTCTTTATGATCCTCTCTATCACCTTGCTGGGGGCGGGTAGTAGGCTGATTGGGCGGTAGTTTTCGGGCCGGGTTGCGTCCTTGTTTGGTTTTCTCAACATTATCACTGAGGCTTCTTTCCAGCTATCTGGAAAGTGTCTCAGCCGCAATACTGCGTTCCCTATGTTGGTAAGGGCTGCTATCCCCTTTCTGGGGAGTTGCTTCAGAGCTTTGTTCGGGATGTGGTCTATCCCGGGAGCCTTTTTGGTTTTCAGGTATTTGATGATTTCTCTCACCTCTTCCGGTGAAGTTGGCCTTAGGATTTCCTCCTGGTCGTCTATCATCCTGATCCTGTCCACTTTCCGTTTGCATCGAACCACGTGTTCTGCGTCTTCTTCTGGCCTATGGTTTTCCACGAATTGCCTTTCTAAGGCTTCTGCAAAGGCTGTCGCTTTGTCTTTGTTCGTGTAGGCGATTCCGTTCTCTCCTTGAAGAAGGGGAATCGGTGTTGGTCCGTTCCTCAGAAGTTTCTGCATGTTCCAGATGCTCCCATCTTCCGGGTTCAGTGATGAGATTTTTCTAGCCCAGCGTTCATCGCTGTTCGCTTGCTGTTCTCTCCTCACGTCTCTCGCAAGTTGTCTCGCTATCTGGTTGTGTTCTGGTAGCCTGGTTCGCATGGATAGCTTTCTAGCTCTCCTCTTTTGCCTAATGAGCTCTTCGAGCTCAGGGGGCAGCTCGTGCTGCAGGTTTCAGTACGTGTTCGGGTAACGGTGGTGCTGGCTTCTATGGCTCTTTGGACGTCTCGTTCAAAGTTTTTCACTGCTCTCTCCAGGTCTTCTATCGAGCTTATAACGGGCATGGGGCCCATTCGCTCGTGGAAGTTTCGCTGAAATTGAGACCAGTTTACCTTGTTCCGGTTTATCGGGGTGTCCTCCTCTGTTCTGTCTTCTCCCACTTGAAGCAGTATCGGGCTATGGTCTGAGGTTCCGTCGTGCAGTACTGCGATTTCTACAGGGACTTGAAGTCCTCGTAGTACGGCAATATCTAGGATGCTGGGTGCAGTGCGATCGTCGTTCCTAGTAGGTTCGGTTGGTCCCAGGACTGATACTTCTTCGTTCCGTTCCAGGTAGCCTTAAAGAAGCTTACCTTTCAAGTTCGTTGTCGTGCAGTTCCACTGGGGGTGTTTCGCGTTCCAGTCTCCTATTGCGATGGTTTGCCTGTTTCCGCTTAGTACGGCGTTCAGGTCTCCGTCCGTCAAGGTGGCTGCCTGGTTCGAGGTTAGGTACACGGATACCACTTGGATTTCCCCTTTGGTGGCCGTATTCACTACTATGGTGGCTTCCAGGTGTTCCAGGTCTGGTGTGTTGACTGGATAGTGGTCTAGAGTTTTCTTGATCAGCAGGAGGGTTCCCCCTCCTTGTCTGTCTACCCTGTCATTTCTGTACCAAACATTATTTGGTATTTTGAATGACTTACCTGGTTTGAGCCAGGTTTCCTGGAGTGCCATGACGTCGATGGAGGTTCTCGAGAGGATTTCCTGGATTTCCAGTTTTCTCGCTGCGGCTCCGTTGATGTTCCAGGAGCTGATCAGAAGTGAGTCCTTTTTACGCGCCATTGATGACCAGTGAGGGAATCGTAAGGCGAGCGAGGGTCTGCTGCACCGTTTTCTCAATTATTCGCCGGATGTATTCCTGGAATTCAACCGGCACGTTCTGAGTTTCAGTGGTGGGGGCAGCTCTGGGGGCGGCAGGCCTGGGGGCGGCAGGCCTGGGGGCGGCAGGCCTGGGGGCGGCGGGCCTGGGGGCGGCGGGCCTGGGGGCGGTAGCAGTGGAGGCCGCTGCGGCGTAGGAACGACCTGGAGTCGTTCTCGGCGCTGGCGGTCTCGTTGCGCTCGGTCTTGCTGCGGGTTGGGTGCTTGTGGCTGCCGGTCTCCTAGGTTTGGGAACCATAGGACATCCTCTGTAGTTTGCAGGGTGGTTGCCGTGGCAGTTCGCGCACTTGGCTTCCGCTTCCCTGGGCTTCTTGCAGGTGGCCGTCTCATGCTTGCCTCCGCACTTGACGCACCTGAAATCACAATGGCAGTTACGCTGTCCGTGACCAAATTTCTGGCAGCGGTGGCACTGCATGATTTGGCCTTTTTTGGGATGCTGTAGCTCCATCCTGACGACGTAACTGCAGCAGTCCTTCACCGTCCAGATGGTTTTGTCGTATTTTGACACTTGGATAAGCACCAGGGGAATCTCTTTCTTGGTGACGTTCGACTTCATACGGTGAACGTCTTCGACGGGGACTCCCTTCCCGATAAGGTCCTCTTTGATTTCCTTGGTGGAAACCGTCATATCGATGCCGCACATGACGGCATTTAGCAGTTTGTTTTCCTGCAGGGTGTAGGTATGATACTGGTGCTTTTCCAGCTCCAGCATCTTGGTGGCGGCTCGGAACTCCGCCGGGTTCTTTGTTTGGAGCTTTACTCCTTGTCCTGTCAGCTTCACCAACGGAATTTCTATGCCTTCCTTGGCAGGTTTCCGTTTGACTTCTGTCCACTCCCCTGGGCTTTTCAGCACAATGGGCGGGATCTGCGTCTTCTTGGATGCCTCGGCGGGTTCCTCCGTTTCGGGCTCAGGGCTTGCGGGTGTTTCTTCCGCACGTTCGGGGCTCCTTTCAGCCTTTCTTTTCTGGCCTCCGGACGCCGTCTCGACTTCAATGTCGGTTTCGGCTTCGACGGGTGCTGCCTTCTCGTTGTTTGCCCTTATTAGGGCAGCGAGGGCGGAGTGCATTATGGAGGACTCTCTGTCCCTGTTTCTGCGGTGTTCCTTCGCCTTTTCTTCTGCCTTTTGGGCGAGAATTTCCAAGTCTCCAGTGAAGACTTCGGTTCTCTGTTCTGGCGGCGTCTGGTTCTGCAAAGCTGAGATCTTGGCCTCCAGGGACGCGATCAGCTTTGTTTGGGCGCTTATTTGCTCCTGTAAACTTTGGATAGTTTTCAGGAGAGCGTCGTTGCTTGGGGTTCTTATCGGGCTGCGGCTCTTGGAGGCCGCCTTCCTGGTTTTTTTGGTATCCCTGGCCCTGTCCATGTTTGTTGAAAAAATCCTGAAAATAAACCTGAAATATTAAAAAAAAGGGTTAGTTTGAAGCTGGTTTCCTCGTCCAATCAACAGTGCGCTCGGTATTAACCTGCGCACTGCATAGTCTTTTGGTTTCGCCGACTTCTAATTCGTCGTCGAGTCTTGTTTGAATCAATTAGAATCTCACTCCGTCTCGTATTCGATAGTCCAAGATTTGTACTAAACTTCTCCTCTTGCCTTCACTCTTTCGAGTCCTTCCAAGAGCGTCTGCTTCGTACGGTGGCTGGCTGTCGAATGTATTTGAATGTATTTGTCAATGCGATATCTCAATTTCCTTCTGATATAGAGAGTTGCAGTTTTCACATTACTGTTCTGCTTTTTTGTGAAACAAATATTGCCAAAAACATAACTTTCGCTGCCCTTCCTGTGTTTGAGATACAAGGCGAAATTGATAATATTGAGTTTTGGGTACTACCTTCCAAGTTATAGAAGAAGTGAAAAATCTATTTCGAACATCTTTTCATGGTAAGTCTCCATACTAACGCCACGACTGCGAACTGCGCGACTGCACTGCGATTCGACCAATCACAGTCACGACGTCAAATTAGAAGTTGCGAAAGTTAACTGAATTTTAACTTCGAACACCAACTGTGTGACGTTTCAACGCTGTTTATAACATTAGGTAACCTCACACCTACCCTAACAGCAGCAAAATCGAAGATTATTGGTCATGCAGTCGTGACGACGACGTCGTACTCTCAGTATGGAGACTCAGCATTACGCGTCATCAGATTCTCATGATACATATTATATAACCCGAAGTTATATTTTTTTAAATAGAACATGCTACATATTTTTCAATATTTGAAACATACGCGTTTCGATAATATATAACACTTATTCAATATTTCAAGTATTAGCCCTGAATAAGCATTATCTTCATTTTCTATATCTAGTCAGAACAAATATCTTTTTTCACATACATCTTTTGGCGCAACAAGCAATTACCAATTTCTTGAATGGTACAATGAAAATTATTTGTTTAGAATTATCATTTAATATGAGTAGCTGATCCGTTTGACAAATCAAAATGAATTCAAAGTTATTTCCGAAGACACTAATATAAAACAATTTATTATTCTGTTGAAATTTAATAGCCACCAAGGTTTCCTGACTATCATCCAAGATATCGTATAACTGTTATATATTCTTGAAGAGCTCAAAGAATTTATGTTTCAAATATTGAAAAAACTACAGGGTATTCCATTTGACAAAATATAACAATATCTAAATACTGATAAATCATTTATAGAATCTGACAACGTCAGGACGAGGGTCCTAAAATGCAATATTTTCAATTTCGCCTAGTTATTCTATAACAGGAAGGGCTTTCAGTTTCAGGCAATGTTTGGTTGACATAAGAGTAAGGTGAAAACCACAACTCTCTATCATCAAAGACAACTGAGATATCGTGTAAAAGTGTCGAGAATTGAGCACACTGAAAACATGATCGATTTCCATCCGTATCGAGTTCAGATTCTGAATCACTGATGTTTAACCCTGCATTGGAGACGCATATATCTCGAAGTCTTGAATCTGAGCTCCTATTGGTTTTTTTATGAGTGAATAAATATTTATTGAACATGAAATCGTGTTTTGCGTTCCTTATTTCGAGTTCATTCAACTTTATCGCCAGCGGATACTTACTCAAGTTCCTAATTTGAGAATACTCATTATGACTGTGATGGAAAGGAGAATTCCATTTTCCTCCTGGATATCCCTTTGCAATATTAAACGTGTTTTCAAGATGAAAAGAATCATCCAGATCACTCAGAATCAAATAACAAATTTCATTTGTGTTATCCGTAAGTGAATAAGATAGAACTCTGGCGAATTTACCCCAGGAAACTCAAGAAAGATATTTTTATTGTCACAATGTGACGAAAATCACCCATTCGCAATAGAAAATAACACGTAGCGCAATCTCATTTGACAACTCAAACTTCTCGGAATAGTATAAATAGTGTTTTTGTTTTGTTCTCGTCTATGAGTGACATTCTTATTATTGTGACTTTACTGACATTTTTTGTGTCGTTACCTTGATGGTCTTTGTAAACAGAACAGAGGTTAAAATAACAGAGGTTTTTCACGAGTGACCGCTAGGTGGCTAAACGCTTCATGATGCACTATAAATGAACCGTGGGTGCCAAATTCTGAGAGGAATGGTGATTTACCTGCCCAAATTTATTAGACTATTTCAAGCACTTGCCAAATGAACTAATCAGGAGCTCTAGTCAAGTTAGTATTATCGATAACATAAACTTGACTCTTGACTCTGATTGGCCCATCAAGTTCGGTGTTTTCAGCTTTGTGTATGTGACAGTTATACGTCAAATAAAAATAATCACGTAAGGCACACATTTCAAAATGAGCAGATTTGGGATAAGTTTAATCGAATTGATCAGTTTCAGCCATTCAGTCAGTTTGTGAAATGGTCTTATGAAATTCTTCTCGTGATTGGATCCACCTCATAAGTCTGTTTTTTATTTTATAACTCAACCGAGTTGCTTGAAGGAAACACCACTCGTCCTGTGGACTCGTGTAGTTTCCAAGCAACATGATTCGTTTCGAAAAAGAGAAGGAATTTTCGATAATCATCAATAACAGGAGCTGTATTTGTTCAGATTATTTCATGAATAAAATTGAAGCCATTTTGATGATTTCCTATTCATTGTTGATATTTATATTAAACGTACGGTTTTTGGAATCAGTTATTTTGATATTACCTATGCATTGTAGTTCAACACAAGAAGATTCGTTATGCAACCAACAATACATACGGCCTCACGAGTCTCACGACCGTAATGCCATTGTATGATGTAGGCAAGATTACCTATGCACTAGGTTCTACTGAGCTGAATTCATTTTGATTGTCACAATATGTGGTTAGGTTACATTGCTAAAATTATCCAGAATTTGTGGAAAATGAAGTTGATACATATTAATAGTGTGTGTTTATCATGGTTCAGACGAAAATTTGGTGTAGTGGCATTTATTTATTAACCAGGGAATTGAAAATAATATGACAGATTGCAACTAGTAAGTCGTTGTTCACTGCCTACGAATCAGAAAGCGAAATACAGAAACACAGCATGTAGGTATCCAATAGCCAATCAGGAGCCGAAATACAAAATCGAAAACATGGTGTTATTGCTTATCAACACAATCATTTCAACCAATCAAAAACGTGTATTTTAGCATGAATGGAATGATCGTGAAAATCCAATCACTTGATGTATTACTACTGATAAGTAAACTACCTGTAAAATTAGGTACTAAATCTCGAACGTTAACAATTCACCAAAAAACATGTTTTCAAAAGGTATACAACGAGCAGAAAACGAATACTATCTTGGCAAATACCACGCAGAACATTGAATGTCATCTACTCTTATTCACTATGTGAATACATTGTGCAAATGTTTGATAACATTGAGAAAGGAACGCCTGACAACCTGCAGACCGGTTTCTGGCTTAGTGGAACTCATCAGTGCAGGATATAGTCAACTGAGCAGGGATCATGAGATCTCCACTCAGGCGTTGCTTGACTCAATATAATCTCCGCATCGCATATTCAATCGCATTGAACCGCGTTTCAAGAGAGACTCGGAACTAGCGACCCAATGCGGCGGAAAAAAGAAACACTCCAGGAACAAGGATTTCACGTGGAACACATGGAAGTGGGTGATGCTAGACAGTAAGTGATATAATACGAAGGAAAAGTCACGAACCGCAATAAGTACCACTGAAATGAAATGAGAAATTAAATCTGAAACGTAAACAATTCACCAAGAACGTCTGAGATGTACGAGCAGAAAACAACTACTTTTCTCAAAAATACCACACAGAACATTGAATTATGTCAACTCGTATTCTATGCACCTATTTATTATGTGAATACAGTATGCAAGTGATTCTTTCCTCCTAACACGCGGCAATGATTTTTCAGGCAGGAACGCCTGACAACCTAGATACCAGTTATGGGGCTATTGGCCCTATTCAGTGCATGCATAAGTTTAGAGAATTTTATGACATGTCCGATTCACATCTGAGCAGTTGTTACCGTCCTTGTTCCATTATCAGGTTTGAAATCTCATCAATATCATTACTCATATTCGGGACATCCGGTGCTGAAGTAGGCTTCAGGTTCTTGGCTAGGCTCTGATTCGAACATACGATTCTAGTCAGATCAGTACAAAGAAGAAACATTTCAGGAAATAATCCAGTAAGAAAATAAAGAAACCATCGAAGATAAGAGGAATTGACTGACTAAATGTCTGAAGGCTCATACTTTTACCATCAAGGACACTCAGATATCAAATCTGTTGAATTTTACAGGTAAGTCTGAAGGGGGTCTAAACATCAGACAGTTTTAAATAAAATGATTTTGTCTACTATAAAAGTACAACAATCCGATGACCTCAATCGATCTTTGAAATAAATCTTAAATATCGTTAAGGTGGGACTCGCAACGGACAATTTTGAACCGTAATCAGCGGCTCGCTTTGTCATGTTCAGTGAACGAATGGTAGGAGTAAATGAAATGATTTTTGCTACAGAGATAGATGAAGGATCCAATACATGCAGTTTGACCAATGGCAACTCCCAAAAATGGATGAATATTTTGAAAAAAAATCTCAAAAATGATTAAATTTGAGGTTATTTGAGTGATTATGAATTAGCTAATGGCATCACTCAGAGTATAAAGAATGCATCAAAACAGAGGAGTTGGAGAAAAACGATCTATTTTTCAGGATGAACATGACAAAGTTGATACGTGATTTAATGCGTTCCGGTCCATTTTATGACGTACTTCAGTTCAGCTGCTGACAGCAAGATGGCAATTTCACTAAAATCATACAGAGTCATTGTAAATCATACCATGCGTTGCCAGATCTTCAACTCCATTGATGTTTTCATAACATGTTCATTTTCGGGTAATGTGTGTACGATTCAATTTCGTCTTATTATTTCTGAATGTCGTCAACACGTAATTACGATTATTATATGATGAAAATGCTAGATGCAATTATTATATGATGAAAATGCAAGATGCCGGATAGGTTTTATAATTTTTTATGATATTTCATTTCGAAATTTGAATCGGAAGTTATCATTTTTTTTGTCAAAAATCAATATGACGGAAAAGTTCTCGGATTCAAATCTGGGGGTTTTGTGATATGCAAATCATGTTTTTAGTCGAGTTCTGTTATTCTCGCAAGTGAATTTCGACCTACTTCTAGTGGTCCGATTGACTTGAAATTTGGTGGGTGTTAATAATTCTGGTGACAATAATGTATAGAACATGTGTTACAGAAAAAAATGGCGGCTTGATGATATCGACGAGTTTTGTGATTATGGTTCGATTAGATAGAAAATTGGTATGTGGAGGTTTTTGAGTCGGAGATTATGTGGGTGGATTATTCATCATAATTTATAAATTCAAGATGGCGGCTGTATTCACAAATCTCGACCACCCTCTTGAATTTACAAATTTTGATAAATAATTCATAATCTTCGACCACGAAAAACCCTACATATCAATTTCAAATCGAATCTGAACATAAGCACATTTCTCGTCCGCTATCTTGAATTTGCAAATTTTGACAAATAATTCATAATCAATGACCCCAAAAATCCCTACATACCAACTTTAAATCGAATCTGAAAATAAGCTCAAAACTCGTCCGCCATCTTGTAGTCGCCATCTCGAATTCATAAATTTTGATAAAAAGTTATAATCTCTGACCCCGAGAACCCATATATACCAATTTTGAATCGAATTGGACCATAATCACAAATCTCGACCGCCATCTTGAATTCACAAATTTTGACAAATCATTCATGTAACATTCATATATCACGAAAACACGATTCTGATTGATTTTCTTTTTTTCTCTGAAAAAAAAATTGATGCATTGTCACTGAAATTATGAATATCAAAATATCAGCCCAATCGGATGTCGACTCGAAAAATTTATCACTCAATACAATTATTATTATTGTTTTTCTACCAATTCAATAGAATACCTTGACTCAACAACTAAATTATAACAACCGACAACATCGCATTCCCCATTAAACGGGGTCTGTTGGGTTGGTTGCATGAAACTTCATTCTCATTGCGCACTGGAACATCGCCATCTTGCGTTGTAGGTTGTCAAGGATGTTGGGACTCCCACCTTAAGGTACTTACACGTTCTTCTTTCATGATTAAGGTACTGATGATCCCAGTAATCATTGTATCTTGATGTCAGAAAAATATTGTTTTATCCTATCAACCTATCTCTATCCTAGTCGCCTTACCAATACCCAGAAGTTTAACTAGAGACTTGTGATAGTACCAGATCCGAAACCACTTTTTGGTGCCTTGGAGAAATTTCTGCTGACGCAATGATTCGAACCTTGTCGATTGGTGTCGATTGGATCTCTCAATTAATCAAATTGACGCCCATTTGCTTTCAAATTGAATCAGTGAAAATCTTTTCATACTCTCAATATTCACGACCCACGACTGAGCTATCAACAGCTCATTTGTGATATTGTCACGCACAGATATTCAGGGGTAAAATATCGGTTATAAATTCTTCCCTGAACATCCAAACTGGTGACTTGGGGGTTTTTAACTCGCTTGGCAGCTAGAAATGAGGCTCGGTATCCAAAACAACAAAACACAATCACTTTATTAATAAGACCTTAACAAAAGGGGTGTAATCAAATCACCATCATCGAATTTATTATTACATTTAAATGAATCCAATTAAATATCGAGCAGCGTGGAGAATAAATCAAAATAAACATGGCATAAACAAATAAAAATTCATGCGACTTACCAAAGGGCGTACTTTTCCATGTTGAGGGAAAATGTATCAGCACCGGAGATCACTCGAACAAATCAAAAATTAACCCGTGATCGCACTAGTCGCGATCCCAATCGTAAGTGTCGCTCTTCGATCAACATCTTCGACTCGATCGAGAAATACCTCGTCAGCAAAGTATCTATCGGCGCGAGTTAGTTCGAACCAAGGTGCCAGCGACCTCAGAAAATATTGAACTCAATTAAAAGCCATTACTAATTGAAATCAGAGGCTTGATTTCCTTTAGAAACGCTGATATCTAAAATCGACTATTCTGTTCGACGGAAATATAATAAACCATGAATACTGAGAATCTTCGCGAAATGCTTTATCGAAATTTAGAATAGGTAATACATGAATATGAATAGATTTTAATCCATATCTTGACACATTTCCCCCCTCCGTGGAAAAGCTGGCCCCACAGCTTTGTGACAACCTATAAATAAGAAACAAAATTCATGAAAATCGATACAAAACATAAGTAACATTAATTAGAGATAAAAAGAGAAAAAAAATCAACCAATGTTTTTCATTTGAGTTCATCACAACATTCAAAGTTAAGGGGCTCAAAAAAAACTAAGTCCTGCCCTGTTCTCACACACACACATCAGAAGCGTTATTACAAAGCCTCCCGTCACGTAGGTCCATAACCATTGAAATACACAGAGTGAAATACAGCATGAAGAACTCGTCACTCTGCCAAAAACAAGCTGATGGGTAGTATTTGTAGAACATGTCCTACTATCTGCTGGATGCTCGTTTTGTTGTAGACTTCTGATCCCTCGTATCTTGCGTGGTCTCCTTCTTGTGGGTCCAAAGCGAGGTCCAAAGGTACCGCTGTACCTCAAATCCATTTCCAACTTGATGAAGTGCATCCACCCGACGCAATATTTGAACGATGATCATGAATGTCTCGTACGGTGTACGGTCCAGTCAGTTAAAGTTACTCCTTCAGCAGGTTTCGAATGTTATTGATGTCCAGTTCTCACAAGCGACTTCATTTCTGGTTGTTGGATGGTACCATCAAGTGTGACTTCACCCTGCGAGGCTCAGTAATCCTGTGTGAGTGTGGGTTGTCCACCGGGATTCGTTGTGATGGCTCATCTCTCGTTGAACATGTAAAAATAAATTAACAGAAATCAATTCTTATTGAATAACTACATGTTAAAAAAATAAAAAACAAACTTTTTTCTGCACCTATGAAAAAGGATATATCTCTATTATTTCTATTTGTTTCAATGCTAACTATAAATTTTTCAATTCATCAATTAAATAAACAATGAAATTACAGGTTCCCTTTTCGTGTTTTTGATATTGGAAATCAGTGAAAGTTTCGATGGACTAAAGTATCATTCATTACAATTTCTTATTTTTACAGATACAAACGTTATTTCTTCTTTGATTATCTGATTTACAATTGAGGTGAAAAGATGAATCTCTATTTCAGAAACATCGACGTCGTTTATGTCACGACATTATTTTATCGATTCGACCATGGAAAATACCTAATCTCTATATTTATACTTATATTTTCCCTTCAAATTCTTAGTTAACTTTGGAAAAAAAAATAGAATTCCACCAATTTTCATCATATAATTACCATGTGGATACTCATAGGATGCACTCAGTGCACTTCCATCCAACTTCAGAAGTTGTCATCTTATGGTGTAGTTCTAATGGGTGCAGTCAGGGCCCTTAACTATATGGCACTCATTAGTGGTAGACTATCAGGAACACCTATATCATTTATTCGATTCTTCTATATTTTCGTTTTCAATTTCTCATTACTTTCTTATTGCACTCATGAAGATCCACTACTACTTCTGATTCAAATATACTTTTTTTTTTCATCTCAAAAACCTTCATTATTTGAAATCATATTTTCTTCCCATCATAAAATTCTGATTTATTTCAATTCATCAATATTGATTTATACGTTTTTTTCGCCAAATAAAAAAATACAAAATCGATTGAACGATGTCTTAAATTTGGCGATTCATGTCATCAAATATTACTCTCATACTCTCATTTGATAACTCTATAACTCATTTTTTGTGTAGTAGTACCTTTAAAACTCAACTTATTCATCGGTTCCGACCCACTCTTTCCACATTTCTTACGAAGAATGCACCGCAGGACCAAATAAATCTGTACGAAATATATAATTTGTGTAGGCATTAGAAAACATTCAATTCTATTATCAGTATCGCTGGTGCATTTTTCGGAAAAACTGTATTTTTTTCCTTTTTTTATGCTATTCAGATAAATATGGATAAATGTATAAGGGGAATCATTGCTTCATTATATTCATTGATTGCAGGGAGCTCCAAAACGCCCCTACTGTGATTTCCAACATATCACCACTGATTTGGTCAATCAGACACAATGACAGGAACCTGTTAAAATCAAATACTCATTATTTGTTCTCTTCTACTTAGTATAAAGTTTTATGAATCATTTTTCTTCCATTTCACATTACCTGATTATTTGAAACATATTTACCTATCTTATTTTGAATAATATTACAATACTCTTCTCAAATATATTTAGAAAAACAATGGAATTGAGAAGTGAAAAATAAGTTTTATCGGGCTTTATTTATACTAGCATAACTAACTTTCCAAGATAAACTACCGTTTTCCAAATATGGATCTCCAATACCTTTCGATACCAAAAAATTGTCGTTACTTTCAAAATTCATATTGACAGGTGAATTTGAGTTTTGTTTATCAAATTTCAACGAAATTGTATGTGTTTCTCCAGGTTCTATTATACAGTCATCTTTTATTCTGAGTTTCACTGTGCTTAATTCCTGTTTTTCAGAACTTTTCAGTCGCTCGCTCTCTAAATCATTTTCGTGTATAATAGGTGAATCGAATTTTGAACAAATCTCTGACCTACCGGAATAAGGGTTTAGGCAAACTGAAATGTCTAACTTGCAATCTTGAAATAAATAATCCAACATGTTTTTGACAGTGTTCCATTGCAATTTATCTAAACCACAGCCAATTTTGGGTGTAGCGAGTTTTTGTATATTATTTTCTCGGATATGTTCTTTCATATTGCCTCAAAAAAGAATTAGCATCTGAAGTGCATGGGTTGAACTTTGAGGTACATAAAAATTTTGGTTTTGCAGGGGTTTTTGCTTGAGTCACACTCGCCTCAAAAGTTATGTTTGCTTCTGTCATTTTGAGATGAGGGTTGGTTGGAACAAATGATTTATGTTCTGTTGGAAAATTATGTAATTGGGGGCTATTTGCTCTAGAAGATGTATTTGATCTTGGAAAACTATCAATTGGAGTGGTATTCAAATTTTGATTTTCTAGATTATTTTCTAAATTTTCGTCATCAATTTCACTGTTTTCGGGAAATAAATTTTCCTTCAAATCTTTTATTTCAAAGTTATTTTCAATCTCTCGATCTTCAGGAAGAAATTGATTATTTTCGGTTCGTTTGGGAGAATGATTAACCAAAAGTGATTTATTGAACGGGTTTTGGAAATCAAACTGCTCGGTGCTACGGAAGGGTGGTGCAAAAGTTTCTTTTGTATGTTCAGACCTCGGCTCAGACACCAGTTTCAATTTATGAGATCGTATTATTCGTTTCTCATTATCGCTCGACATTAGTTTATATAGGAAAAAAAATAAGCAAACCTGTACGCAACCCGCGAAATAAAGAAAAAGTGTAATAAATATTTACATGATTATAGGAGTATAGCCAATAATAGGAGAAATTTTATATTATTCAAATGATCTGAACATTGAAATTCATATACCTATGAAATGTATATAAAAGATAACGAAAGATAAAAATAATTCAGTCATGTTAAAAAAAATATTGGCATAATGGTATTTATGGTCTTTGCTAGTCATATATTCTTATTTTAGATTCATTACACCGTAAACTATATATAAACTTTATTGAAATAAAACTTCTGAAATTCATCTCTCGATTCTCTAGGCAAATGAGAGAGTTAATATAATAGGCAAGTCATATCAAGAAAGAGCTATCATCGTTTATACGAAATATATTTCCATTTCTATAAAGATTATTATATGTATAGGATATCATTTTCAACTAATTTGTTGACTCCCTGGAGTAATATTTTTCATAAAAAAAATTCATATTTTAAAATGACGGCACACACCACAAAACCCATTTTGCTAAAATACCATCAATGAATTATATTGATTTATTCTCCAAAGATTTTCGAATGATTATTTGAAGTTCAATACTGAATAATTATGCAAATCAAAGTCCATAAAGCAGAAAAAAACATTCAAATTAAAGAAAAAAATAAAAATAAAAGGCTAATTTTGAAGAATTAGCGTTAATTTAAGGACGGCGCCTCCACCATAATGTCACGCTCAGATATTCAGGGGTAAAATATCGGTTATAAATTCTTCCCTGAACATCCAAACTGGTGACTTGGGGGTTTTTAACTCGCTTGGCAGCTAGAAATGAGGCTCGGTATCCAAAAAAAACAAAACACAATCACTTTATTAATAAGACCTTAACAAAAAGGGGTGTAATCAAATCACCATCATCGAATTTATTATTACATTCAAATGAATCCAATCAAATATCGAGCAGCACAGAGATATTGATCCGTGGAGAATAAATCAAAATAAACATGGCATAAACAAATAAAAATTCATGCGACTTACCAAAGGGCGTACTTTTCCATGTTGAGGGAAAATGTATCAGCACCGGAGATCACTCGAACAAATCAAAAATTAACCCGTGATCGCACTAGTCGCGATCCCAATCGTAAGTGTCGCTCTTCGATCAACATCTTCGACTCGATCGAGAAATACCTCGTCAGCAAAGTATCTATCGGCGCGAGTTAGTTCGAACCAAGGTGCCAGCGACCTCAGAAAATATTGAACTCAATTAAAAGCCATTACTAATTGAAATCAGAGGCTTGATTTCCTTTAGAAACGCTGATATCTAAAATCGACTATTCTGTTCGACGGAAATATAATAAACCATGAATACTGAGAATCTTCGCGAAATGCTTTATCGAAATTTAGAATAGGTAATACATGAATATGAATAGATTTTAATCCATATCTTGACAATATTCAGATGAAGAGTGTTAAAAAATTCCCATACCATATCCATGATATTTATTAGTGTTTCTGCATCTTTCCGCATCATCAGGAGAAGTCTTGATTGATTTCAAATGAGACTCAATCTTCAGATTCATAATGATGCAAATTAGGGATTCATTGTTACTGAAACTATATCTGCTACTATATGGCTGAGATCATCCATAACTTGCGTCAAAAGAGTATGGCATGTACCACAGATATTTGCACTTTACATTTGAAGTGAAAGTTCTCACTTTTATATTTCTAGGATAAAACGACTTTTTTCCAATTCCTGGAAATACCTAGTGAATGTGGATGAAATGAAGAGAAGAAGTGGAATGTTGAGATGGACTGTAATTTGAGAAAATTATAATAAGAATCTCTGTTCGGGGGTGGAATACGTTCAATTTATATATCACTCGCCATATATTGTCATGTAGAATTTTAGAGGTGGCAGTCACATAATTCTATACCTACGCAACTAATTTATGTTCATTCGCCATCCAACTGTCCATTCTATAATATATGGGTATATCAATATACACATAATTCGATATCCTGAAATAAACAAGGCAATATCCCTTTGAGCGGGATGGTCTATCAATTTCATGTTACTTATCGAAATTCGATATTGGCAGGATATTTCCTCATTGAGGAGAAATACAAGTGCCGACGTAGACAAACTTCAAGTTTATGCAAACATATGTTCCGAACCAATCCGTTCTCGAGATACTGGGTGATCTTCCAAAATATTTTGTAGGCACTATGAATAAGATCATAAGATCTATTAGCTACCGTACTGACAAGATATACTAAAGCTTTTGGTGCTCCTGATGATTCTTAAAAAGCGAAGGTTACCGTCCTTCTAACTTATACCAGTCCTAGACTTATACGTTTTGATAATTGATAAAATAGATTATATTATCAACTTTTTCATCACAATACTCCTACTAGAGCGGCTGAATATTATATATTCATACTCATCATGGATCAAGCTGAGGCTACTGAATCCTATCCAGAGGAGAGCTGGTGATAAGAAAGAAACAGTTGAGGCAACGCTTATCATTTGCTGCTTTGAAATTATTGGTTTAATTTAAAAAAAAAAGATACAGGTAGCTGACACGTCTGTACGGCGGTACGTTCACTCCCACCATAGAAAACAGACCACAGATTGAATGTATCGTCCCATAGTGACAGCTGGTACAATGAACAGCGTCACCATGCGGTTCGAGAGCCGAATTAATTCATCGATTAACGGGCGTGGCGGCAAATTTGAAATGTATCATTTTACTACGTATTTCACCAAAATAGAATAGAATAGACAATGGTCGACAATCTTTCTTATTTATGAAATTGTTCACCATTGAATTGTATGATTTATACTGTTAACATGGAATGAAATAGAAACTACATCATTCTTCCTAGTTGTTTCGAAAATAATTTTCAACACGAATCACAATTTTTCAAGTTGAAAATAATTTTAAAACAAATAGAACGGAAACATAACTTGAAGCCGAACTAGATCAATGAACTGAAATCTGAACCACAACAAACACAAACAGAATGGACGATTTATGATTTTTTTTTTAATTTCCGATGATGGAACATGAAAATAGTGCGCAAAACACCAATAATTGCCCTAACAATCTGACAGCATCTATCAAATTGCCAACTATCTTTTGTACAGTTTGTCCACCTCAAGGACTTACACCCCTGTAAAATCGTTATCATTTCATCGTTTTTGAAAATCTTTTTTTTTTGTTAGAGGTATTTGAAATGTCTTTCTAACGGTAGAGTAATTATATTTCATAGCTGTTATCGTGGCCAACTGCGACCAATTTTATTGACCCATTTCTCAAAAAATTCTATTAGGGATTTTTTTTCGATAAAAATTATGATGGATTCTGAATCAGGATCATTTGAAACATACGTGTATCGATTTTCATCATCATAAATCACATGATGTTCGTGAATTTGTTTTCAATATTTCATAAAAAAAATACTAATAAAACAGATTTACTTCTACTTCTCTGATAACGTCAGAAAATATTATTGTAAACCTGATGAATAAACTCATTCACAGTGTTACCAATTTAAATCTCATCTACTAGATCTCAGTTTTCTTAGAGTTTCGCTGGTAATTCTGAAACAAAGGTTCACGAAAAATGTTTTATGTATGCACCAATAACGCCCTGTATAGTAACTGTCATTAGTTCAAGGCCTGGCTAGCAGCGTGGGTTCTCTGTATGATAGTACTGGGTTTACCCAATAAAACACTTAACTCCGATATAGGTGAGTATTTAATAACAATAGGTACATAAAATGTTTGGACCTTTCCTAAGTAAACCAATTTAAATAAATGGGTATCAAATACCTCACTCAAGGAAAATCTCTCTTGGGGGTAGAAAAACAACATTCTCTAAATTGTTTTAGATACTTCTACCTTCTCTGACAATGTAGTACCTATATGATGCATTAAAAACAAGATCAAATGAAGTCAAATTTCAATCATTCAGGATATATAGGATATTATGATTCATGAAAAACAAGATTGAATAAATTAATGTTCCATCCCTTGGGGTAGTACCTTTTGTTTACGGAAACAAAATCACATAAAGTGAAACGTTATAGCTGTGTTATACCACAACAAAAAAAGAAAAGAACACATAGACCACTTAGCTGGTTCCTAGAGGATTGATAGTGTGGACTGGCCTACTGCAGTTGATGACTAGAGGTCACCACTGGGTAGAAACACTCCTCTAGTACCCCAAGCAGCAAACTGATGGGACCTAGTAGTTGTTCAGACATCATTGGTATTAGGTACCCATCAAGTATACATCACAGCTTGGTGGCTCAAACAGTAGGTCGGAAAGTGAACATTCAGAAGATAATCCAGAAAGTAGTCCAGAAAGTAGTCCAGAAAGTAGTCCAGAAAGTAGTCCAGAAAGCTATCCAGAACGCAGCCTAAGATACAGCCCAAGAAGCAGGCTCTAGAACTCCTACCAGAAAACTCTATCCGCAGTCCAAACGAAGCTATGCCGGTCATCTCGAAGTACTCGAATAATCGAAAATGGCCGTTCTGCCGTTATGATCCGCACTAGGCAATTGTGGAATAAGACACCCACCTTAATATTCAACACCACGTGACGCACTTCTCCACTTTTTCCACAACAAAACTTCCATGCTCAGTGGGAGATGGATCGATACTTCCCAAATTGGGATAATACTTTTATTTCTCAACTGAAAATAATACTACTGTCACACCACTAGTAAATATGGCAGAAGCAAAGCATCTTTCCCCCAAAAAGGAAATACCAATAACCCCAAAATTCCCGATATATTTTATACGCCAAAAATTCCAGTAATTCAATAAATCGTTCTAATCAACATATACAAAATGTACTTGATGAAAACATTGATGTGGCAAATGAAAGAGATTCAGCACCAAAAAGTAAACTTGAGCAAGGGCAAATATAACAAAGGGCAAAATAACCAGCAACATGCCGACAACCCTTGTTGACATTTGATCAAGTCTCAGAAAATAACAGAGAAATCGCTGTGCAGCATCTACGCGGATACAGGGCTCGCGATCCTATAGTAATTTTTAGGTCAAGAGGAGTCTGCAAGAAAGTAGTTACTACATGATCACGTGTTACAACACATGTATGAACAAAAATGAAAACGACCAACCAATGGCCTACCTTCAACCCCCCCCCCCCCCGACCTACAAAACAAGTAACCTGGATACCGGATCCAGCGTAAGCAATAAGATCTATGCTCGCGACAGTAGCCTCTCCACAACCACATAATTGTTAGGATTATAGTGTGCCAATAACTACTGCGAGGGAAGAAGGTTAACTTCGTGATGCTAAGAAGCATCTATATAAGAAGAGAAACGGTTTTCATCATGTCATCTGCATCAAGGATGTTATCTGAATTGTCAGGTCAACAGCCGTGAAATCTCAACATTGGTATGTATCATGAATCGTTGATATCGATTCCAGACTATATACTAGAAGGGGTAGCTATTCAACAATTCAACAAGTTCGAGACTCCTGTGGAATACTAGATGGTAAGTTTGCTTTCAAAATTTGATTGACTAACTCTGTTCAATCGGACTTTCATTTCTAGAATCACAATATTACTGGAACTATCGCAGTTGGGATGGACAACGAAGGATTCACTGTGGATCTACCTCGGGATCTACATCAACTATATACATACTATATTACAGAAGTTATCTCAACCTGAATTTACAATTGTTACTAGAGTCTAGAATGATAGAAAATGGAATTGTAAATATGCAAGAAATCCTTCGATAGTGTGACAGTGTAATATAGTGTGCTACAGTACTTAAGGAATCTTTGAATGAACTATGAGTAATTTATATCTGTTTCTGTTTACTATATTTAAAACCCACTGGAAACCTATTTTCCAGACCAATACAAAAGTGATTTTACTAAGAGTAACTCAATTGATATGTTGAAGGCATTCTCTTTTTCCATTTGAATATTATAATATACGCTTATAGTTTAGGAAATACCTATGCTGGCCCTCCTTAACTTGGACACAGTACATTATGACTTTGACTATGTAATATTTTACTGTCTGGGCTGAACTTTGGTTAACTGGAAATCAGTTATGTAAAAAAAGTTGTACGTATTGGTTGTGGGCTCCAACTGATTCTAATGGCACCATTTTTGTTTTGCGGAAATGCGATGTTCCAAGTTATGGGCGCTGGAAATGATTTAAAGAAGATTATTGAAGACTTCGGTTGAAGAAAATTGATTCGCATCTACTTCTTGATCAACTTATATGATTTGGATTTTTCGAAAACGCGCTGGTGCCAAGTTGGTCATTAAGATTCACTGAAACTATGATATGGGAATGTTTCGGAGTGAATACTATCCAATAAGACGAATCTTGCCATGATGATTTGAAATGATTCGAAGAAGTTTATCAGAAAATTCAGTTAAAGAATATTGATCTGAATCTGCTTCTCCGTAATATTAAAGTGCGCTTCGCTTCGCTCGCGTGTATCGTGTTATGGGCATTTACTTAGAACTTCAAATATCATTGCGAGATCCACCTGATTGGATATAGTAAAGAGGTATAGTAATATAGTATATAGTATCAACTTCTAATTATTCCCATATCAGATATTAAGTAATCTGAAGAGATCAACTTGTCAACAGCGCATTTCAAAAAAATTTCATCATTCGAAGTTGGTCAAGAAGCAGATTCAGATCAATATTCTTCAGTCGAAATTTTCAATAATCTTCTCAAAATTCTTTCTAACGCCCATAACTTGGCAACAGCGCATTTCCGCAAAGTTCAAATCATCATCAAAAGATTTTACTGATTGAAAAGTATATTTTCCACTATGAACCATTTCCATATCAGATTTCCAATAATCCGAAGTGACCATCTTGGGAACAGCGCATTAAAAAAAATCATAGAAAATGATCAATAAGTAGGTTCAAATCAATATTCTTCGAATTAAATCTCCAATAATCCTCTCCAAATCATTTCCATCACCCATAACTTGGCAACAGCGCATTTCCGCGAAGTTCAAATATCATCACAAGTTTTGCCTGATTGGACAGTATAGTGTCCACTTTGAACCATTTCCATATTAGATTTCCAGTAAACCAAAGTTTAACCGGAAATTATTCTAGGAACTCCAAAGAATTATAATATTTCATTAATTCATTTGATTCACGTTGTATGGTAATCCTCAATTGAATGATGACCGACAGATCAAATTCCGATGAAATGGGGAGCTTGAATCCAAGAATAGCAACATTAATACTGAACGTTTTTTCCTAATTAATTGCAAATACGCGAATGGCATTCATCTGCCTTGAAAACTGAAAATCCCAGTGAGCTTCATCCTCAATCCCCGACCCATAGTAAGGTACAGGCGGAAGAAATTAATTTGTCACCAACGATACGGTAGCCCGTTCCGAGCTTAGCGATAGACTTGACAAATACGAACAATGCCGGAAAAAGAGACGAGTCCCAGGATAATCTGGATTAAAAATGAGATACGTGCCTGTGGCCGAGAGAAAAACGCGTGTCCGTGGTAATTACTAATCCAGATGAATCAGATGAAATATAGGATTATATATGAAGGAGTACCACTTCTATCCATCAATCATTATGACATTCCAGTTACTTGTTGAATCGTACTGAAGGATGTGTGTTACATGTGAAGTTATATGTACAGGGTCATCACGTTGATTGCAAAAAAAGGAACGAAAGAAATAGGTAATATAACTAGCAGTAAAAATTCAAAAATTGATAACAGGAAGCAAATTTGTTCTGGTAGGCAAATCAACTTGAGGATCATAGTTTGCTAACTGAGTACAAAAACAAAAAAAGACTTTACCATAGCAATATCAAGCGAGCAAAAAAAGAATATTATGAACAACGTAAAGGAACTGCAGCTAACAGTTCAAGAGAGGTGTGGAGGCTTTTCAATGAACAACTCAACTAACATCCCAAACACACTGTTACAACATTAAAAATTAACAACGTGTAATTACAAATGATTCGAAAATTATTTTCACATATTGAAGAATCCTTTTCACGCCCTGTTGAAAATGAAATAGCTGAACACTATGACAAAAATGGCTTACAAACTGATTATACATCTAGCATCTACAATGAACACTCATTTTTTCTAGAACCTTTCACTCCCAAGGAAGTCATGGAGGTCACAAATACAAACCCTGTACAAATATTCTAGCATTCCTGATAAACAAATGTTTTGATGACCCTATTTTTCCAAATTTTCTTGAAACTGCAATAGTTTTACATATTCAAGAAGGGTGATTCGCAGGATACTTAAAACTATAGACCAATGTCAATTCTGAGTATTCTATCGAAGATCACCGAAAAACTACTGAATATTAGATAAACAAGATTCCTCAATAGGTTCAATATATTAACGAAATACCAGCATGGTTTCCAAAAAAATAAATATGTTGAAACAGCTACTGTTCAACTCCTACAATATATTCACAATGAGATTGTTGAAAAAAATCATGTAGTAGGGACGTTTTCCGATTTAAGTGAAGTTTTCGACGCCCTCAATATTGAATCAATTGTTTTCAAGCTTGAAAAGCTTGGGATCATGGGAATTCCATTGAATTTTATCGTATATTTTATGAATGAACGCAAACAAAAATCAATGTAGCTCACAATATCTCGGAAGACTACGAAATCACTCGTGGTGTCCCATAAGGTTCTGTATTGGGACCACTAATATTTTTCCTATTTGTATATGATCTACCATCCCTAGTTACTGGCTGCCAAATCGTGATGTATGCTGATGACAACTCATTGATACTATCAGGGCAATGCGCTAAGGAAATTGAAACCAAAATAAGCATCATTCTGGCAATATACCAAGAGTAGAGGGAAAACTCAATGCATTTATTTTTCAAAGGAAGGAACACCACCTGATTCATTGAGGAATATATTATTACCCACCGATACATTCTCCACAAACACAAAGTTCCTGTGAACCAGAATCTATGTTGGGATCTCCACATAGACCATGTATGCAATAAACTAAATAGTGCCTTCTTTGTCATTCGGTATTATAACCCAGCATTTTCTCATTTATCATGTAATATTATTGCTTGGGTTTGGCAAAAGATATGAATTGAGTTTTTGTGTTACAAAAAAAGCTGGTCAGATTACTTCTCAACCTGAAGCCAAGAGACTCCTGTCAAAAATCAACCAAATCGGGTACACAATACTAGGCAAAGCAGCCTCCTACAAACACGACATATTTTTATATTGTTTCGATATTTTCCTTGGGTTCGTGAATTTGAAACACTAAGTACAAAACTGAATAATTTATTTCACTAACTATACTGAATACAACTCAATACACACTTAATTGAATCACAACGATATTCGCTTTATAGCTATCTTTCTAAACTCAACTCTTTCCAAACTATCACTAACTGTCTGCGACACCGCGCTCCGTTTATATAGGTCCTATAGATACATAATTCCATAATTCTCTAGAAATAACAGACACTTACTAGAAATGAATCATCCGCTAATTTTTGGTACGCCGCGCCGTGTCGGCGAGTGATGCCATCGCGCGAGCCTCCGAGATAATGACTTCCGGTCTTCTTGGAAGCACGGTCTGTAACAATATAATAAATTACCTGCTGACATTAAAGAAGTAGATAACACAAGAAAATTTAAGCATGACCTTAAAGATTTTCTGATCAAAAATACCTTTTATAGTGTGAATGATTATTTGAATTTTGACATGTGAAAAGTATTACACAATGTGACTTCGCTTAACTTGTTTTCGTATTGTTTCTTTGTATTTCATTATCCTGTTAAATATATTTATTCTCGTTAATGTTCAGAGAAAAGAAATTAGTTGTATTTTGAACCTCTGTTTACTTACTACTTTTGCAATGACTTTCATATATATCCACGTTCACTAATAAAACAAATATTATACAATAATTCATCACTTCTTGATAATAACATTCACAATATTGCAATACCTGTTCACAATGATACAGTTGTTACTGACATTAATCCTATTTTTCCACAATTTAAATACACCACTTTACCTTATATTAAGGATATTTCCCCCAAACTTTCATCACTCTTCCACAATATTCCAAGTATAAAAATAGCAAATAAAACTGTACTTACCATCAAGAACATCCACAGTAAAGTGAAAGATAAAACTCCCTCAACATCACAAACCAATCTGATCTACAGTATTCCTTGTCTTGATTGTGATAAGAATTATATTGGTCAAACATCTCGTCCGTTATCTTCAAGAATTATTTCTCATAAAAGTGATGCTAGACTACATCCTGAAAGATGTGCTCTAGCAGAACATGTAAACAATAGAGATCACCGGATGAATTATGATGGTGTAAGTATCCTCATGACTGAATCTTTGCTTAGCAAAAGAGTCTTCTTAGAAATGGCTTTCATCTTCCAACAAAATAATTGTATAAATAAAAGATCAGACATAAATCACCTGAGTGAAATATATTCCTTTTTATTGACTTTAGATAATTCATATTCTCCCGCCAATTTTCAAAATGACATTTCAAATTTATAACTGTTGGTACCACTGTAATGCTTGTGTTCCATTGTGCATCATTTCCATCTGAATTTGACCTTCCAGTTTTACCACCTTGAACTTACAGTCAGGTCTACCACATCATTTCTAATTCTAACCTCAAGGGCAATCAGGTGCACGTGGTGCGCGTTGGTACAACAAGTGGTTGTGTAACATTTGTTTTATAATATGATTCCTTTTTAAATGTTTCAATTTAATAATGTCCATGTCAATTTCACAATTTTTTAACTTCATTTATGTAAACAATCTCACTGAAGATGTAAGTGTTATGTTGTTTTTATCTTTACAATGATTACATGTCACTATATTCTAGTTTCCCTGATGATGGAATGAATCAGATTCCGAAAGCTTGGATAAATTTCAAAGAGTACACTTTTTACTTGCTGCAATTCCCCACTATATTTCTCAGTTTGTATACGCTGTATATATATGACTCTATCTACCTATATTTTCAACACCCCCTCTTATTTTTTATTTCTAGTTTATTTTATTTCGTATATCTCGAAATCTGTTAGAGATAATATAATATATGTATATATATAGTTGTGAAGGTTAGACGACTGTCTAAGTTAAAGAAGAATCTTTTAAATTCGGGTATGCAGTCAACAAGGGTATGGCAAAATAAGTGAACTCTTATTTCTATTCAAGCTTTCGACTCATTTATTGGCTCTCCATCAGGAACTCTAAAATTAATTAAATTTGAAAATTATTTGATTTGAATGAAATTTTGGCACGTGTGTACTTACGAAAGTGAGGTTATAAATCCCTTTCACTCGCCGTAATTCTTTATGAAATATCATGTCACAATGGACAACACTCTTGATAAACTAATAACAGGTACAGTTATAGAAAACATTTGTTAAAAATTGATCGTTTTGATTAAAATAATTGAAAAACAATTTGAAATTCCACAAGGTTTCTTATGGAGGTCATGTTGGATTGAAGAGGAAATGATGTGTATAAATGACTTATGACTGAAGTTGACAATTGGTGAGCAATGAGTTCATGGCCTTGTTACCAACATAAAGTGAAATGGAAAAATAGTAACACCAATTACTAAAGGGGCTACCAACTTGAATATTAAAATGAATTGTGGTCTTCCTCATAAGAAGGGCGATTGAGTAAATATGAATAGATTATGCTTAGATTATCGATATTTGTTCTGGAATTCATTGAATTAGGTTCTTTGAAGATTTGTGTCATTTCAAGAAAAAGTAACTGTTTTAAGTTGGATTCACGTTCCAAGATAGTCACATTACCATAATCTGGGTTATGGTCAAGAGAAATGGTGTGATGAGCTTATGTACAAGTTTTTTTTTTAATTTCTGATATCACTTTTATTAGAGATAATTCTGTCTTTCAATTTCCTTTTGGTTTGACCAATGTATTTCTCTTCACATTGCGAACAGGGGATGCAATAAACTACTATTAGAAAATTCAAATTTAGTTTATTGTTTGGTATAAAACAAATATTTTTTGCTTTCTACCGATTAAATCTTATGTCTGGTCGCTTTCGATGTGTGAGTCTCGAATTTTTTTTTCTGTTTTTTATATCCATTTCGAGTAGGCAGGTGTCATTCATGACAGGGCAAGAAGCGTGGCATAAGAAAGTTATGATTTTTTCGATGGAACACCCTTTTTATATCATTTCATTCCCGAATTCTACGACGAATATCAGTGTGACTCTTCTGAAGTGTTTCTATAACTGATGTGTATTCAGAATCTTCTGGTTATATTAATAAGTAATTTCCGTTAATCTGAATGATAACTGAGTTTTCATCGAGCTGGCTGAGCTCTTCCATCCTTGAAATATCATATACAAACAATTACATTGTATGATAATGTAGACTATAAATATTCGTTCAAAGATGTATAATATGCAATTCTCCCTTCACTTGTTTTGATTGAATAAAATGAGAGAATAATATCTACAAGATAGAAATGGAACGATGTCAACTATTGAAGAATGTCACGAGAACGGTTCATTAACGTCAGTGTAAAAAAATATCTCGACAGGCAACATGCAAATTTAAATGTATTCCAGAGATTGTTAGCCCGATTACGAGATAATGATGATAGGAATTGGTAAGTAAAATGAATCGAATATTTTACCAACAGCAGAAAATGAGAAAAAATAGTTCAAAATGTTACAGTCTGTCATTGAATATGACAAAACAAGTAGAGAGAGATTGAGGAATATACTTCATTGTCGAAGAGATGAGTTTCTTATAGACAAAGTGTTTGAATAAACTTAAAATTTAGGTAAATACTAGAAATAAACTGTATACAATCTAAACGTGACTTTACCAATAATACATGATTACAAATATTAAAAATACTTACAATATGTAAAAAACACATATGTACACATATTAAAAACGGTCAATGTATAATATGAAATAATTAATTTCTAGTTCGAGTTTGAACGCGAAATCAACAAAATTAACGAAATTAATAATGAAAATTCACCAATTCACCCACGAGAAATGTAAAAAAATAAGAAAAAATGAATGGAGTGAAATAATCTTTTAACAATTATACAATACAACAGATAAATACATTAAATTACCTACTTCAAACATTTAAAATTAACAAAACCAAGTTCACAAAAAAGCTTACTTCAATAGGGCCTGTTTGACACCATTTCTGAATTTACTGAACGAATTCTCATCTTTAAGTGATAATGGTATATGATTATATATTTTTTTACTTTCATAAATCATTCCTTCTCAGCGCATAACATCCCGATGCCAATTGTTTTGTTAATGCTATGACATGCTGATCAAATTTCATTTTGTCATCTATAAATATTCCCAAAAATTTGGAGTATTTTTTATTTTCGAAAATATGTCCATTTAGGTTTAGATCATCATCATCCGAGCTGAATGAAATTAAGTTGGTTTTGTTCGTATTGAAGCACAAATAGTTTGAATCGCACCATTCTTCTATAATTCCTAAATCTTCAATGATCGTATCTTTCATAATTTTGGTATAATTTCCATGCCAGAGGAAGGTGGTATCATCTTCGGATATTGTGAATTTTCCCTGAATTGAAATAAGGGCTAGGTCATTAATATATATGAGGAAAAGGATCGGACCCAAGACAGATCCTCTAGGGACGCCCCAAAGATGTCTTCGCTCTTAGATAAACTTCCATTAGATTCAACTAATTTTTTCTGTCGCTCATTTGATACCTGAACCATTTATTACATATTCCATTGAAGCAATTATAGCTAAGCTTTTTCAGAAGGAGTTCATGATTTACACAATCGAAAGCTTTAGGGAAGTCACAGAATACCGCCTCTACAGCTTCTCCATTGTTGAGATTACTGTAAATATGTTCAAGGAATTCGAAAATGGCATCATTCGTGCTTTTTGAACTCTGAAATCCAAATTGGGAGTCAACTACTATTTCATTGGTATTTAGAAAATGTAATACCCTTTTTCTTACAAGTTTTTCAATAAAATTTGATACTGATGACAGTAGAGAAATCGGCCTTGAATTTCTCGGATCTTCTGGGTTACCTCCTTTGAACAGTGGGATAACAAGAGAAAGTATCAACTGGGCTGGTGGTCGGGTGAGTTGAAAAACTGAGTCTGGGTTCGAAGCCCGGCTCGACTATTGGAAATGAAACTTCATTCCTATGGTATCGTTAACCGCGATGAAGAAGGTGACCAACCGAAAAGAGCTTCGCATGATACTCGAAAAGATAATGAGATCCCTGTCTTCCGAACTCATGCAAGTCTCAATTAGACTTTCGAGAGATGCTCCGCAACTCAGTTGGCGATTGACTACATCTATCAAACTCTTCAATATCCATAGCTGAAGAAAATTGAAAAAAAAAACTGTATTTCTTTGATTGTATCTCCTTTGCAGTTGACTGCGTTTCATGTATATTTTATTTTGATTCGTGTGGTGCATACCCATCAATGGACTGAAACAAGGTTAGAAACTACTTAGTTACATGCAACTTAAAATCTTGTTAGGTAGTATATGATGATATTTAATTGTTCATTGTGTGATTGTGCATTCAATGATATATCAGAAATCGTAAGTCATATCAACATTTTCATTCAAAAACGAACGAAACTTTCGATGTGAGTATCGCAATGTTTATCGAACTATGTATATCTACTCTGTGGAACACTTGAATATAATAACAAAAACACCTCTAGACACATGTGAAAGTTATAATTTGATCTGGAATAATCCTGGATGTTATCCTGGATATAACATACATAGAATTCTACTTTCAAGATCAAGTTGATATTTTACACAATATCACGTAACTTACATATTTTTTCACATATAGGTGCAAGGCATTATATTACCCCTGTAGACGCATGTGCGTAGCTCGCCGAATGAACAGTTGCAGTGCCCTGCATGATGCTTATTAAATCAGTGAGTTCATTTTTCAAGATATTTGCCCGACTGGAAATCGCTTAAGTCATTTCAGTGTTCGAAACGAGTAATCCACAAAACGTTGTAAACTACAGGATCACCTATATATGTATTGTCACGAACTTTAGGTGGGGGGTTGCCTACAATCGTATTCTATCTGTAGAGAGTTAACTAAATGAACCACTTATTCCAACCAATAGCATATTCCACATTTATTCAATATGAATATAAAGTCTGGTTAGCAGAATGAGAGAATAAGAACTTACTCTATAAATACTATCGTCTAATTCTATGCTATATGGTGGCCTGGAGCAGAGATAAGTAACCCACTAACAAGATGTGCACGTCAATGCTATAATTTGGCAATATATTTTTTATGGTTTTGGAATCAGCCACAAGATGGAACTAGTGCCGTTGATTCCAAAAAGTGAACATAGCTTTTTCAGCTGCCATATCTGGCTGCCATGTTCAAGGTCAGATTTTTTTGTCTTTTTCTTCATCGGTTTGTCTTTGTCTTTTGTATTCAACTGTCTTCCACTGTGTTTATTTTCATTGATTTTTATCGACTTTTCGTACGGTGTATTTGCACAGATTACTGATCAGTGGTATTTGTTCCCAGCAGTTCTCGTGAATATTGTGGTTTTACTTGGTTTTACATCAGAATTTCATCCATACCTTTATCAAAGTACTATTGGACAATATGAAATACCCCAGTTGCATATTGCATACCTAATCAATTTATTATTGAGAAATACAGTGACAGTGGCAATATCATGATCAGTAAATAAAAACGTGAGTACCTACCTGAACTGTGAAAGAACACGTCGCCGAAATGAGGATTTTGTTTCCCAATCAAAGATTTGCTTCGAAAAAAAAAATAGATCGTTAATTATTCAGGTACGTCAAACACTACTTATTTTACACTCTATTTACTATGTCCTATGTTCTGAGTGATATACTTGATTATTCTTTTTCTGTTACAGGAGATGTTGAGCTAATAGATTCGAGTCGGGTAGAACTGCACAAAGGGCTAGTTTGTGAATATCATTTTACTGAGGATGATTATTATAGAAATCCATTGCTCAGGAATAGATTGAATATCTGAAGCACCTATGAGAACATTTTGTAGACCATCAGTATGATAAGAAAACGTTAATCAATTGATGAGGAGAGGGAAAGCAATGCATCAGCCAATGTATCTTCAACTAGTCATCATTATTAAATAATTACCACTTCCAATGTATTGTTGAAGATTGTATAAAAATAATCACTGAATTCAATATTTATTTATATTACAAAACAGTTAAAGGTATTTTTCATAATCATAAATTTATCTTTGATGTAGGTATTCTATATTATTTGTATACTAAAGTGGCAACTGAAATTATGATCATATGGCCCCACACCAACAAATTCCTGAAGTTGATGTAAGCAGTTTTCAGTAGTTATTTCATTTGAACCTGCTTCAATGGCGCATCTACAATGCAGAGCTCATGTTGAGACAATTTTTTCCAATCTTCAAGTTATGATCTACACCTGTCTTACGTGTTGATGTTGTTTAGACCAGCAACAGGATGAATAGTTGATAGTGATTCATACCTATTTCCTAACCATATCGATAAAAACTCTGTTATCAAACAAAACTCCTCTTTTCTCTATAAGAAAATGAAAAATGAGCAAAATGTGAAGTCGTGAAAGTGAATAAATCCTAACGAGTACTGCAATCTAAGTTCGTGAGAGTTCGTCATTCAGTTATGTTCCTGAAGCCGGCCCTGTCCATATGGAAGCATCGAAATAGAAGAGTCAGCTTCCTACCGTACTTTATCTTCAAATCTTTGCTGAATTGTTTCATACCGTGAATTATCTGTTTATTCGATACGTGTTATTGTTCGAAGCATATATAAACGAAATTTATAATATTATTTCTCATTTCATTTTGTCACTTGTAACCTGCATTTTCAATATTCATTAAAACATCGAGAAAAGTACGATCTTTTATTGTGTGAGAAGTGAATTTTTGGAGAAGAGTTATTCAACACAAACTGGTTTCAAAATTACGGAGGTGTTTCTACGAACCACAACTGCTAGAGGCACAACGTAACTGGCGCAGTCGGCGACGGATTTTGGAAACCCAAAATTCAAAAACCACCACCATGAAAATTCCAGAGGACGAGTTAACATAGTGTGGATAATCTGCAAGAAGTGAACTCCAATTGTGTTTCAACAAATCTGCTGTGAATTTCCAAAAGACTCAAGTGCCTGCAAGAGAGGACAGCAATCCAACAACTTGAAGACACGGGGTGCAAATCTGAATATCCCAAGAAAGGAACGAATCAGAGGACCACTAACAACCATTCGAAGGACAGCATTCCCAAGACTGGTTTAGGATTAAGAAGAAAGGAAAAACAAAAAAAACGAAGACAACCCAGAAAAACTGTAAGTCATTCTCAATATCCTGCACTCACCCTTTTCCCTTGTTTACACCGAGAAAAATGATCACTTTGAACTAGTATTTTCTTTTTCAATTTTGAATTTTTATGTTCAATACAATCAGAAATATATCACAACGAAATCGTGAAATACGTGAACAACGAGCTGTTTTAGGCCAACAAAATCTTGATTTGGTTGAAAGCAACGACGATCTGAATCTCGAATCTCTTTTTCAAAATCTAAATTTGAATAGCGACAATACAAACACTACAATGTCTATCAATATGAATTATCAACAACTGAAACTTTTTTTGGATATCATACCATATTTTTCTGGTGATCCTTGTGAACTCAATAATTTCTGTGCAGCTTGCGATGAAACTTTTACACAATACATTGCAGAACCAGCATTCATTAAAAAACTAATTTTGAGAGGTATTATTAGTAAGCTAAAAGGAAAAGCTTTGACATTGATTTCAAGTAGGAATGAATTACCTGAATGGAATCAGATCAAGGAGTTATTGATACTCTCATTTTCAGACCAACGATCTTTCGCATGTCTCTTACAAGAACTTCATAGTCTGAAACCAAATCCAAAAGAAAATTCCTATAATTTCGGAATAAGATGTCAATATTTTAGAAGCCTCATTTTCTCATCAATTCATAGTGACAGTACTCTCACTGAACATGAAAAAAGTGCGCAAATAAAAAATATTGAAAAACTGATTCTGATATCTTTTTTTGAAATATTTACCCTCCACAATTCAGACAGCAGTCAGAATCAAAAATCCTTTCAGTTTAGAAGCCGCACTTAGCTACGTATCGGAAGAAGAAAATTTCCTATCTTTAGTTAATGATGGTAAAAGAAATCAATCTCAACCGATTCCTCAACCTAGTTTTAGAGCACCTTTGGCAAATCAGAAACCTCCTCAATATGTACCACAAATTAATTTTCCAAATTATCCAATGAGAAATCCTCAACAGAGCTTTCATCAGAATAGAAATTTTTCAAATTTCACAAGTCAAAATCATAACTTCCCCAGCCAACCAATACAAATTCAATCAAAACAGGTACCTCAAAGATTTTTCACAAATCAAAGAGTTTTCGGAAAACCAAATAACACAAATGTTTGGAGACCAAAAAATCAAGAACCCCAAAATAAACCAACACCGATGTCAACAGTTACAAGAACTGTAAATATTCCACAAAATTCCCAACAAAGACACTTTTTTCAGCCTCAATCAAGACCAACTTTCATTTCCGAAGAAGTTCACCAAATAAATGAACCTCAAAATAATCATGACAATAATTTTGAATTTGTCAATGAACAAACAGACTCTCTGAATTTAATAGCTGAAGATTATCAATATTTATTTGATGATTCACCGAATGATACAGAAGAACAATATAATTATAATAAACAAGTTATCGAGACAAATCAGGACCAAACTTTTGAAGAAACCACTCCAAATTTTTCTGCACTAGCCTCTGGAACGGAGACAACTTAGAAATTCATAATATAGAGGATACAAGAAAACTCCCCTTCGTTACTATTTCTATCCCAAATTTCAGACCACTGAAATTACTTATAGATTCTGGAAGTCATATCTCATTATTGAATCCAGTAATAGCAAAAAAATTGTTTTCAGAATATATTTTCAACAAACCAAATATAATCAAAACATCTTGTGGACAACAACATTCCAAATTCGAAGCCCATATACCAGCCTTTTCAGAATTTAAATCAGAAATGAAAATAATTTTTACTCTTTTTGATTTTTACCCTTTTTTTGATGGACTATTAAGTTTCAAAGATATCAAGAGTATGGGATTCAATTGGAATATTCAAGATGGATATTTGTTCAAAAGTGGTATTGCAATTCAAGTTTTCCAATGTTCTCCATCTGATTATCATTGTTATAATATAACTCTAGGTGAAAGTGAAATTTTCAGAACCAAAATATCAGTAAACACATTCGTTGATGGCAATTATTATCTACCCCAAACAAATTTGAATCAAAATTGTTTTATCCCTGAAAGTATAACTACTGTAGAAAACGGTCAAGCAATAGTAGAAATTCATAACTTGGACTCTCAAGATCTTTATTTAAATTTGACGGCACCACTTCAAGTATACTCAATTGATGAATTCGAAATTTATCAATCAGAATTTGATGAAATCAATCCATATCCAAATGAAAATGAAATTGAAGATTTATTACGATTGGATCATTTGAACTCTGAAGAAAAATCGAAAATTCTCAAACTTTGTAAAACTTACCATACTGTTTTTCATTATCCTGATCGACCACTTTCTTCCACAACTGAAACCACCTACAAAATCAAAACGACAGATGAAGAGTCAATTTACACAAAATCTTACAGATTTCCCGAAATTCATAAAAAAGAAGTGACCAAGCAAATTACACAATGTTGAATGATGGTATTATAAGAAATAGTTCAAGCCCTTGGTCAAGTCCAATTTGGATAGTCCCAAAAAAACCAGATGCCAGTGGACAACAAAAATGGCGAATTGTCATTGACTATAGAAAATTAAATAATAAAACAATACAAGACAGGTTTCCAATTCCTAATATTGATGATCTCTTAGAAAAATTAGGAAAAGCGCAATATTTCACTACCCTCGATTTGGCCAGCGGTTTCCATCAGATCAAAATGCATGAAGATTCAATAGAAAAAACTGCTTTTTCTACTGACCTAGGACATTTTGAGTTTCTGCGCATGCCCTTTGGCTTGAAAAATTCCCCCTCCACTTTCTCTCGTATGATGATGGAAGTTCTGAATTAATAAAATTTGTTTAATATACATGGATGATGTGATTGTATTTTCTACAACTCTAGCATCTCAAATATCAAAGAAATATTCAAGAAGTTCCAACAATATAACCTTAAAATACAACCAGATAAGAGCGAATTCTTACATAAACAAGTTGAATTTTTAGGGCATGTTATAACAACTCAAGGAATAAAACCAAATCCCAGAAAATTAAAAGCAATAGAAAAGTTTCCAATTCCAAAAACATATAAAGAAATAAAAAGCTTCTCAGGTATGATAGGATTCTACAGAAAATTCATAAATAATCTCGCAAAAATAACAAAACCATTAACTCAATGTTTAAAGAAAGGCAAAAAGGTTGAACATACTCAAGAATTCATACATGCATTTGAATCTTGCAAAAAACTGTTATGCAATGAACCAATATTAGCACATCCAGATTTTTCAAAAATTTTCACACTAACCACAAATGCAAGTAAATATGCAATTGGTGCAGTATTATGTCAAGATAGTAAGCCAATTTGTTTTGCCAGTAGAACATTAAATCCTAATGAAGTCAATTATTCCGTTATTGAAAAGGAGCTATTATCCATTATCTGGTCAGTTAAGTACTTCAGACCTTACCTTTTCGGAAGACATTTCGAAATTAAATCAGATCATAAACCTTTGAAATGGTTGGACAACCTGAAGGAACCAAGCTCAAAATTAATAAGATGGAAACTTTATCCGAATATGATTATGAAATTGATTACATAAAAGGAAAAGAAAATATAGTAGCAGATACTCTTTCCAGAAACCCACCTGATACTATGTCAGTTGTGAATGAAATAGGAGATTCTGATGAAATTATCCAAGATTTCATTAGAGATTACGAAAATCATGCATCAACAGCACATACAGCTGATGAAACACCTATATTAGCTTTCCCCTTTTCAGCAAAGCCCTTAAACCATCATAAATACCAAATGATTATAAAAATAGTAGATACTTTACCAGCAATCCTTTGTCGACAAGAAAAAATATTCGAAAATCAAAGATTTTTTATAAGTCTTAGAAAACGGCATTTTGAACAGGATTTAGAAGAATTCATAGCGAATTTGATAAATGATCGAACTTATCACTTGCACTTTCCCAATAAAGAACATGAGAGAACTTTCACTGTTGCAATGCAACAGAAACTTATAAGAATTCATTCAAAAATTTTAATATGTACAAATATGTTGAAAGATATTGAAAACGAAAACGAACAAACTGATAAAATCAACTATCACCATGTCTACAAGACTGGACATCGTGGAATAAATACAACATTGGAATCACTTAAGAGAAATTATTATTGGCCAAATATGGACAAAAATGTGAAAAATTATATTAATAACTGTTATATTTGTCAAAAATCCAAGTATGAACGTACACCTGATGAATTTGAATTCCAACCAATTCCGATAGGCTCTAAACCCTTTGAGAGAATTCATATAGATACTCTTTTCATTTCCAAAGACAAGTTTTTGACGCTTATTGATACATTTTCAAAATTTGTTCAAGCATACTCCATGCCTGGAACAAACGCAATTAATGTACTCGATGGACTTTTATCCTTTATATCTCATTATGGAATACCCCAGACAATAGTCTATGATGGAGGTTCAGAATTCTATAACCAAAATTTTCAGGACTTTTGTAAGCTACACAAAATAAATATTCATTTCACTACCCCAAAAATTCAAACAGTTATATTGAAAGGTTCCACTCAACAATACTTGAACAAATGAGAATTCAGACAGAACAAAATCCAACACAATCCTTGCAAATTTTAATGAAATACTCCATATTACATTACAATAATTCTATTCACTCTTCAAGTGGATATACTCCTTTTGAAATTGTTTCGGGACATCTTTATTCAAAGGACCCCTTCGATATATCTGAAAAAGATATTATATCAAAATATGTTCATGATCATAAAGAAAAAATGAATAAAAAATTCGAACAAATCAATAAGGAAATAAATAAAGAGAAAACAGCTAAACTTGGAAAAATCAATGAAACCCGACATGAACCCCTGAATGTAACAAAAGATGACAAAATTTATCATAAAGAACAAACCCGCGATAAATTAGCTTCACGTTTCACAGAAGTTCAACCGACAGCTCAAACTCGAAATAAAATTAAAACAGAAACTTCGAAATATTCAGAACATAACCTGAAAAAACGCAAATCATACTAAAATACTGAATCACTGATGTACACTTTAATATTATTTTCAGATGAGACTACTATTCATATTCTCATCCTATCTACTATTGATAAATATAATCAATGGATCAATCCATGAATTAACAAACCCTATAGTACCCATAGAAATTAAATTAACCAAGATAATTACCAGCAAACACACCTTCATCAGTTATATGAATTGTACTGAGTTATTTGACATTAAAAATAAATTAGAGTATCAAATAAAATTTCTCGATAAGAAGAATGCATTGAGTAGCCAGGGAACTCTACTTTTGCAGCAAGCACATACATTATTGTTACAAGTCGATCATTTATTGCAAATTATACGACCCCATGTTATCCAACAAAGAGGACTCATAAATTTAGGAGGAAAAATCAATAAATGGCTTTTTGGCACTTTAGATAATGAAGATGGTGAAAGAATAAATTCAATGCTTCAATATTTGAATAAAAATGATCAAATTATTCGAGATGAATTGGTCAGACAAACTTCCTTTGCTAAGGAAATGATGTTAAAAACTAACGAAACATTTCATCAAATGAAATCCAATATATTGAAAAGCTTTCAACTGATTAAAGATTTTCAAGATCAAGTCAATGAAATAAATGCTTTACATTTAGTAATAGATTATCTCATAACTTTTCAAAATCAACTTAACCAGATTATAAATGCTATTACCTTTGCAAACATCAATGTTGTTCATCCAACTTTTCTATCTCTGACAAATTTATATGATATCATCAATAAAATGAATATTCTTTACCCCTCAAATCAATTAGTCGAATTCAAAAATCAACATAGTTACTATAATTTTCTAGGAATACAAACATTATTTACATCTGAAAGAATAATTTTTCTGATACATTTTCCTATCTTGAAACCTATACCATTCAAAACTTACTTCATTTACCCAGTCCCTATCAAAAATAAAATAATGTTACCATTGAAACCTTACCTTATCCTCAATGAGAATGAAGGACTTTACCAATACCAAGAAGAACCCTGCGAGGAAATCGAGAGCATCTTCTACTGCAAGAACAATCTACAAAGAGAAGAAGAGTGCATTATGAAAATCATGACCAAGAATGAAGCTGCAAATTGTTCCATGTTTGATGTGCACTTCAACAAGCAATTAGCCAATCAAATCACACCAGAAACAATTTTATTTTCCACCCCAGTGAACACCATCATCACAGAGAGCTGTTCTATGGAAAATCATCATGAGATCCAACCTGGAAGCTACCTCATATCCATTCCTGAAAAATGCTATTTCATTATTTATAATGAAAAATTTCAAAATGGACCAGAAGAACTATCACCAGCAAAAGTTATCCAATTACCTTCATTAAATATTTCTCAATTATTCTCGAGATCTACACCCATTTCAATCTCCAAAATGGATTTGAATGAAATCAAACATTTAACTCACACCATAAGTTCCCAACATCAGTTTCAGCTTTCTCATAAGCAAAACTGTATTTCCGATTATTTACCTGTTTGGGTAATCATCTTTATTTGCATTTTTATATGCATTATAGTTTCCTGTGGAGTAGCTTGTTACTATAAAAACTGCTATCCATACAATGTATGCCAATATTACCGCTCATCTCGAAAACGGGAAGACATGAAGCCTGACCAACCAAACCACCCTCAGTCTTCATCTTAAGAAGGGAGGAGTTATGTTCCTGAAGCCGGCCCTGTCCATATGGAAGCATCGAAATAGAAGAGTCAGCTTCCTACCGTACTTTATCTTCAAATATTTGCTGAATTGTTTCATACCGTGAATTATCTGTTTATTCGATACGTGTTATTGTTCGAAGCATATATAAACGAAATTTATAATATTATTTCTCATTCCATTTTGTCACTTGTAACCTGCATTTTCAATATTCATTAAAACATCGAGAAAAGTACGATCTTTTATTGTGTGAGAAGTGAATTTTTGGAGAAGAGTTATTCAATACAAACTGGTTTCAAAAATTACGGAGGTGTTTCTACGAACCACAACTGCTAGAGGCACAACGTAACTATTCGAATTAGCTGCGAAACGATAACATCACATCAACAAAAATAGAGATTCATGCATTAAACGCCATCTGTGATAATACATTGAAACGAAAATCAATCACGTGACTATATTTCCAAATCTTCCATAAGACGTGCACATCTTGTTAGGGTTACTTATCTCTGCCTGGAGGTACGGCACTGAAGTCACAATTTCGTGAAGCGGTTGAAAACGAAAACTGAAAATGGCTCATGGACCATCTCAGAGAACGAAGATCAGATCGGCATCACTATTCGAAACTTCACTATGCCTCTCTGACTCTTTGACTCTGTCTGATTAAGTGATTTAATTAATGATTTTCCAGTCTTTTTATATTGTAGGTATTTTCATAACTGTCGCGTTCCGCAAAAAGTTCGGTGATCTGAGGTCACCAAATGTTAATAGCATCATGCCTGTGTTTATGTTCATGTACTTTTCCAAAATTTACAGTTCATTTGATTTCGATTGAAGCATAAACAAAGACATGACCGACCTGTGATTATGGATTGCTTCGAGAAGATTTAATAATGACGTCCACCTATACAAATTCTTCCGAATGCAACTGAAAAGGTTGTAATATTATATGCATAAGGATACTTCGATGTTATCATGTCACCATACGAAAGTAAAGAAATTGAGAAGTTCTGAAATCATATTACATTTTGATGGACCAATGCTGTTAATGTTTCAACCTACAAGACTATTTCGATGAACCATATACAATGTTGGTCGGATACATGTACCTTTATGTTTTGAATTGTATTTAATTGCTCTATATTTTTTGATTTCATGTCTTCTTCGTGTCCTACATGTTTCTTTATGTTTTGAATCGTAATTAATTGCTCTATTTTTTGATTTTATATCCAACCCACTATTGTATGACTCATCCCATGTTATGAATATGATTAGAAAATATCGATAAGAAATCTATCGAAATCAATTGTGAAAATATTGTGTGAAATTAGCTACATCCGATGATATCTACACACACAACTATTCTATCGTATTCAGTAGATCACTCTGCAAGAATCTTGAAAATACAATATACAATTTTCTTCGTCAGTTGACAAGGTAGGTATACAAAGGAAACGGCAGCGAAAACCTAATATCTATTCGACTCATCATATCAAGATTATTCCCATAAAGAAATATTTCCGCTCCTCAAATAATAAGATATGAGTTTCAGAAATACCTTCCAGAATTGCCAGCGATAGTCTTCATGAATTCGTGAGTATCATTCTTGTCTTTTGTAGGTAAACGAAATTGACTCATATCCTATAACAACCTAAAATGAAAAATTGATTTGGTTGTGACTTGCATTTATTAATGAGCTGAACTTATTATTCTTGGTCTACCTTCTGAAACTATCGTGCCAAATTGAAACAGAAGACTCACCTAGGAAAATAAAACAGACTTTTTGTTTTTATTAATTTTGCTCATTTTCTAATCACTCATATCTACATAATTCAATACATATCGATTCAAGAGCTTAACGCCTACTCAGTCCCATCTTGAGATAAACAAACTGATAGTAAAGTATCCTGACTGAAAACTACACTGAATTGCTTACTTATTACTCACTTTTATTTTGAATCCATCCAACTATATCAGTGAATTCGTCTAGCTAATGCTGATACGATTTCCATCCATTATTAACCAGAAAAAATGAATAATCAATTCAAGGTTCTAGTATAAAACTTTTGGATATGAATAATTAACATACTCATAATAAGCCAAGTCATCCTTCGTAATAATCACTTTAGTAAGTGCTACTCCGTTTCTGAGAAATTTTTTTGTTGAACTCGTAAATGAGAGAAGAGAAAATCATAATGTGGGATTTTTCTATTCAGTGAGCCATAACCGGTTGATTCGACTTATTAGTGGTTTCCATATGTTGTGGATCTCGACGCTTGGTTGACTTAACGCGTTATTATTTTGTATGTATGATGCTTCCTTGAATGCTCTCTTGAACGAGTGTTACTCTCTATGGATTACTTCAGCAGAAGATGTGTGGACTCACCAACATTACATCAAATGTCAGACCATTTGATGTAATGTTGGTGGGTACACACATCTTCTGCGATTCCTGACTGGTTGGTATGTCCTTGTTGAGTGTTTTCATTTTGTTCGCCGATTCTGGCTTTCTGTGGTCTCTTGGTTTTTCCGATGTATTATGATCCTCCATATTCGCATGGTATTCAATGAGCACAATTCTTGGAGTTTCTGTATTTGTGTGGTGGTCTGGATTTGGTAATTTGGCTGCTGATGGTATTGCCTTCTTCTTTTTTCGCCATAACTGAGTTCCAACATTGAAATGAAAATGCAAAAATTATTCAAGAACGTCTTGAAATACGTTGAAAGGATATTCTCTTCCGAATGTAGATTCTTTGATCCACTTTTGGTCAGATCACTTTGGAGACAACAGATTTCTTAAAAGGGTCTAACAGGTGTCCATCTTGGTGTTGGAAGTGCATTGCTCCTCTTAATATGTTCCGGTATCGAAACAGCAGGAATTTTACCTGGCATCCAGAAGATTTCTTGGCATGTTGGACTTCGAGGAAATCGCGAATTGGCAAGATTTGATTCGGAACTATATTCCTGGATTTTGAGCATTCATCTTATACCATACAGGTCGTTTATTATTATAGGGTCCAAGACTCGGTCCTAGGTGGTTAGTATATTATTCCACTGTAGTCATCTAAGTTGGGAGTCTATAACTTCCAATGAGGTCTACTAGTATTTCTAGTCCAACTTGAAAATCTGAATATAGAATTCCATGATGATAATAATTATCTATTTGAATTCAATATGAACCCATAGTGCCTGCCGTACGAAGAAGATTTTTTCATGTTGATGTATTCGTCTTTCGTCTCCACTAGAGAATTCCAAGTGGGAAATGACTATGGGAAATTTCAGGAAGCAAATCATTTCGTTTCGGTTAGGAAAATAACGCACAATGAATGAGATAATATTGGATTCATTTCTTTCGAAAAACACTGTTCATTATTTCATATTTCGATTTATTAATAAGTCTAAGTTCTTTTTTCAGAAGACCCTTGTTGAATATATCCTGCGACTTATCTGGTTGAGTGATTTGGGGCCAACAGAAGTCATTAATTTTGGTCGTGTTCAAGTGGACATTTCAGAGTCTAGAGTGCGATTTTCATTTGTCGGTAGTAGTGTTTATTACGTAAATTATTATGCCTGGTGGGCATATCATTTTCTCATTGTAAGTGAGTCATTTTCAGAGAAAAGGCGAATGGAGCAGTGCAGTCCATCTTCAAGAAGGATATTTATTCGAATAACTTCTGATAAATTGGAGTTTTGAATGTGCCACCCCAGATGATAATGCAGTATCGAATTATGGATTTTATATCATGAGCAGGAGTTTATCATTGAGAATATTTCTCAATTGATAAATCTTGTGTTTCAAATTACTAAGATTTTTTGCTTATTTCATCTTTGAATTGCTCAACCATAACTAAAAGGTATTTAACTGAACGAAATTCTCGAACTAATGAAATATCTTATTTATGAGTATTTAAACAGGAAAATTTGTGAATTTTCATATGACTAATAGTGATCTGATATTCATCTATACTTAGTTTGAAGTATATTTTCATGCACGATTTTACTCATGAATACATTGAACGTTTAATGATGTATTGTTGCTTATATCCAAAATAGAAATAATATCCTGAATATTTTTTTTCAGATACATATGCCGTGAGTTGGGAAGAGTGGTGGACATATGACGGAATATCAGGTAAATATAATCTCTATAAACCTACAAATCTGTTGCAAAATGGCAAAGCCCCCTCTCTTTATTGGAAAATGAAATAGGAAGCACGTTCACTCACCCACTTATGATCGCTGCTGGCACATAATGCCCTTCACACAATTATATGTATTAACCTTTCAGAATTGCAGCACTAGTTCAAAAAATATAAACGTTTTGACTGAATATAACTAACTCGGATAACAATCATATATTTGGAGGATGTTCAAGTTATTTCTTTTTTCATCCATGTGAGCATAGTGATGTCAATTTTTTTTTATGAGACAGTCACTCCAGGAAGGTTCAACTCAACTCCTCTAATAAAATAACCACAGACTTCTGAACACTAGAGACTTCATTATTTACGTTTTTGCGCGATCACTCATTGTTCGATCCTTCTTTTATGACACTTTTCTTCCAATTACATGTTTGCCAGATTATACGATTTTTTAATACGATATGCAATCTTGCAGTGGATTGAATAATTCGCACAAAAACTATAACTATACTTCTGGTCTTCTTGGAAATGCACAGTCTGTAAAAATACTTTACTGAAGCATAATTGTTTCATTTTATTTCGATGAATGAGAGTTATTATAAAATCACAGTGTTTTTGATTTAATGATGTACATTCTGATGAAATCAATTCGTCTTTGAACACATTTCACCTTACAAATCAGCACTTTCGGCAATGCCACACTAGAACATTATTCTATTTTTACAAGATTGACGATTGCGAGGTTGCTGAATTGCCGACGTTTTTCGTTGATCCTGATTTGAGTTATTTTGGCAGTTTTACTTTTTTGTGAGTTTCAGAAACAATATTTTTTGTGCGAATATGGTGCATATGTGTGTTGTGTGTAAAAGGGTGGATCATTTGAACTCAAATTGGACTTTTCACCAGTCAGTCCTGGTATAGCCTAAATTATGTTAATAAGACAGAGGCAATCGGTCCAAAAGTAGGTGCCAAATTCGAAATATCCTGCTCTGATGGTAACGATAATATATATCAAAAATATTGACGGTAAGCACACATATCATGACTGGTAAATACCACAAAGATATTATTTTCATTACAATTGCCATATTACAGAATATACCTCAATCAAGTTTTGGTTATACCTATATTTATATACGAATAAGGTGGTTCACCGTGCCATGTTTCATTATATATTGATAGAATAAAATTTTGGTTATGTTGTAGTCGAATTCATTCAAATCGAAGGTAAATTATGTTTCTATTAGAATATCGAGAGTCTGGTTGAAAAGCCCAAAGAACACAACTTTTTTAACATAATAACATTAATAATAACAATATTCTACTCGAGATGATATCGATAATAGTTTCTGGGACAATTGAAAAAGATTAGGAGCAACAAGCACATCAGACTGAAAGTTATACTCAATTTCAACCCGAAGAACAAAGAAAAACTGAAGACTGCTTCGAGAATGAGCCTATTACAGTACTCACAAACATTCACAACAATATCTTTCTGGAAATTTGCCAGAGAGAATGCCATAGAGACTGCCATCAGCTACTGAAATTTGACTTATCTCCTCAGAGTACCTTGCTGATTATTAAACATGGTCTAGAGAATGTGCCAACTGATTCTTGTACACATTTAATAGTGAAAAAATTGTTAGTATATATGTGCATTGTATGAACATAATCATTGTACTAAAGAATTTGAATCAATATCTTCATTTATTTTTTATTTTAATAAATTGATAAATACAAATATAAAAATTTGTTGCGCAAATTGTTGAATGTAGGTAGCTAAGAAAGAAATATGGAATTTAACCTCTTCAGGAAATAATTTGTCTAGTGTAGTTTATTATGTGGGATATAAATGGGGTTAATTTTGACAAATACTCGTAATATTGGCAAAATTGTATTTTATGTTTATGTTATGTTCTCTGAATTCTGGATTTTGTATATTTGATCACTATTTTATTTGTCACGTATGAAGTTTTGCTTGACAGCATTCTATTTTTGTACTAACCCTACGAAGTTATTCTTAGGAGAAATAAAGGAAAGCTGATTACATTTCGATTTGATTAATTGAAATAAAAAATCATTGATCGAAAAGTGTCAGACCGTAGGCACGCCACTGACGATGATGGGAACCTTCAAACGTACATTGTTGCCAAAGAGCCGCCGTCGTGTATTTGTCTCTCTCGCACTCATTGCATACATCCAAACAATGACTGATCGACTCTCAGAGCGATTTATCAATGGAACGTTTAGTCTCCAGTATTTGAATGTCTTTGGAAATAACCCATTGTGAAATATATCTTTGGATACTTTCACTGAACAAAATCAGTTGGGGAAGTCTAGATGAATGTGATATTCCTGTAGAATCAGTAGGATTTCAATTCATTAAATAAAATTGGATACCCTCAAACTATTTAAAGCAGGGCATGACCATGTTATATTTTTCAAACACACCAGATACATCAGTTCGTCATTTTGCCTAGACCAATTCCTCCAAGGTGATCATTTATGTAAGAATGCGTATGTCAATTCAACTGCATACCAAAATCTGCTCAGTCTTTGAAGTTCCGGTATAGAAACGTATTTTCGAATATGTGAATTTCTGCCTACTTTGTTATGCCTAATTTTTGTTTTGACGGCATCAGCAGCAGAATAACGTAGATGTAGTTTCAGACAAGAAGAACGTTGGATGTTTCATCCATATACGTAGGTAGTATATCACGAAATCCCAGAATGATCTAGATAATTTTCATCCCTTCCATTGCAGTGGAGTTCTTGCCCTCGAAATAGCCGTATGTTACAATCCATTAGTCCACCAGACCATCAAGCCACTGAACATGACCATTGATTATATCATAGTTCGATGAATTCAGAGAATAAGTTCGGGATTCCTGCTTCATGATTAGGCGTATATATTTTTGAGAGCTTAGTGCAAAATTTCTACTTGATAAATACAGATATTCCATCTCCAGCATCTCAAACGAAATGTTTTTACAATGAAGACCAAACCAATTCGTGATAATTATTTATCATTTCTTTCCACGACATTCACTTCACATATATGCTTTCCTCCCGTTATAACGAGTTGAAATTGAGTACAATAAAATTTTCAGATATGCTGACAGTTCAATTCAATCGTGTTCAACAACGACATCTCACTTGAGCTGAGCGTTGCTCAACAGTATACACGAAATGTATAAAAAAATTAATCCTGGAAGCAAAGTAACCACCATAAAGGCTCCCCCAAACCAACGCGAATTGTTCGTAGCGGATTCGTGACGGAAAATCAGCAGATAATTTCGTGGCGGATTTCCGCAGAACCTTTACACCAAAGCGAATATAATCGCATCATTTACGTTATATTTTCAATTGAAAAGGTCGAAAACGATACAATACGTACAACGTAACTTTTAGACCCACCAGAACCTGAACTTAGAGCTTTTCAAAATATTGAGAATGATCCAAGAAGAGCCGCAACATTGGCATTTTCTGTACGAGACAAATTTGTTAGATTTTTCAATTCAGGATTATAATAAATATTATTTTGATAATTAAAACAGTACAAATGGCCCTGCGTGTACCATAAAATTGTTAAAATTTTTCTAAAATATACTTGCGAAATTTCCGCGTTGGTTTGGGGGAGCCTTAACTTTCGAGATTTAAAAAATGATATTCCGAATTTTCAATTTCGATATCGAATATTACATTTATAAGCATCATTCTGATTCTTCAGCCACTCATTACCATTGCCTAGAGATCATCAGAAAACTGTACTCAAATTATTCATAAATTTAGAATAATATTCCAAAGATCCACTTTCTCGTAAATCTATCAATTCATTCATCCATTCAATCAGATAACTGACATTCCGAATCTGGACTGTCAAAAAATACAAAATTTTCACGAAAGTAATGAAAGTAACTGTTGCGAGTCTCATATTCTCATCCAAGGTGGATATAGGATGGTGAACATTATCAAGCACTTGATGGAACTGTAGACTATTGCCTTCTTGATTTCAAACCGAAGTTATATTTTCTGTTACCATCAAATAAGGTGAAACAGAAACTGTGCAGCTGTAATCTCTTCATCAGTGTCATATGTTCTAGGAAAAATGAGACCGAAAAAAGTCAAACTTTCAATAATTATTTCAGATTTACTGACATGTAGTCTAAAGGCTTCTATTGGTTGATTCGAAGATTCGAATTTGACCAGTGTACAAAATCTGATGACAATACATAAGAGAAAACGATAATAGGTTGTTTAGTTTCTACCTGATAATATAAGAATTGGGTATCGGATATAGAAAAAAATATTAATGCTTGGATATAGGACACTTACCTTTATAATAATACTCAGGATGGATTGAGAAAATTTACCAATCCATCATTGAGTTCACATCAATCGTTCTGACCATGATACTACTAATACTTGAACCGATTGAATACGATTTTCTTGAAACAATTCGACACGCTTAGTTTTCCTTTTTGCAGAATCATAATTTATAATGGTTGTGAAATTATAAGGCAACCTTGTAGAGTAGCCATTTCTCAATGATACTTGAATCTATGCCCATGATAATCTAATGAAGTACAACCTCGAGTACAACTGTGGAACACGATCAGAAAATCATTATACCTGAGATTTGTTTTCACTCTCATCAATCTGTATTCGAGTTCTGGTAATATTCAACGAATAAAATACCATCGGACAGTATTGTCACCATTTATAATCTGATTCGAAATTAGCAGCATGGTAAAATATCAGATTCACTGTGAATGAATGTATTGAATAATTCCATTCGCATGAACGAGTCTACATTATTCAGTATCACATTTATACCTTCATCAAACTTCAAATGGATATTCAGAATTGTTATAACTTTCAACTGGTGGTATGTGTTTGAATCGAGTCATGCATGTGAAAATAATTTGGTAGAATTCGTATATCGCTACCCTTAATAAGAAATCAACTTCCTAGAAGTCATAGTGGGGTTAAAAAGAGTGAGATTTACAGCTTAAAGTGGAATCCGAATCACTGCATACTGCCAGTACATGAGTTGAAAAGACCATGAGGCATATTACTTCTCGAGATATATGGAATTCGTAAGTTTTGATGAGTGAAAAATCATTCATACATCGAAACTACCTATCATCGAACCTTTTCGAGAAAACCAACCTAGTGCATCTTTTCAACAACAAGAGTGAAACGTTGCCAAACATAAAAAATCTCATTCAGATCAAGTCAGGACACAAAGTGTGTTATATTCTGCTTTTTCTGTATCTTCCTGACAGAGACGGCTCACTTGATCTTCCCACAGACCTGCAATTCGGCCTGTGAGACAATGTAGATCATCCCTGCTGTATTCCAACAATTGTTTGGTAACATTCTTCGAAGCGAGTATAAATGCTTCGAAATGACCATTCCTGGTAGATTCTGCTAGAAGTCTGGAACGCTGATTATAGTCCAGTATCCAGTGTTTATTTAGCGATACTAAATCATGTGCCAATGGTAGGATCTGGTCTGATAAAAAGCTTGCAGCTCTCTTTCTTGTAGGACAGCCGTTTCAGTGCCTTCCAAACCAGATTGGCTAGGAATTCAGATTGGTTGTCTTCATATCGACGATACTCGGCCGTATTCGCCGTATGCTATTAAGCTATGCTTAAGACTTAAGCTCGCTTAACGTTACGAATATGTATGCACCTTATCGATAAAATCATTTAAGCTCGCTCAACTCTAAGCGGCCACAATCGGCGGCTTTATATTTTAAGCCAGGATTATGTAGACATCATAACCCCGTTTTTTTATTTCTACTGAATGTTTCAATATTTTTGAATAAAAACCAATGATGGAAGTCAATAATGGATGATGAAGGAATTCACAGTCTATTAAAATATGAAACTACTTGTTACAATTACGTAAGTTTTTAAACCGAGAATCAGTGAAAGGATATATTTTTATTTATTTTTTCAATAATAAAATGCGGCATAATAATAACCATCACTAATATCTATATTCGCACTCTCTTCAATATGAATATACTCCATACGAAATTTTTCTGTTTCAAAAGTAACTCTCTGTCTCTAATATGTTTATTTCTAATTTTCTTTTTCTCATTATGAGAGCATTTTCTTCTTTCATGTGATTTGGCTGCCTTTCATTTCAACTATGTATTCCAACACTTCAATATCATTTTCTTGATCAGGGTCTCTACGCACACAATAATAGTATGTCATCTCCATCATCATCAAATTTGTTTCGAAAACCCACCATTGTATTTCTAATTGATTATCGACATTAAAAGATCGTCAGTATCATCCCTCTTTATTTTTGGAAGGGGGCCTCCGCTAGTGAGATGAACTTTCCTCTTTTCATCCGCCAAGGTTTTCCTGAGCTCTTTTTTTCTATTCTCCATTTCTTCAAAGAAGTCATACTGCGTAAAATACGTAAATGAAGTACCATAGAAATCATTTGTGATCTGCTCTCAGGTCTTTTCCTTCTTCTCACCAGAAGTCCTATTGGTTTTTGTATCCTCTGTATCACTATGGGTGCATATTTATGTGAAATAATTCTCAACAAGTGGAGCTTCTCCGATGATGTGAAGTTTTGAACCCCAACTTTTTCACTCATTTTGCTATGAATAACTATAGATAAGCAAATAAAATCGAAAATTCGAAAGTTTGAATTTGAAATCCCGGACAATCAATGACTTTGACACGTAAATTATCTGAAAACGCCTAAACAATACAACGTTGCCAGGATTTTTTCACGCTTGGCTAAGCAAGGTTCATCGTTGTGCGGTGCATAACGCATAAGTTTAAACTTGGTTTAAATTTTAAGCGAGCTCAGGAAAGCTTCGCTTAAGAGAGAAAACGGCGAATACGGCCGTTAGTGATTTTGCATTTTGGGCAATTACGCCAAATCTTCTTGACCATACTATTGAGTCCAACAACCCAGTATTTCTGACGTATCTCATTCACAACCATATTTCGATTCTGATGATTATATTTTTCATGATAAAACTGAATAAGTAATTTCGTGAAAGTGTGATTCGAATCCAGTATAACAGGGTGCTTCTCAAATCCAGGAATGTCTGTGTCTATTCTGCTTCTCACACGCAGCACATTGGATTCATCAAGGTATGGACACAACTTTCTAATTTTACTATGTCTTAGATCACCTCGAATTTCAAGAACTTTCATGTCTTCTAGAAATGATTGCAGTTGAACAAATTTCCACCATAAACGTTCTGCTTCATGAATTTCATCAACAGAAAGTTCGTTACTCGAAATAGTTTGTTTTCGACATCGTTTCAAAAATCTGAACATCCAAGCTGTCGTCCTAATAAGTCTTATATACGATGAGAATCTGTCACATTCAGGTAGAGATTCAGAAAGATCATAGTTATTCTCGAATATTGTTCCCAAAAACTCTTTTTCTATTTCAGTTTCATCGTTCACATCTTCTTCCAAGTCCTTTGGCCAAAAATTCCGATGATTTTTTCAAGAATGTTGGACCAGTGAGCCATTCACGAGTTGATTGTATATTAGAGCCCTCTCTTGTGGCACTATCGGCGGTGTTCATTTTTGTCGGTACCCAATGCCAACTAGACCGATCTGAATTCTTGAGAATGTCTTGAATTCTGTTTGAAACATACTGTTTCAACTTAATTTTATCAGAACGTATCCAATAAAGGACAATTTGGGAGTCAGTCCACATGAAGGATTCATCTATATGTATTTCTAATGTAGTTTTTATACGGCTGGCTAACTTACTACCCATAACGGCAGCTTGCAACTCCAAACGAGGGATGGTAGTAGATTTCAGAGGACATACTCTACATTTAGAAGATACAAATGATATTTCTATTCCGAACTTGCTTTCAACTCGTAAATATACAACAGCTGCATAAGCTTTTTTGCTAGAATCGCATAAAGTATGTAACTGAATACATTTAGCCGAAGATATATTGAATGAATAACACCGAGGTATTCTGATATCCGATATATGTGCTATTTCTTTCAACCAATGTTCCCATTTTTTCTTTGAATTTTCTGAAATCTTGTCGTCCCAGCCAATCTTCTGACGCCACAAATCTTGCAAAATAATTCTTCCCGTGACTATGAAATTATTCAAAAATCCTACTGGGTCAAATATACTCATAACGAGTCTCAGTACTTCTCGTTTTGTTGGGACACATTCAAACGTCAATAGTTTCTTTGCGATTTTGTCGAGATTTAATTTGAATTTGAATTCATCCATATCTGGATCCCATTGTACTCCCAATACTCTCTCTACAGGCAGACTTGAATCTGAATTGAATTCTTTCACTTTTTTGAGCCTAAAGTCATCGGGTAAGGTCAACATGATATGTTTGGAATTTGATAACCAATTGCAAATATGAAAACCCCCTTTTTTATGGATTTGAATAACATCATTGATACGTTCTAGGGCTTCATCAACTGAGTCGCAACTATCTAGATAATCATCAACGTAATGTTTGTTGATGATCGCATGTGATGCTCCAGGAAAAGAGTTTTGAAAGTCAAGGGCATTTTGGTTTTTAATATATTGTGCAAGGGAAGGGGAGCAGGTAGCCCCGAAAGTCATTACCTGCATTTCAAAAACTTTGGGTTCCTGGGATCTGTCAAAACCTCTCCACAGAATACGCTGGGCTGACCTATCTGCTTTTATCACCTGGACTTGATGGAACATTTCAGAAATGTCACCGCAGAATGCAATTTTACGCTGTCTGAAATTCCAAAGAACATATAGAAGGGGTGTTAAGAGGTCGGGACCGGAAAGAAGCATGTCATTAAGGCTCAGGCCATGCGATTTGGCGGCAGCGTCGAATACCAACCGCATTTTACCTGGTTTATTGCTGTTGAAAACGGCAAAATGTGGTAAATACCATATCTTCTGATCTGGAGAATCTTCTGCTCGAATTTCCTTTAGGTATCCCTTTGAAATATAGTCATCAATTTTCTGACAATAGGCTTTTCCGAAAATAAGATCCTTATCCATTTTCCTTTCTTGGCAATACAAACGGTTGAGAGCTACCGTCTTACTCTCTGGCATCGTAAAGCAGTCATTTCTCCATAAAAGTCCAGTCTCGAAACGATCACCTACCCGTTTTGTAGTCCGTCTCATGATAGAAATAGCATATTGATCATCACTAGATAATACAGAGTCATTTTCTTTCATGTCATGATCATTGATTTCGAAAGATTGTCTTACTAGTGTATGAAGTATATCATCATCGAAGTTTTTCTCACAAATATGGAAACTGAAATTATTGTCCACTTTACCAGGGATTATTCTACCATTGATAACCCACCCCAATCTTGTCAAAGTTGCTTTTGGGGCATGTCTAGATGAACCTTCTACGAAACTCCGTGGCATTGACAAATCGTAGTTGTCTGTTCCTATCAACATTTTGGGTCTGATTTTGTCGAATGATTCGATGGGAATATTTTTGAGATGTGGCCAATGTTTGACTATCATTTCCACATTCAAAGACTGTATGGGTAAGCTGAGGTTATTCACTGTTCTGACGTCCGTCAACTTATATGGTTTTGCTCCCAAATAAGTTCCGCTTATCGTCAAATTCACTTTCTGAGAATATTTATCAGTGTGTGTCTGTCCATTGGTCCATTGCATACAGAAGGGTTCGATAGGACCTTCTAAACTTAGTTCACTTGCCAAATCATTGTCTAGTAACGTAACAGTAGAACCTTCATCTAGCAAGGCGTACAGTGAAACTTTACCATTTGGACCTTGTATACTCACTGGAATAGTTCGAAGCATGACATCAGAAGAATATTTCTGATGAATGTGGACAGGCTCTCGCAAAATATTCTCCTCGACGTTGGGTCGTTCTTCCATTGTCTTTACGTCTACATTTTTATGTAATAGATTATTATGTTTGTACTTGCAATTGTTTTTTCCACACAATTGTTTGGTGAAACACGAATTCATTCGATGGTTCGGTTTGAGACAGGAAATGCACAGCTTCTTTTTTGTTACATATGCCCAACGATCATTAACTGTCATTTCTTGAAATTTGTTACATTTTTCCAAATGGTGTTTCTTTTTATCACAACATGCACAGTTTTCGTTATGACTGGTCTTTCTTTCTTCTGTCAACAAAACTGATTCAGACTTTTTATTTGACTGAGAGCGATCGTATTTGTTGCCGGGATTATAGAGAAGACTGGAAGCTTTTCCAACCTCCTTCAACCAATCTGCGAAATTCAACAGTGTGACTTCTTTCAACTTGATAGCATGAAATGCCCATTGCTGTTTCAAGCTGACAGTCAAATTCGAGACAAATTCTTCCAAAAGTAAAGGACTTTTCAGATATATATCATTCTGTAAATGCTTCACTGCGGATACTAAGTTACATAATGAAGTGGCATATCTAACTATGGTTTCAGGTTTGTAATCTTTAGGCGAAGGAGTCGTTCGTACTTGATCAATTAAATATTTCACAACGAATTCATGACGCCCAAAATAATTTTTCAAAGTTTCTATAATTTCAGGAACATTTTCATGTGAAATTAGAAGCATTTTCACTGCCTCTCTAGCTTCACCTTTCAAACATTTCCTTAGACGTATTAAATTTTCACTGTCTGTATAATGACATAATTTTGTAGTTTCATTATATTCATTTATGAAAATCAACCATTCAGATGGATTTCCATCAAAATTCGGCAACGTACGGTCGATACCTTGTCTACGAAGTGCATATCACTAGGTATTGCACGTTTAGTATGATGACCCTGTATTGTCATAGTAAAACAGACAGTTAATGTCAGTTGATGTCATTCTTTGTCAATCTTCGTACGGCAATAAAGTTTATGTTACTTTGTACAATTTCTTCGGTGTCCAGCAAATTTTAAACCTTTGCGAAGACATTGTGAAGGTTTTGAGCCAGCAGACAGCTACATTCATATTGAAAATAAAATAATTTTCGAAAGCTCCACAAAGTGACAAAGAGTAATAATTTACTTTTGCCAACTTCCTTTGACTGTAACTGCAAGAAGAATTCTTTCTGTGAGAGATTTTTCTCCGAACCTACAGTTTTTTCAACTAGTCCAGTCACGATACTACTTTCTTCTCTAATAATAACGATATCGGTAACAAGGATCCCAAAGCAGAAGCCGAAAAAAAAAACAAATGACAGTCTGCGGGAGTAATCGCAGATATGCGCATGCGCAAGTTTTAATTAAGAATTGACATTCGTTTTCATCATGGAGGAGAGTAGCTATCTAGTGAGCGACAAACGTATGATAATTATTAAAAATCAATCAAATGTGTCAGATAACCTTCAATTCGATGTTTTTATTTTATCATGACGTATATTTTTCGACTATTCATTCATTAAGTGATTGTTGGACGATATTTGATAATAGTTGATGATAGATACCACAGATCTACTGCTTACGCTAGATGCGGTATCCAGGCTACTTGTTCTGTAGGTCCAGGGGGGTTGAAAGTACTACGCAATTGATTGGTCGTTTTAGTTGTTGACCATACAAGTGTGTTGTCCCACGTGACCGTAGTACCTACTTTCTTGCAGACCCATCTAGACCAAAAAATTACTGCAAGATGCCGGATCTAGTGTTAGCAATAAGATCTATAATAGATACAGAGATGGACCATCGGAACAGGATTCATGGGCTGATTTTCGATCAATCACTATTATTTATCACTTATCAGTTCTGCTAACACTCAGTGAGTACATTAATAACTATAGTAACGCTCTTTTACATCATTTGGCTCAACAAATAACCCTAACCTATGAAATTCTGAAAACGTCAGTGGATTTCAACTCGTCAAAACCCGCGCATGCGCACGATTCATCATTAGCAAGCTAAACAATCTTTTGTTTTTCCAAAACTGGCTTCACTTTCGCGTGAAGAGAAGTATATGTGTAATCCATTTAGTTATTATTATATATATAGGCGCACTTCGTTTGTATGTAACAATATGAACTAGTTACTATAGAAAATGAAATATTTCATAATTTCTGGTGGCTCGATGTATATACATGTATATTCATATTACAAGGTAACGAAAATAATAATCATCATATGAACGTAGGATGTGATGCAATTGGTTGATGAGATTGAAAATCGACACAGGCTTTATCCACAATGAATCTCTTCAACGCAGATACTTTTTCAGATCTATTGTAAAGTCCACGACATGACATAAATGTCAGTATCATAGGGGAAAATTCTGCTAATTTCTTTCAGGAGTTTTTGATAATCATGCAGTTTTGAAATCCTTCACATGAGATATAGAATAACTGTTATCTAGCTTGACGGTGATTAACATAAGGATGTGTTATGACATCATGCTAACGATATCGATATCCACAGACGAATATCTTGATCTCATTGTTCGTGGTGGGTAGTAAATCGATATCGAAATACACGCAGAGAAAATATCCAGATTAAATGGAAACTACAATTTGGTTATACGTAGCACAAGGTAACAAAATCATAAATTTTTATATCAGACGGCTTTTACTTTTTCATATTAAGAAAAAGAAAATGTAATTGGTAAAACTTGTATGTATAGTAATAAATATCTTAGAAATATCACATATCCATTGAGTACATTTAGTACAAGAACTATTCGAAGAGGATCTAGATGACAAGATGCAGTTCTCTAATACATAATTGAATATGATTGAATTATGATGATAAAGTCTGCATCCAATTTGAAAGTTCACCCTTGTCGAATTCCAATTATGGAGTTTGTTCGATGTGCAAATTTTGGAATACAGAGTTGAAAATGAATCAGCAGATTTATAGGTAAATAGAATCGGATTCGATCACTCGAACATCTTCAATCCATATTGAAGGAACATGATATCGTTTGCGATGTGCACATGACTATCGATGGTAGGGATATCAGAAGGATCTTTCACCTATAGATCGTAGGTGAAATTTGCTGCGAAAACTCCATCAAATATCTCAGCTTATTCTTGTTGTGTTACAGCCAACGTGCAATCGTCTGGTTGAAGGAAAACATATTGGTAAAATTGATGAAGGTCCATTTAGTTCGATAAGAGCATTGCCAGTTTATTCCTGCTTTCTGGGCTCAGGTTGATAAAAGGCCCTTTGGATAGCGTCTTTGTAGTGAAGAAAGGTTACAATGTGTTTTGGAAAGTGTTTGTTTCGAAAAGTGTTTTTTAACGCCAACTTACTTGCAAAGCAACCGTCGAAGTCTCATTGAGACTTGTATGAGTAAGGAAAATGGGGACCTTAGCTTTCACAGTGTTATCCGATGCACTACTCGGCTGGTTATCGTCGAGAGTACGAAGGATTAAAATCTAGGTACCAAGAATGTTCGGTTGGTCACCTATCTCCTCCCGCTGAACGATACTATGGAAATAATAAAATATTTCCAAAAGCCGCCGCGGGATTTAAACCCGGGCCCTCAAGACTATGAGTCACAGTTGAAAGATATGCAAGCAACTTTCAAGCGGTGAGAATGTGCTTGGATATTTGAATCTAATAATATTTGAATAAAACAGTGTATAACTGGACATTGAGAGAAGTATTTCCTCGAATAGAGCCTAAAAGGCTTCATGATCTTCCTAGTTAGGTATCTCAGTAAATAATTATTTTATACTTGAGAATAACCCTCTAGAATTCATGTGACCACTGGTCACAACAATGATATTGGTCAATGAATGGACCTTGATAATGTCTGGGTGAATCGGCTGGATGAGCACAAGAAATATTCTGGCTGGGGCCGAAAATTCAAATTATCAACAAAAAATAACAATCTCTAGAAATAAACTCTTCAACACGATTGAAAAATAAGAAAAAAGTACTCGATAACGAAATATGCGAATTAATATTTCACACTTTGGATTACTACACCTTTTTCAGTTGTATTTCAAAAAGCCTCAAGTTAATTTCAGAATAGTCACTTGTATTTCAGAAAGTATCAATTTCATCCCAGAATAGTGAGGTGAATTTCAGAAAGCATCAGTTGTATTTCAGAATTGTGAGTTTGATTTCAGAAAGTGTCAATTGTATATCAGAAAAGTCAACTGAATTTCAGAATGCGTCTTTTCAAATTCAGAAATTACATTTGTATTTCAGAAAGCGTCAATTGAATTTCAGAATAGTCACTTGTATTTCAGAAAACAGAGGATTATTGTGAACACTACGTGTTTTATGGTCTTATTTTGCATCTCTTTCTGAGACATTTTGTAATTGCTAACGAGATTGAGAGAAGTAATTAGGTCACATCATTGTTCCTATGATGTTTCCATGATAAACTATGTATAAATTGAGCCGAATCAAAAATTTTGATAGTAAATTAATGTTTATGGGGGCTATCCATCTTACATACTCAATATTCTCAAGAAAGTATAGGTAGCACTTCCGATTGTCCAGAAATTGATCGCCACTTCGTTATTTTGATAGAAACCCTCCATAAATATATGATTATATTATTTGATATTACGCAACATTCTTGATATATTCATGCGTAACTATTTTCGAAATTATTCAAATTTTGAGTTGAAAATTTCGTATGCAGGCAGATTTTTTTATTTCTGCACAGGATCATTTATTTTCTATTATTTATCAATTTCTTCGTAGAAGTAGACCGAATTCTGTTTCTGAAATACATTTGATATTTTCTGACATACAAATGACGAATTCTGATGTTCAATTGACTATTCTGAAATTCATTTGACGCTTTCTGATATTGAACTGACTATCCTGAAATACAATTGATGCTTTCTGAAATACAAGTGCCAATTCTGAAATTCAATTGACGCTTTGTAAAATTAACTTGATGGTTTCTGAAATACAACTGAAAAAGGTGTAGATGAATATAATGTACTCATGATAAATGGAATTGAACTGTAGTCAATATAGAATAAATTTGTTATCCAGGAAGTATAAAATTCACTAAAACAATAAACGAAAATCATGGCTATATCGAACGTTTCTACTATTAGTGTCAGAATGACTGATCAACTGGTGAATGAAAACCCGACAGGAAAAATATAATCACCAACAGCTTTGTTTCTATAGGGTGTTTCTTTCTTCCGCCGCATGGTGTCGCTAATTCCCAGTCTCTCTTGAAAAGTAGCTCAGTGCGATGAAATATGCTTTGTGAAGATTGCATTGGGACAGGCGCAACGAACAAGTTGAGATATCAGGATTCCTTTCCGGTTAACTACCCTGCACTGATGACCGCGTTTCTGTCCCAATGTAATCATTGCCACATGATGAAATCAACACTTGCATGCTATATTCACGTAGCGAAACGGTGCATAGACTACGAGTAGATTCAATTAAATGTTCTGCGTGGTATTTGCCATAAAACTAGTTGTTTTCAGCTCGTAGTCTACCTTTTTAAAACATCTTAGATGTCTTGCTTTTTGGTGAATTGTTATTGTTCGATAATTAATATTTCATTTTATTTTTGCGTCTGAACACTAAGAACTGAGAAGTGAGCTTTCGAAACTTGTAACCTGTTAGTTATCTCTGGTGGAAGAAAACTAGGAAGAAAACTTTGACGGTCACAGCATCAATGATTTTAATTTACTGTGGGGACTGAAAATGGAGTTGAAGCGTCAAAGCCACTGTTTTTTTTCTGAGTGATTGTTGTCATTTTATGTTGACGTGAAAGATGCAGAGGATAATTTTTAAACGTAATCAGTGACTTTAGCCTCGTCATCCACTGTGAACGAATGATTGTAGCAAAAGAATTCAAAATATGGATAAATGAATGATCAATATGCGGCAGAATCTCTTTCAGAATATTCATCCATTTTTGGGAGTTGATGCCATGGTTCATATGATAATCATTCATCCATCTCGTTAAAAAATTGCAATCTATCCACCTATTCTCACCATTTGTTCACTGTTAATGACAAGGCGAGTCGCTGATAACGGTTGAAAATTGTACATTACGACTCCCACCTTGATAGTCGATAAACTCATCATCATTATTACTCATGCATTATTTTTATTTCAGATTATGAAATCCAGATTTTATCGATGAATTTGAATTTGGTGATAAATGAGTTTTCGAATTCAGACTGTGTATTATATGGTGTCCTGCGAAAGTAATTTGAATAAATTTGTTCATTTTATAGAGATTGAAATCGGTATGTGCGGCACTGAAAAGGCTTCCTCCAGTTGCAATGCTATTTTGCATAATGTTTCTCTTGGGTGGAAGCTCTTGTTATACAATGACTTCTTCCTGTGCTTTCTCTGCTCCTACAGGCATCCGTTTCTCATTCGTTTTGTGTCCCCTGAATTTTTCCTGTTTCTCTGCCTTCCGAAACCGGAGAAGGCGTCCTTATCCAAATTAATAGTTCGGAAGGATGTGATATTCTGGATAATTTGAGTGTCAGGTTGAATTTCTTTGTATGTGATGATGATAAGGCAGAATATCTTCCGGTACTGACTCGTATATAAAATTCCTTTGGATATATGAGATTCTCAAAAACCAAAGTAGGTGATCATATCCATTATTATTCCGCAAAAATTGTTAGAGCTTCAACATTTTGTATACAATGGACAGATTAAATGATGAAATATAATGAATATAAATTATCTACACTGTGTCCACCCCTGTAAACTCGTTATTATTCAATTGATTTTGATAAACTTTTTTTTCTGTTGAATAGATATTCGAAATGTCTTTCCAATATATATATTTTTCTTCTTTCAATATATAGATAATAGAGTGATTATATTTTTGAGCTGTTACCGTGGCCAAATGTGACCAATTTCATTGATATTTTTCACTATTACTGATTTTTTTCACGAAAATGATGGATTTTGAATCAGGACCACTTGTAACCCAAAAAATCCAATTTTGTATTCAGTTCAAATTTTTATTTTCAAAAATTGTAGCAGAGCGCTTTCGACTGTCAAGTCATCATCAGTGCGTACCTGCAAGTAAGTATGATCTTATGAAAAAATTATCAATGTAGATGTAAAGAGAAAAAAGTTTGAAACATTCTTTGTATGTATAAGGCAGAGGTCGAAATTGTGACGTATAAACCTAGCCAACCTAAGCATCTTTGCTGTTTCACCTTCATCCCCACTTCGCTCCGGACAGTCAAATTCAACATGTGAAATTCGTTGAAACTTGAACTTTAGCGGTTTGTCCTAATGTTGGGAAGGCCTAATTTCAATTTTTATTTTTTTTAATGTGAAATCAATGTTTATGTACGATGTCTTTTTATGGAAAATCTTGTAATACCTGACGAGTAAGTACCAATTTGCCTTACATACAAAAAATGTATTCAAACATTTTTCTCTTTACATCCACATTGATAATTTTTTCAATTTTTTCATGAGCTCATACTCACTTGCAGGTACGCACTGATGATGACTTGACAGTCGAAAGCGCTCTGCTACAATTTTTGAAAATAAAAATTTGCTCCTTATATAAAATTGGATTTTTTGAATTATTGATACGTGCACACAGCCCATAAAATCTTTCACTTGTAACATGCATCCACCGATTTTCATCATCATAAAACACATGAGTCCGAAAAACTGTTTTTTTTACAATATTTCATTGAAAGTTTTACTATTGTGGTATATTTTCAATGACAAATTATTATAGAAGATTATACTCCGAACATATCTGTACCGACTTTAAAAATGAAAATATTCAATGTGTCTGAGGAACAGAAATAAAGTAATGAACAAAAATCGTCGACGTGATGGAAAGTATATCGGAGAATTAGGTTGACTATTCCCAATGATGATTTGCCATTAATTCCTATAAAAAATACCATAATAGTACTTTTTTTGATGAAGTATTGAAAAAAAAATTGTTTTTTTGGACATCCTTCGTTTTATGTTGATGAAAATCGGTACAGTTTTGATTCAAGTGATCCTGTTTCAGAAACCATCATTATTTTTTGTGAAAAAAATCCCAAATGGTACATTTTAAAAAATGGGACGACAAAATTGGACGCAGTTGGTCACGATAGATATTTCGAATACCTTTCCAACAAAAAAGTTTCTTAAAATCGATGAAATGACAACGATTTCACAGGGGTGGTAAGTCCTTAAGGTGGACACACTATATATTCACAAGAATATAAATACAGATATTTTTTGAGCGAGTGATCAAATGATGTCTCAATCTGTTGATTTAAGTTGAAAATATCTAATCTCAGTATTGCGAATAACATCCCATTTCTTGATTGATATTTGGCCGTAGCACATTCTTGTTTTGTTGCTTACATTTTAGAAAAATAACAAGCATGGTGAACAATATTTGTTCGATATTTTATTCCTCTGAAACACTTAAGCAGTGAAAGCTGTATATTTTCGATATTATTTATTCGCATTTCTATTGCTCTGGTAATGGAATCCGGAGAGATCAGACGCTTTTTACCCTGGTTGATGATGAGCTACACTTATTGTAACATTTGTTCGCCTGACTTGCTATCGATATATTCGTTACTCTACTCGTTTAGTACTGTACTTTGGATCGAATAGAGATTTATGCAATCAACTGACATTCTATTCATGAATTAACAAGTTGAAGATACTTCACATAGTGAACATACACATTTTGGTCCTTCGAGACAGTTCACTCAATTATATGAAGTAAAGTTTGAAAATTTCCAAAGAATATTTCTACCGATTCTCAGATACGGATCCTATTCTCTGGTTATGCGTTGAATATAAATATGTCGAAACGATAAAAATATGGCCTGTTTTGAAATGGAATTAATTATTGAATTAGTACCAAATACGGAATGCAACTGTTTTTTTCTCCGACTACTTGATCATTCTTATATCGGGCTCATTGATTCTCATAAGCGAAAAGTATTCACCGAGTTGTTCTCCTGAAATATACACTATGCTGAGGATTACATTTTCTTGATAACTTGCTATACGAGTCTAACTATCTGACTCCTGGTTTATATAAGGGGATACATTAAATCCTTCCGGAAAAGTAGCCCTATAAAGTGAATGAAAAAGTAACCAAGTAATTCATCCAGATGATATAATGTGCACAATGGAGCATAATTAGTCATGAGTATAATCACTTATATATTATAAACACATGTAGATCTATTCACCTGAAAATAATATCTCAATCTATCAGGAGGAAAAAATGTTTGATAACAATCAATTTCTATTTTCATAGTAGGCCATGAAAATACATGGTTGTTTTTAGGAAAACGGTGATTTTTCACAAAAACGGAGATGTCCAGCCATTCACAGCGTTATGAAAGAGAGAATGCAGGAAGCCATTAGAAACATTTTTGTGCCGAAATTGGAGTTAGTGTATTATCCACAACTGAAATAAATGAATCAAAGGGAATAGAATGATTTATGCGTGGCTAATGAAGGTGGATGTTCTGAAAATTTGAAACACCTTCGATAGTTAATTTTCTTCGATAATGTTGATGTTGTAATTGTTATTTTTCTGTTTGTTATGGTATATCATTATTGTTTCGATTGAATTGAAATGGAAACGATGTTCCTAACTGATTCTTCATTTGTCCATGGCATGGCTTGACTACGAAACTCTTGGAAAAATTTGAGACCCCAATTACTATTATTATTTTGTTCCTTCAATAAATTCGTTAATAAAATATCCTCTAAGCCAAAAATTTTGAACGAATGGAGATATTGCTATGCGCTTTGACCATTTCATGTTGCAAATTTGATCAACTTTTTGAATCTGATAAAATGATCATACGGTTCCTTTAAGATTTCGGAGAAAAGTTTAAAAAAGAGTTATCTTTATAAAACACGCCACTAGCGAGGGCGGTAAGAACCAAGATGGCATAAATGGCTTATTATTTCATTTACCAAATCTGCCTTTGTTGAACGATACCTTATTAGTAAGATTCCGTTATGTCAAAATTGAGTTATAGACATTCTCAATCCAAAAAGTTTGAAATTCCCTTCCGTTTTTATTTTACGTTCTAAAATAAAACATTATTAATCAAAAAGATGGACCATTATGGTGGCTTCAACGTGAGAGTATTTATTCCTGATTTTATATTGTGAAATTTTCGAAATAAAAACTATTACCATCGAAGCTATTTCTTCTCCTAGCGGTGAACGTATAAGTTCAAAAAATATTTTTAGCAGTTTTTCAAGGTCGATTTCCCCTGAAATATTTCTTCTCATATCAGAAACAGTACCTCCCCACCGTTATTGAATCACCCGTTACAATGATAAAAATGAGTTTTATATTCAGAAACAGGAATCAGTTCGCTTCACTGAAAATTGAGGACTCAAATTACCGCGTTATTCCGTTATACACATTGAATATTTTTTATTCTGGACCTGAATTTCATAATATGCTTATTGAGGACATAAATAACTCACAAGTATACACGAAATATAAGACTTTGTTGAAAAAGTGTGAAGTAGATGATAAAACATTAACAAAATAGCAAGCAAAGGAGAATTGAATTTATCACCTGCCACCTTCCATTTAAGACAGTGAGTTTTTTTTTTGAGCCTAATTCAGTTCATGTTATGAGATATGTTTTTTTTTTAAATTGAACCTAATTCAGTTTATGTTATGAGATATTAAAACTCTGCTGCTGTAGCTACAGTTGATGCTGCAGTTACTATTCGTAGACGGAATGTGCAAAAAATTAACATATGTTTATAAACTCCGCAGCTGACGCAGTTGTCGTCGGATATCTCCTCAATATATTTTGGAACGGCAGCGTCAACTGTAGCTACGGCAGCGGAGTTTATAAATTCAGCTTGAAGCTTTATAACATTTCCCTGGTTTTTCTATAATATGTCCTACCTGTAATTCTCAAAGTCCTAAGACTGGTGGTCCATATAGGGTATAGTTATAAAGCACGGCAGCTCTGTTGTTAGGTGGCTGGGTGTGAGTTCAATGAAAGCTGGGGTTCCTTGTTTTTATTGTTAGGCGCCACTGCAGTTTATATAAGCGAAAACTGAGAAATGTAATTTCAAAGAAAAGTCTCAGTTGAACCACATTGTTTAATGAAATCTCATACTTGTACAAATTAAAAAGAAAAAGAGAGATTATTAAGTGATCTTCCACTTATAAGTTATGACATCAGTAATTAATTAATTATTTCTTATATACCTATAATTCCCCTTTATATTGGCCAATATACGAGTTCACATATATGTGTGAGACTATCTAGTCATAACTATCCCGTTATGATAAAATAAATGAATGATATTCATGTTACGGATATTATATCAAAAGAAATATATTTTTTTCTTCTTTCGAGTGGTAACTTATAAACTAAACCAAAATGCCTGATGACTGACAAAAAATCTGGAAAGTTCTGACCTCAAACAGCTGTTACCAGCCTCAAAATCCAGTCTCGAGGTAGGGCAGAAGACGGGCTGATGACATGCCCACCAAGTTCCGCAGATGTAGACACTCAAGGCAGAAAGAGCAGGCTTGGCGCCACCCAGGAGCACTGCAGTTAAGATAGGGACATCCCGGAGACAACTCCAAAGATGGGTGATATCTCCTGTAAGTTCCATCCGGTAAGCCAGCGTGCAGCCGGTCTTGGAATCCAACTAAAATCTTTGGCCTCTCACAGAATCCCGGAAGAGCCCCGATAGCCGGCTGATCCCGAAAATTCTTCACTTGAAAAGAACCCCACAAAAAAGGCCAGCAGATCTATAATAATATAGATCGCCAGATTAATATCCACGTTGGAATTTCATTTTGGAATTTTCCAGACTCACCTTCCCAATAATGTTGGAACAGCCTTTCACTAGGGGTTTGCTCGCCCCGAGGATAAAACTAAATCTCATCATTTCTATCATTATCGTCGCCCACCTTATCGACGTATAAAAAACCATCTTATCACCCAAGCAGGTCCTTTTTTTAGGCACGCCTGCTTAAAAAAACGCTACCAAATGCACAACACACTTTGCAGTTGTGAATTAGTTTTTTTTTTTTAACTAGCCAACTTGACCAACTGAACCTTCTATGTATCATAGAACCACAAAACCTATCACCTTGACAGGACTATGGTTAGGATCATTGGATCTCTAACAACCTCAGACTCTTTTACCACAGAACCACATTTATACTTTAGATCCTTGCGAAAGACAGCGACCTACATCAGACAACTTCAAGTCGTTGTTCATGGTCAAGGTTAAATTCCAGAAATGTAAACATTGTGAATATCAAATAACCTGAATAAATTTCTATATTCTTATTTTCTTCAACATGTAGGGGAATAAACTAAATTAATAATATTACTGTGTAAGTATGGTATTTCATAACTCGCAAATAACATGAAATTGATATTTGTTGAAAGTGAATGAGGATCATATGAACTAAAATTCAAACTGGAAAACTCGTCAGCTCTACAGTCTGATATCAGTAAAAAACCCTGAAAAGCTAACACGGAAATGCTTCACTGAAGAACCCTCAACCATATTGTTGTGGTATTTGAACATTTTGAAAATAAATCAACCCAACCTCAGATGTTATGTATAGTATGGTCAATTTTCATGTTATAGCTTTATTGAGGAGATATCTGACGGCACCTGCGTCAGCTGCGTAGTTTACGGACAGATGTTCAATTTTAGCATATTCCATGTATGAACAGTAACTGCAGCGTCAACTGTAGCTACGGTAGCGGAGTTTATAAATCGAGCTTCTTATCCTGTACATTGATATTTATAAATTTCCATAATACTGTGTCATTGAATTTCTGAAATATATCCTATGTATGACAAAAAAGGAATATATAAAACAATCACATCGTGCTTAGGTGCGACTTATTTGATCAGAAGGAAAAATGATATGAAAAGAAAATCTCAATCGTTGATTCACCTATAATAAATGAACTTGGAAAGATCAGGAACATGATATTACTCACAAATTTATGTGAAGAAAGGAGAATGTGAAATTTATCTCGTTAAAATATGTGGATCATTTCATGCACTCATTCCCAGCTATTTGATTGATTGATTTGTTCATTGAGGCACTGACATTGTGGAAACATCGCAGTCGACATTATGGGTATCTAAGAAAAAGGTGACTGAATTTTCAGAATTTTATATTCGGTAGGTAAGTTCAGTGAAACAATAAGTCCTAGGGCACCTTGATATAATAATTCACGTCTTTGGATGAGTTTGCTTTGTAGTTCAACTGTCTACAACCGAACTTTCTCTTCCATTACAATGTGGGTACACGGTGTTGTTTCAGGAACAATATTCAACAGCGCATCACAATCGGTATGATACGAACAATAATAACATAATTAGGTTGGGAGCAACAAAGCGAGCGTAAGTAGGCACAAAAGGGACCCATTTGGTAATTATGAAAATCGCGGTAGAAACCCACACCGCTGCTTCCGCGATCTTTCCCTACGGGTTTGCAGGGTCGTAACTGAAGGGTTTTCGATGCGATTTCATATACAAATTGCTGAAAGTGAATTGTGGTAAATAATGACATCATACCTGAAGAGAGAATGTAAACGAATGAAAATATCACTCAAAAATCCACAAAATATTCAAAAAACCTAATACCAAATATTTCGTGTATTAATATATTCATGAGCCACAGTTCTCACTTCACTGAAGAGAATATACATTCATTGGAGTACTTCATATAATAAAATCCATACTTCTCAACTAAACTGAACCAATATTTCGAAATTGTTTGTTCGATTTTCTTTTGGAATTTTATGGTAGATGTCTGCATTGTTTTGATGATATGTTGCATGTTCGTTAAAAAATTCAGACCTGGTTAAGCAAAGATCATAATTGCAGCAAGGTGAATAGCACGTATTCTTGGTCCATATATATACTCTTGATTTTCTCATGTGATTGTAATATAGTCATTTTGTCGATCCTAAACTAATAATTCAAGTATGTGATGATACTCTCTCAGTTCAATCACCTTGATGTTGTTTACGGTCCATGTGAATACCTCACTGATCAGATGTGGTTGTTCTCAAGGAGAAATTCTTTCGCTGTGGTGATTGGTTGTCGACAACCTGATAATCAAGCTACGCTGCTTTCACGACCCAAAATCACGCCAATGACCTAGTCGTCACCATCAGGGACAGACATCACGTGATGATTTCCAATCGCATGCAAGAAACCCTAAACACAATCAATGCTGGCGCGTAAAGAAAGAACTTAATGTCAATCCTAGCAAAACAGTGCTGGTTTCATTGATCGAGAAACCCCAATTCTGAATGGAATCCAGATCACATAATTTGAATGCAAATATTTGACCTTATTCTAACATAAAACAGCCAACTCAACCACCTTCTTTTCAGAGCTATAGCGGGAAGCTGGATATGCAGCATATAGTCTTCGGCAAGACTTGGGTTCTAGCGCAAGAAATGATATATTCATTCAATACCAAACAATCATTGAGACCATGATCACATATGCTATATTGATGTGATGGCCAAAAAAAGCAAGAAATCTCGGCAATAGTCAAGCTGTGAAAAGTGCAGAGGCCGAGGCAGACGCTATCTTGTCTGGGAATCACAGGGGAAATATTCACGTGCCCCACTGCAGCCTTAGAGGTAATGTTGAACCTCACCATTGCTCCTCGAAATAGCAGCAATCAGTTTCTTCAGACTAGACCAGATGATAAATCCCATATCCAGGAAATTGGATCTGACATTCGAGCATGGCGAACATGAATACGTTGATATATACCTCAATTGAAGTTTCAAAGTTTCGACTCAAAATTCCTATCAACCATGAATACAGCAGCAACAAAATTTCGTAAGTTCACAATGAGAATATAATATATTACATATTTTCGTATCTATTCAAATATAGCATTCGAAAACTAATAATCGGAAATTTTCGTCTTAATACCTCAAGAACCGAAGAAAATTTTGACAATTTATTTACGGTATATCGTTGCGGTGTTCCCCATGTTGGCCCGCGAATTTCGGACATTTTGTGCAATATCAACTCATGAAACTGTTTGGAACTGTTCTCCACCTTTATTTTTTGAAAAGTTTAACATTCATTATCATTGATGATATTATAGTAATGACGTGATTTTTTTGTGAATTTTGTCGAATCAGCATCAGACACTGGTGAATGTATTCAATTGTTTGAAGATGAGCAAGCCAGATCAAAAAGTCAGTTATAGTTCAGTAGAAGTTCAGTTACAGTTCAGTTCAGTGAATTTAGTCAGTTCTAGTTCTCAATCCACTTCAGTTTTTAACTCGTGATCGAAAGGGATAATTGGTTGTCGGAGTGATCATTGTTTTTTGAGATGGTCAATAGGCCATTCTCAATTTTATCTTCAACCTCTTCAAAGCTATTAGTTCCGTTAGCAAGTTGTGAACCCGTGCCGTCCTTTCAAGCCCCTCTTGGTCTTGGTTGAAGTAATGTTACGATTTTAAGGCAATCCCCAGCTGACCCTTTCATTTATAGTGGCTGTAATCGGAGGCAGGAGATATCTATATCGAGCTTTTTTCACTTTATTCTGATTTATTATCGATTCAAATTCAATTTATGATAGAAAATAAATGATGAGAGACATTCAAGAAATGTCATCCTCATTCTAAATTACATATTATTTTCGATTGTTAGAACAAAGTTCTAGAAGAGAGGGGGATGGAACAAACTTAAAACTATCGAATGATAGATCTAGCAGCACACGTTAATAAAAAATTGTAAATTTTGTGAGACGGCATTCATTATCTCATGATCCAATCATATTACATGAATACGACTGAACACATCCCTCAAGATGCGCTCTCGACTTATGTCGGTCATACTACGAAACCCACTCGGTTGATGGTTGTGACCCCGGCAATTGTTTTCGCAACTCCCGATCCAGTATACAGAAAGTTGTATGAGGGCAAAATAAAGCTCGAGGACGGAAAAAGGGATGCGGAGAGCTAGGCTATTGCAAAAAGCCTTTTGTTGTGGAATCATGAAATCCTATTACAAACTTAGGAGTTTGAATACTTTGACGTGTCTTATTGTTCCTCGCTGAATTGTGAAAATATTGTTTTAGGTCGATTTGTGAATCTAACTGCCACACATAAAACATATGATATTGAGCTTTTGCTTCGTGGGAGTACATGGTTTTTTTACCTCTTCAATCATTATACTATTTTTTTGCTGTTATATAATGAAATTGGTGAATAAATATTATTATTTTTATAGTCGATTCGAAGTTGTCAGAATGGCAGAATAGTTTTTTGTAATGATATGGATAATCACCTGCAGAAGATATTGTTTTTCGTTTCTCAATATCAAAAAACGTAACTATTCAAATGGATGCAAATTATAAGCAACACATTTTGAGATCAGAAGTGGAGATTTCAAACATTCGAATATTTGAAAACTAAGGAATCGAATGATATATCTGGAATATCAAAACCTCATCAAATAACCAAAAATGAGATGGAATAGCAGATCAGATTCAGGTATGCTCTGAGTGATATGTAACTAGAAAAATATCAATTGTAAACTGAATCCACTGTCATATGGTACATAGTATAGGGAGCTGCACAAAAGCTGTATGAGTTGAAAATGTTTCTCATAGATATCTGATGATTATATTCTATATTTAATTACAACTTACAGAATCGAAACACTGAAGGTGTAAAAAAATCTGGTATGTATCATTCCTTCCATATTGCCCCTATCCGATGTCCATATTATGGTTAAGTAGTGAAGTGTAGGTAGACTACTGCGGAAATGAATCCGAGAAACACTTACGAGCTCTGAAAATGCAACATACAGAAAATTATGACGTAGTCCCGCCTTCGAATACATCTTGGGGGTGTGATATTCGATGAAATCAATGTTATTGGCTGATGAGTAAAAATGGAAAAAATACCTAACCAATCAAATTGGGATATGGGTGCCTTGAAATTGACAAAATTCACTTTGAAGCTGGATATTTTTTTCCTGTTCTGGTTCTCACGAAAAAGGATATGCTGTAATGTTCAGAGAACATCGTGAGAACCGAGGGAAAGAAGGTAGGAGTAAAACCTCTCTAGGCAATGAGTTCCGAAGTCTCGATGTTCGTTGGATAAACGAGTCTTTGGAAAGGAACGTTCTGCAGGTCTCTAAAGTGACCACGAAGGGGTGTGGAGACGGAACTTGACGGGTTGATCTCGAAGAGACTGCTAATGGAGGAAATATTGTTGATATTTCAGAAGAGCATCGTCTATGAAAATATCTATAAAATAGAGATGAATCGCCAACTTCTGCACGGTGTTCCAGAAAAGTATAATATTCAGACAGTTCGAGAGTTCGCGTCAAGGCACCATCAGATCTGGTCGCTTCAGAAGAGGGTTATTTATCCTCCGGGGATGGAACCCCCGGTTTCGGGAGTGTTGAAGTATCGGCAATGGGTTGCCATATTAGTGAGACTTGAAAGAGCTGTAGCTTTGTGGTAGTTTCGGGGAAGGGAGATTGAATTAATATGGTTATCTTTGAGGATTTACTTCAATATAACGGGTTGAATTTTGTGTCGTTAGTTTTTGTCCTCTTTTGGGGATTAATATTGACATGAAGCAGTAACATTATTGGTCATTTTTTCGTCAGGGGTAAGTCGACATTGGACAAAAGGGTTTTCAGCAGGATATATCTGGCCAAATGTTAGATATTTACAATTTTGATCTAACTCACAGTACAAGCGAGTTCCTTTCGATGAACGTTAGAAATGTAAAGGGTTTTATAAGGGTTTCATCATCGGGGTTGAAACAGCGTTTATTTCAATACAATAAGGGCGTTATCAGGGGTACTTTTTCTATAACGGTGAAATCAAGATTTTGATACGATGCTCCAGTGTTTTATCACGGGTTTTTATTCATGAGCTTTGAGATAGTTTCTCTTATGAAGTAAAAGTCCACATAAAAACGCAGTTTCCAAAATTTAGACAAACGAATCTGAAATACGGAGGGTCCGTGTTTCTGAGAATTTTATATTGAAAACTTATATGTTTTGTTTTACTATCTTCCTTTTTGATGTTGTGTGATTCTTTTATTCAACCGCAATACATTTCATAGGTGAAAGTTAATTTGAAGACTACGCTTATGTGAAGCCATAGTCGTTCTCACCCCCTCGAGGATATATTTGGTCAGTGCGAGTTGTCAAAAATCTGACCAGTTGGCAGATTCCATCAATAAAATAATCACTCTATTTGCACCGGGAAGATTATTACAAAAAATAAACGGACAAGACATTTTTATAAGAGAGCTCCATTCATTACAAATGGTGAAAGTGGAGAGATCGGGAGAGATATATCAATATTTATATAAATAAGTCAACTATCATCATTATTGTCAAGTCCGCTTTATCAAAAGCCAATAACTTACAATATGAATTTCCCAAGAGGAATAATCCTACGGTGAGCTCACAGAGAAAAAATCAGTATATATCTTGGGTCAGCTGCACATAATCTTGGTCGGATTCAAATATTTTCTCTTGTTTGCTTATTTCTGATAATGCAGGGAGTGTCAGCATTCGAGGTCAATATCAAATCATACCTCTGAAGATGTGTGCGATAATATAATATCATATATTTTGTTTATTTTTATCTTATCTTGAATTTGCTATTGTTGGATTCTGAATCGAATCAATTCATCAGAACCTACGAAAAAGTCTCAATGATGAATATTTTCACAAAGAAACTTCCTATAATTTATAGCAAGTGGACTTCATTCCTCATTGTTCGATTACTTTTACGATAAATCATCAGGTATCTAAAGACGTATCAAGTTGATTCAGTTGACGAACAATAACCATTTCCTTTTCATGACAAACCAGAATTTTCAGGAAAAGACTGTACAAAATTATTTCGAAGATGAAAGAGTCATGATTTGGAAAAAAAGTTCTTATTCAATCAAAAATATCAATTGAATTAGGATATCTGGTAGACCATGAGCAGAAACCAACTACGTTCATGGCAAATATCAATCAGAACATTGAATACTATTTGCTCATAATCCATGCAACGATTTACACTTTGTAAATAGATTGCAAATGTGAGAAAATTCACATTAAGACAGGAACGCTTAACAACCTACCGATCGGTTTCAGGCTTATTGGCCCTCATCAGAGTTGTAAACAGAGTAGAGGTACCAGATCGGTGCCTGTCCCAATGCATATACCTACCGTTACGCATACAACACCGCACTAAGCTGCGTTCCAAGAGACACGAGGAATTAGCGACACCATGCGGCGAAAGGAAAAAACACTACAGAAACAAAGTTTCCATGTCGAAACTATGAGAGTGGCTGATGGCTCGACTGATCTGATAAATGCAATATAAAAAATCCATGAATTGGAAGAAGTATCGAAATTAAAATAATTGGAATCAATTAAACACAGCTCGAGTGGAAATCTCTAGATCTTCACTCGGTTGACTTACCTGCACTTATGAACGCCAATCAACTCGAAACCGATCTGTAGGTTGTTGAGCGTGCTTGTCTTGATTAAAACTTTGTCACGCAGGAAGAAAAACACATTTGCATTCTGAATTCACTGTCTGAATCGTTCCATGGACTACGAGCAGATATAATTCAATATTCTGCGTGGTATTTGCCAGAAAATTGATTGTTTTTCGCTTGTGATCTACCAGGCTGTACCAGTCTTTCAAATTATAACTGTTGATATATTTGTTCAATCGATTAGGCATTTTTTATTTTCGATATTTCATGGCTATTTATTTTATCTTTCTCATCGTTTTGTATCGAAACTCCAAACATTGAATTATATTGAAATCAATAGGCTGCGACGTGCCAACAATATATTTCTATAGTGTTGCGGCAGGAACATTTCTCATTTGAATGCCACTGCCAGACTAACGCTCTCATATGAGGGCAATTTGCGAAAAGTTCTGGTTCAGTGTGAGCCATAAAATTCCCTAGACAACAGAAACGTACCCGCCCCTCGAATGGGAATAATTCAAGTTATTCCCTTCATAGAGTAGGTTTAAATAAAACAGAACCTCGCTGCTCTCGAGAACAAATAATATCCCTACGGTCGTGACACTCGTGATAGAATAAAAGCGAATCCTGTTCGATAAAGAGGGCAGTAGTGAATTCAGGACGTATTAAATGGATTTCTGAATCTCTGCCAGAATATATCGATTCTCGAATCAAAAGATGATATCACATAACTTTTGACAAGTTCTATTATAACGAGATGAGTTAATGTTCGAACATTTCAGTTGATATTGGATGAACCTTGATATTGAATCATCGATATTAAATAATTTTTTTATCAATGAACACGTCCAAGACGTTGAGGTGGGATACGCAATCGATGATTTTCATCCTTAATCGAAGACTTGCCTTGTCATAAAAAGTGAACGAATAGTTGCAGTAATTTGAATATGTGATCAAATGATCCATATTTGTCATTTGACCCATGGCGATAACAAGAGTGGATGAGATGTCTGAAAAGTCATTCCAGTATTATCGATCACCTAATGACATCGAAAATAATACATCTAGAAAGAGAGTTGAAAAAAAAACAGAATTCCATCATACATATTCCGAGCGCGTTCCTTTCTTCGATTATCTCTATATCATTGAGCTGAAGTCACAACGACAGAGATAATAAGGAGAATATTTCAAAGTGGTGAAAATAAAAACGTTATAATTCTAAATATCATCAGGAAATTTTCTCGGATGAACACGACAAACTAATCTTGAGTTGAACGAATACGTTTTCCACATTCCTTCCTGGAGCAATATTGAATTGCAATACTTTCTTATATGATATATACTTTGTGAAAAGTTCGGAAATAAATCTGTGAACTTGAGCATTTGCCACAAGGTGACGATAACGATCTATAGCTCGTTCAACCATTACTTCGAGCGCTTTCCAAAGTTTATGAAAACTGAAACGAAATTAACCGATAAACGATTCAACCTCTGATCTATCGCATAGTTTTCTGAGTTGATAAAGTTTGATTGAATTCGACATTGACAAATTTCAGCTATGCCATTATCAGATGGCTGAAAACTTGCTCTGAAGTTATTAATTAATATCGATTACCTACTAGTTCATTATATAATGTCGCCAAGCTGGCAGTTGATTATAAAAATTCTGAAACTATTACAATCATTTCACATGGTTAATTTATTTAATTTCGGGAAAACATGTCCTTATTTCATGAGGAAATGACGTAGTTTAGTTTAGTTTGACAATAATTTGAATGGGATAGATCGACAGAATATTTTTGTAATTCTTAAATTAGACATTTAGAATTTTGAGATCGATTGCATTGTATTGGAGTTTCAATAGCCCATCACATTATCATAAGCAATGAACACTTATCAAAAGTCATTTATCATTGATCATCATATCCAGAAACTTTCAGTAAGAGCCAAGGTATTTCTTTGTTCATTGAAATTACAGGAGTATTACATACATTTTATTTCGATTCACTTCACGAAACACTATACACAAGAGTGTTTCATCATATATGCGCAAGACTTCAGGTGTGAAAGCTCGTCTTAAAATGTTAAATAAAGCTTATATTAGCTTATCCTCAAGAACGCACCACTCACGAGATGTTTTTCAACAAAAACAAATAATTTGGAGCTTATATGCGGGACGATCTTTTTGTGTAAAAAAATTTGGCGGTTCGAATGGACGGCTCAAAACTGTAATTTTTTAAGTAGCTTAAAAGTTAGGGGGGAAAAACCACTACCCCTTGGAAATCATCAATAGTTATGTCTTTGAGAACAAAAAATTCATCACAGACCAGAGCCAATTATGAGTAGAAAATGCTCACGGGAGCTGTTTTCTGTGTGATAAAGGGTTCCAGAGGTATTCACAAAAAATTATTATTTGTTAAATTTCAACACCCTGCATCTGAAGTCCTGCACATATATGATGAAACATTTCATTGCTCTTTTATTCTTGGTACCTATTCCTGAAGTCGATATCAAGAAGTTGAATGAAAACATCAAATAGTTTTTCGATGTCGTGACACAAATCGTCAAGATATTCTGATCTTTTTGTTGGAAAATACTGAAATACTGAGCATTGAACGAAGTAGAATAGAAAACAGATGAGAAATGATAAATAGATAAAATTCACAGACATAAATGAAACATGTTAACGATGCCTTTTAAAGAATTAATCTAACATTTTAGTTTATAATCTGAAAATTTTTGGGTGAAACTGACCCACGGGATTTTTATAAACTGTTTAATAAACAAAAACCTCTAGTATGCTGTTAATGTTGTACACTTCAGTAGTCTTGTAGTTGTCAAGGTTATTCTCTGTTTTATCAACCCATACTCTGTGATGTTCTATATAGAAACGGTTCTGTGGTTTTATGCATTTTCTTGTTCTATAATCATATTATTTCTATCTCATGAGAGAGTACAGTATGAGGAGGCTACTGCACATTGAATTCAGAGTAACTGTCATTCATGATTCTCTATTGAAATCATTGTTCTATTCGAAAAGAAATGTCATACATATATTTATATATTCCGCAGTTATACGCTCTGGTATCGAACTCACAATATATCGAAATCCATCCAAACAGTATCCATTCAGCTTGTGCATATAATTGAGTTATTTCCATTTAATTCCTCTTGATTTCCGTTATGTGCGGAAATATGCTTGTGTCATGATGAAATAACGTGAGCACAAGTTCGATCTGAAATTTACTTTTGCTTCCTACCTCAATTCAACTCCCTTTGTGGAACAAACATAACATTCAAGCAGTTGCTTCGAGCGTTAATTAAATCTCTGAGGTATCTTGATAATTGATAATGTCTATGACACACATGGCTGACAAATAGATCCGCACACCTGAGCCTCAAATTGAATGATTTATAGAAGAAAGTAAATTCACGTCGGTGAGCGCTAAAAACCATAAAGCAACGTGCACAGATTGCAGATGAATACAGTGGAAATATCAACAAATCATCCAGACCTCACAACGTACATTGGGATAATTGAAAGGCGGTGATTGCTAAAATATTGTCACATACGGAAACGCTTGGTACACCACGGTGAAAATTGTCATCAAAGTTATCTGAAACAATCGACGTAACTACTTTTGATATCCTTCATGGACAACACAAAACATCAAACTCTTCGTGATAGTGTGGAAGTCTTTAAACTAAGTTTTGTATCCCAACTGTAGTATGATATTCAATATTCAATAATAATCCTGCTTATATCATCCATTTCATGTCACATGAGTAAATTTACAACAAGTTTAGCAGTATATTCAGCATTCATCAAGGATCATCATTTCGATATCACCTATTTTATGTCACATGAGTAAAGTTTCTGTTGGAAATATAAACAAGTATTGACTAATTTGTCCATCAAGAAATTTGAATCGCAAGTTCTGATAGCTTTTCGGCTTAATTATTTGTTAGCTCAACTGATGAGAGTGTGATTTCTTGTATTATGTAAGTTTTTTCTGAATTGATTATGGAGTTTATATGAATTGTGATCCCACTGTGCAAAAAGTCGTACTAGTAACGTTACTTAAAAGTAACCAAGATACATGTTACGTTACGATTCTTGTGCCCGTGATGTCTCAAAGAATATCTTAGAGTCGTTATATGTCCACCAACATTACAATATCTCAGGAAGTAGCAGATACGTCGACTAATGGTCGAACCGGATACTTCTTATGAAGCTGCCTTATTACATTCAAAGTACTTTTTGAAGTATTATTTGAAACGACGCTTTCATGTCCCAAGTCTTTATTTTGTGACATCAAGAGTTTATCTCCTGAATGTACCTGACTTGTGATTGTAATACTTCCTAATAACGTTATTATTCTGAATATCTGATTATACAGGGTAATTCCTTATACAGAGTGAGCCAAAAGTACGTGTTTGCTCCATATATCGATAATGCTGATATATATGAAAAAAAAATTGGATAAAGTTTTGCGGCATCAGAATAATCATGTTTTGAAAATGATTACAAATGTACAGGGTATTCCATTTTTCCGTTATAGCACAAATTATAGGTATGTTTCAAAATGGGACAACCATTTGAAAAACATATTTTTTTATTGCGGAAAAATGCAACTACCCTGTGAATTTATAACTATTTTTGAAATATGGTCTTTCAGGTGCCGTATAACTTCTGTGGAATAATTTTTTTTATTTATATCAGCATAATATATCGATTCATGAAGCAATAAACACTCACTGTTGGGTCACCCTTCAGAGACAGCTTCCACAAATTTCATCATTGCAACAAGAAATATCTTTGAATGCTCAAATTGAACAAGGTTTCTTCATTTTCTAATAGTTCAGAAATAGTCGAGAAAATAATCTTCAAAGTCAATTTTTATATGCAGTTAGTGATTCACAGATTATGTTGACCAGCTTCATTCCAGATAACATGGAGAAATAAAAAAAAATATGTGATGAGCTTTTGTTTTATTATCTATATTCTATTTGATCTCTAGTACACATATAATTTCAAATTATTCAGTGTAAATTGGTGGTGCACCTAGAATACAGCTCATTATAAAAATTCAACTGAAACTATATGAATTGTAAAATAAAACACTATAATTCTTCATCATCTTCACTTTATTCTGGTAAGGATCATTAGGTGAACCATTCTATTGAAATTATTTCAAAAATGATTTCTGATATTGATGATTGGATATGATGCTTCACCTGAGAAATATGTAACAAAATATTGAAAATTCATCTCATAAGAAGTATAGTTTCCTCAATCATTTATAGGTGAATGTTATCAAATACAGGTAGTTTTTCTTTATATCCACCTTCATATTTTTTTGTATCCATCATGTAACTACTGTGTAGGCACTTTCATAAAACATATTCATGACCTGTGAACAAACATGGATTTATTGGAAGTTACCATTGATTTGCTTTTTATGAATTTAATCAAAAACTCACTATCACAAAAATGATTTAAAACTAACAACTAACCTATAAATTATGTCAATTTCAACTTGAGCTGAGATGATTATTCAAAAGGTTCACTGAGACATACAAGAAAAATGCCATCGTAATAAACAATCAACCCTGAATTGATATGTATTATGTCAGGAAATAATTGAAAAATTAATAAAGATAAAAAACTCACCCCATTAATAACTTACATAGTTAGCATTGTTGTCAGCATTACACAGCCACACAGTATCTTAGGTATTACTTCACTCACACAGCTCCCCAATAATGAACTATTGTCACGAAGAATTTAAATAGCAAGATAAAATTTGATAAAATGTAAACCAAACTCACAGCGTCACAACAAAACAAACGGCGGATTCAACCAAAATGGCGAAATGGGTAGTCAACAGCTGGAATGCTATTGTAATAACGTGTATGTCATGAACAAAGTTCGCGATAAGAGTATCATAAAAAACGATAAAAATATCGTTATATAAAACCTCCTGGGGATGAAACAATGATACATTGAAGTGAACGTTCAAATATTGGTACAAATGAGATCGCATTGACGTTTTCGGTACAGTTAGCTTTAATGAGCCAGCGATGTTATGTTGGGGATGTAACAAACATGGCCCAAATAAGGCGGGCATGACATCGTCACATACAAAATTCATTAAAGCTCATTAAAGATGTTTTTTTTATAAATGTAGCCATGGGTACGAGAATTTAACGTTACAGAATATCCTTGTGATGTTTCTTGTTCAGTGGTATATTCGTTGATATAGTTAAATATGCAGAGAAACTAAATGTTATCTCCTTTTTTGAAACTGGATTGATTGGAGTTATTATATTCTTGAATGAAGAAATGACAAAAATCCCATCTACAATTTCCTATCAACAATTTTGTATCATTACATCACTCAAGACTCCTTCCACTCCCTAGATCTGCGCTGGATTCAGTTCTCCAGAACTGTGACGCTCTCTGATGGAGTCCCATAGAGCGCGTCCACAAACGCATGCCATGCCTGCTCCTGGCTCAGAAGTATCGGTTCGGATTCCTCTTGTTATTTATGAGAGGCCTCAGCCCTCTTGAGCCTGATTTGTTCTCGAGGTGTCTCACAATCATACAATTATTGTTTCTTTATAATTAAATGGATCAATTGCCTAAACACGCAGTATCGTAATCGTGACAAGGATTTCGCTCAAGACACTTTCAATTGATGTTTTCGTTTATTTTAACAATCTTTATATTATTTCTAGTGTATTGGGCCATTTTTCATTGTGTTGTTTCAATGCTGTACCTTGGTGAAATACGACCACTTCCTTCCGCCGTTCACATCATTTGCACTAATCACCATCCTCTGCTGCAAAATAAAATAATGTTCGAATGAAACAGGCATGAATTGTTGGTATTGTACAGCTACAAACTCAGCTTTACCGTGGTAAACAAAGAATTTATGCTCTGTGATCCACTACCACAACTACCACCAAGATAGATAAAATATTTAGTCGTCCAGGAGAATAACTATCATTACCCATTGGGGTATTTTCTGTTGTTCATAACCCCAAAACTTTGAAATGTTCAACCTCATACCCAGCATTCGGCTTGCATGTTTTTCAAATAGTTATCCCCTTATTGGAGAAATTGACGAGATACGAAAGATTTCATTTCGTAGATTATTCACTGTCAATGGTGAAAACAGTGGAATAATCGAGCATCACGTATTTGACCAATATTTCAATGGTATAACCTGTATATTCGTATATTACTGAATTCTGATTGAAATTTAAAGTATTTTCTATATAATATACCCTAATATAGGCCGATGTATAACTATTGTCAAGATATTGACAGCTTAAAAATATGAAATTATGATTTTCTTTCATAAATCTAAAGTAGAACTAAAGAAATAACGGATCGAATATTGAAAGATGTTCGAGCTGTCAATATCTCGAAAATAGTTGCACATCTGCCTATGGTATATTTCACATAGATATAAAAAATATCTTGATTTCTGGGTAGAATTCAAATCGGTTGAAATATTATATTATATTATTATAACTTGCATTGTTTTGATTAAAAACTCAATACCGTAATGCCCAATTCATTTTCTGTTTCAGTTGTAATAATCCAAGGACATTGATGATTGTTCGAGAAAATGGTATAATAAATTGTTGCCTATAAGTAACAATCTTAAGGTAGTTGTAATAAAATTTTTAGGCATTTATCAATGTTCGAGGGCTATTCGGATAGAATTTTATTTGCTGATTCATACTTTCTAACATTGAAATAGTCCATAAACGCTTTCCATAAGATTTTTTCACTATATACAGTATTATTTGGCATATTTGATTCTTGAAAAATAGTGACATTTCAAAATATTGAATATTTGAAATGTCCAAATCGAATTGTAGAATCCATAGCAACATAATTGAGTGAAAACAGCCTATGAGCTGTTTTCAGTACAATCTTAATTTGATTGGTTATGTTCAATCAGATGACTACACTAATGTTTTCTTCAACGGAAAAATGTTGATGATTTGCTCATTCAACCGATGTCGTAGTTTCAAAATTATAGAAGTAACCAATTACGACCACTCAACTTGAGTAACCTTGTATACAGGCGATACGAAGATGGTTCAATTGATTGAATTTTCGCATTCTTGGGCTCATTGATAATCCGAAAAGAAATTTGGAATAACTCTGGATGCATAGCAAAACAAAAATTATGATTTTTTCTCTGTATTATTTTCAATTGACAATTTTTGTCCGATGTCCTGAATTTAATGACTTTCATTTCACCTTGCCTAATTCAGTAGGACAGCCTGTGTAATAATTGTGTATATTGTCAACTCGCACATTCGATGTCACTTTTGGAGCGCAAACATTGTTAGCGAAACAAGGAATCTGATCGTGCATACATTAACAAGATCAATTTTTCCTTCATGGAGAAATGCAAATTTACCTTCCACTTTATTCCTGAAATATTGAAGTACAATCCTCATACTCCTGGAGAATGAATGAGACGAGAACTAATAAAATTCCACCTTAAGGCCCCAAGCGATAATGCTGTCTTCTTTCACATGAAACGGAAAGCCGTGCAGATCCCATGAAGTGATAAACAAGAAGGAATGTGAGGGCGCGCTTCTGAACATATCTCCCACCTTGACACTTTTATGCTAATAAGCCATTAGAGTTAAACTCGAAGACGAAAAAGGCGATTCGTATAACCTTTCATCATTTTGTTTCTGAGAGATTGAACATCCCATCTGATCAGAGTATTCCACAATCTCTCAAATTATGCTGAATCTTTGAAGAATGAGTTCCACATGATTGATGATGGATAATAATATTGAAAATAAATATTATTTTTTCCATTGATTCAGGTAATGGACCTAACCATAATATTGATGTACAGCAAATAAAAATATAACACAAAAACCACAAAATATTTGAGAAAAACAAAAACTTATTTCGGCAACTGAGTTTTCATCTTCAGTGAAAACACTAATGAACCTATTATTCCCAAGTCTCCACTCAATTGATAATATATAAAATATCTTGGCCATTTCTGGTACAATATGTTCAAATATATGGTGATTTGTACATTTTTGATGAGGAATAAAAGCATTGTAGTACCTTTTTGTGAATAGCCGCACAGTTGGTCATTGGAATCAACAGATCTAGTGTATCTTTCGGATACTTATTTCAAGACTATACTTGTGTAAGAAATATTCTCACTTGCAGAGCTGCTTACAAAAATAGGTAATCAAGTGTAGGTTATTGCATCATGTTTGGGCAAATTCTTTGATTCAGCTGTCCTGAAAGAAGGTATGACCACATCTCTCATATACCACCTTATGAATTAGGTGAAGTTGACGAACATATCCTAATATAACAAGTAACGAATCTATTGAGTATAAAGTGTTATTGACCTCATTAACTTGACATCAATAAACGCGAGTATGATAAGGAGTTATTCGGACTATTTCTTTTTTGTCTAATGAAAACGGAAAAGTATGACATCATAGATGCTAATGTAGATACACTCCTCGTATATTATGAGCTCTCGACCGGCTGGTTTACTGCGCATCCAGTTCCCTGAAAACAAGCTTGATTTGCCAAGCTGTACCTGGAAGCGTGAATTATAGGACCACTGTCCGAACAACGAACCCAGTAGAATAGTTACACCCTGAATTGCTTGAAGCCAACTTAAAATTCAAATTCATATGTTTTTTTTTTCTCCACACAGGTTTCCACATCTGAAAGTGATAATCATCCCAAGACCACATTTTCCCAAGGTTCCTTCTGTTGGTACTTATTCAATTCATATGAGTGTATCAGAAGCTACGTATTCAATGTTCTTGTAATACAGTGCCTCATTTGTATATAAGTGGTTTATAGATAGCACGTCTTTCTGGAGATTGCAGTACTTTTGGTGTATGAGCTAACGCCGCTTATTTCGTTCAACCGCCCTTAACCCTGCGTTACTCGCACTAGAAAAAATACCACCGTTACCCGCGAGTGAGCGGAATGCTCATATTTGCTTTGAACGTCGTTCAACCGCCCTTAACCCTGCGTTACTCGCACTAGAAAAAATACCACCGTTACCCGCGAGTGAGCGGAATGCTCATATTTGCTTTGAACGTCAAATGAACTAATAGAATAGTGGTATCCAAAAGCAATACAAAGAACGTTATAATGAAGTATATAAAATATTTTAACAAAATATTTCTTATTGTATAAAAATAAAAATATAATTATATAAATATAATCCCACGTTTTAAGTTGACAGAAGGCTTGACGGGATTATATGTAACCAGCACTTGGAATATTATTTTTGAGATATATCAAAGAACAAGTTACCAATAAAAGAAGTATCAGTCATGTGAATCAGATCGAACACATTCAACGAAGTACGATAGTATGTTCTTTGCATTCCGCACATCTGACCTTCATCTTTCGATTTTTTCTTTTTTGGACAAAAGGTGCATTCTGATATCACCCTAGACTCGTTTGGATTATCTTCTTGACTCTTCATTGGACTGATCCCTGAACAGTTTTTTATTCGCAAACTTTTAGCTGGGGTGAATTTTGATTTTTGAAACAATTTCTTGTTCCAACTATTTAAAATTTTTCAGGAGCCTTTGTTTCTCTTTAGGATCCATGATTTGTCGAATGATGGTCTGAAAACAAATCAAAACAATGAATTTCTCACATTTACCTTGGGAAAATCCACGAAACTCACTCAACTCTATCGTCGACCGTGTATCACCGTTGCACGCAGGTGAGCCGGATGCTCAGTTATCCGCACGAACAAGTTTAAACGGCTTCCAAAGAATAGCACCAGATACTTCAAGCCAGAACTCTCATTACCAACTGACTCAGAACATATGATCCGAGGATTACCTAGATGGATGCGTTAGATTTCGCGAAATTTTACAAAATATCTCACATTGTTTATTGAGGTGAGCGTCGCGCTCACCCCGCGGGCAACGCAGGGTTAATGACTGAACGCTGACAGTGGCAGCGCGAAACGTATTGTTATCAAATCAAATTTTGTTGGATGGTTCATTAAACGGCATATTTCCAGTTTTGTGTGAAAATTGGAATGGGATTTTACTTAAAGACCTTGCTTTATGTGTTTAAATCGAATTTAAAGGATGGTGAAACGCTGTTACATATGTAGGAGACGATTTAAAAGTGGTGACCAGAGAACAGAATTCCACTGGTGAGTTACTCACTGTCGTATCATTCGTTGTATAAACATTATTCACTCACCATTATATGCAGAACGACTTTTGGTAATTTGGAAATATTCTCGGGTTTTCCCAAGATGAAAAGTCATATATGGTGAATATATTTGAAAATATAATCAAGAAAGAGAATATTTCAAGAGACTCTGGAGTATGCTCGCATCATTTCACTACAAATGATAAAATGGTCGGCCTAAGTGGTAAGAAAATGCCCAGAGTAGTAGATAAGAGCCTATTTTTAGTGAAATTGAGAAGTAATAACAACATGTTTGATGTTATATTTCTCAAGTTCGACACTTTGAAACTTTATTTTGCCAGAAAATAAACAATATAGTTGTGACAGTGTTTTAAATTCTAATATCATTTAGGTAATGAATCAAATATGTAGATTTTCAGAAAACTTTGATGATGAATTGTTTCCATTCAGTGTTAAGGTAAGTTTCCATGCCAACGCCACGACTGCGAACTGAGCGACTGCACTGCGATTTGACCAATCACAAGGCACGACGTCAAGTTAGAAAGCGCGAAAGTTAACTGAAATTCAACTTTGAACAGCAACTGCGCGACGTTTCAACGCTGTTTATAACATTCGGGAACCTCACAACTAACCTAACAGCAACAAAATCGAAGATTAGTGGCCATGCAGTCGTGACGACGACGTTGTACTGACAGTATTCCAGGACAGGTCGGATTTGTGCCTTATGGATCGTAAGCAGCTGACTGGGAGTGAAATAGCTCTTGGCTCGAAACAGAATTCCAAGTATTTGGGATGCACTTTTGGCAATGGTTCTCACGTGATTTTCCCAAATAAGGTTATTGCCCATAGTAACGCCAAGCATCGACATAGATGACTTCAATGGTATGGTTACTCCTGACTGAATTATGTTGGGCACAGTGAGATCGGCTTTTCTAGAGAGAAGACATGCTTGTGTTTTGTTTGCATTGAATTCATATTTATTTTGTTAACATTTCTTCCTCGTTTATTTCTGGTTTGACGGGCCGATATAGGAGCCCTGATAGACGAAGCAGTATGGAGGGTACTAACATCCGCGAAGCTGTTTATAGGACATGAAGTTGCTTCCGACAAATCGTTGATGTGAAGTAGAATGCTGAAATTGATCCCTGTGGAACACCAGCATTTATGAGTAGAGTATCACATGAAACTCCATCGACCACTACATGGAGATACCTGTTAAAGAGACAACTAGCAAGCAGAGAACACAACTGAGGAGGCAAACCATGAGATGGAAGCTTTGCGAGGACTCCCTGGTGCCAAACTCGATCGAATGCCTTGGAAATATCTAAAATGTCACAGCTTAAGTTTCTCTATATTTTTCAATAGATATGGAGACTCAGCATAAGGAAGAATGGATACGATAATTTTGCACGTAGGGCAATTTATTCAAATTCAGACCCTTCCAAGATAGCAAGACACTGGTGCTGGTGAAATCTTCTGTTGCTATACCTTTTCAAGAATGAGGTAACCCTAGTTACTACAGTGGTATGGATTGAGCGTTATTCATCTAGTAACTTCTATGATCGAAGGTACCACTGAACAAGCTCAGCGAGAAGTCAGAGTTTCTAGCGCTGAGTGCTTTAATAATCTATCGAGAAAAATTGGGTGTTATATTCGAAAGTGAATGATAGCAATTAGGTCATACTCCAGACAGTCTTGACCTCCTGAGCCAGTTCAGAACTGCAGGAACATGAATTGTGTAATCTCGAGATCACAGTCGATGATAGAGGTCTCCAATATCAAGTCTACATATAGACTGCAGAACTAGGTATGGACTCGTGCCACGATTACTGCGAGTACAAGGTCACCTCCGTCCCAAGTAGGTTCTTTATGCAATCAGATATTGATTTGATTTTGTTAGAAAAATCCTGGTGGTTGAGCTGCCCACCAGGTGCATCTCCAGGTGGCGGATGGGATATAGGTCAAGACTCTGTCAAAGTCTTGGGCAGTAGCAGTTATGAGTCGGGTGAAGGAGCATAATACCTCCTGGAAGCCTTTACGAAAACTGCCGCCACGGAATAACTCACTGAAATTTATATTCCACTCCGCTTTACTGGTCTCTACCACCAGCATTTGGGTAAAATAAATCTCTTCTTGAACACTTTTTTCAAACCTTCTGTTCGAAAAACTTCATACCCTCTACTTCGAGAACTACAGCTACAAAAAATCACCAGTGCTTTATAAGATATCGTGGTGAGGGCATACATGGCACCTGGGAAAAGTGTAGATGACGATTCCCTTGAGGACTGGCACATACCAAAGTAAGCTCACCTACTTTCGCATGCGGAGCTCTGCGACAGCAGTCCTATTAATATTCAGCTACTCGTGAAAAAAACCATGAAAAAGGAAAATGAAAAGTAGGAACCTGAAAAGTGGGACAACACCGCAAACAAAGTGACGCATGACATCCATTAACCATTGATATGTCCTACCTCACAGGGAAAAAATCAAGAGAGAAGAGACACGTCTTCGTTATTCAGAGTAGACCATCGAAGGCAGAAGAGAAAAAACCTCCTTCGTTATCTCAATTGGTATAGCTAGAAGGATATCAAGATCTGCTGAGTCGTGGACGCAGAGAAGCAGGGTTCAGTTGGTATCTTCGATATCTCAACAAAGGGCTTAGTTCTAGGGCTTTGCGAGACCAAGAAAAGATCAACACTGAACGAGTCTTGGTCTAATAAATGAAGTCTTGGTCTTAGTATTCGTCTTGATGTTTCAAGACCAAGACGAGACTGGCTTAATCTTGGTATTAGTCTTGATAGTCTCGGTCTTGATAGTCTTGGATCAAAATGAGTCTAGAAATTCGAATTATCGAATTCAATTGCCCAAAAGTTTATATGCATATAATAGCTATACCGTATTCCTCAGTCAATTTGTATGGTTGAAGTGAGCTAAATAAATTTCCCATATCACCATAAGAATATAACTTTTGAGATATTTCGAGCAAAGATTGAATAAGACACAACATACAGGCAGTTTTTAAATAAATAAGTATATCATCTACCTGCTATGTGGTATTTTTAAATATAAATAAAACCCATATACAAACTGTATAAGTTAATAAAGCTGCGGTAATAGGCTGTCAAAAATTGCAAAATCTCACTTTTCACCTATCATTATTCCAAAACAGTTGAATAAAGGTGTAGAATAATAGTGAAATATTCAACCTAGAAGTCTGAGGTCGTTTTTATGAACGAATATAAACGAATGAAACTCGTTTTGTTGCTATGAAATAGCCAATCAAATCACTGGTTCTCTAGCAACTAAACCAAGTTCAGCTTAAACGAAGTTTATACTCGATTATAAAAATGGACCTAATGGGTATTCATCAATATAGAGGATGATTTATTTGAAATGTAAAATAATTACCAAGTTTAGCTATAAGTGACAATAATGCAGTATCGAAAATGTCAACTTCAAACCAAATTACTTTTTTCTATCTTCAATTGTAGGAGGTTACAACATAAACCTTTTCAAAAAGAGGAAAATGAATCAATATCATTCCCACGTTATTTGGAATAATCTAAATTACAAAAGGTAGAATACGAGCTGAAAACAATTACATTCCTGGCAAATACCACGCAGAATTTTGAATTATATCCACTCGTAGTCTATGCATCAATTCATATAAATGAATGAAAAATGCAAATATTTCTTTCTTCGAACATGCGTTTATGCTCCCAACGAGACAGACACGCCTGACAACCTGTAGACCGGTTTCGGGCTTATTGGCCCTCATTAGTACAGGGTAGTCAACCGAATGGAGATCCTGACATCTCCACACGAATTGAGGTCTGAATCGTTGAAAGCATCCACGCATATTTGATAGCTGTTTTCTTTCAAAATCTATCGACTAGTCGAGCATCCCAGCCACTCTCATATCTTTAATATGGAAGATTTATTTAGGAATGTTTCTTTCTTCGCCGCTTGGTGTCGCCGTCTTCATACACTGCTTGGGGATCGGCTCACTGCTTCAGGAGCAAGGGCCACACCATCCATTATAGGTTTGGGAACATACCAGTGACGTGCTCAAACCATCTTCGAAAAAGATGCGGATAATTACCTCCATATCTCAGACCTCTTTGCCAGATAATCTTTCAGCCGATGCAGCAATTGAGGCCAAGGACAAAATTGAAAGAGGAGGAAAGACGATGGCGAGTATTCACATCACCCAAGTGAACGTCCATCACGCCAAAATGGAGCCTAGGTTGTAATCACCAGGACGTTCACAAAAGACTAGCAGTGTATTGCACTGATACTAGAACCTTGGGGATATAAAGATCAGGTTAGAGGACTGTATCTACTGCAAAGATACCAAAGTACTATATAATTATTATATCCAAAGCATGCAATATGATCAGAAATAGTTTCAATCGTTTTTGTATTTCACGATAGGAGACCTCGTCTCAATTCGAACAAACACAGTGGAAAAAAATACACCAGCTCATACCGTCTGGTGTCCCCTGAGGTCCTGATTTTTTTATCGACAGTAAACACCGGCATATTTTTTGCAATAAGTGTTATGTGACCTTTTCCATAGGTATCTTTAATAATCAAACCGAGTTGTGAGTAACACTAGAATTAGAACTTTGTAGAATAAACACTTTGGTGGTATTGTTTATGTATTTCCGAAAGTGCGATTTGACACCGCAGTGGTATGATGCACACTCTGTGATTTTCTTGAAGTTGAATCCTACATCAACGAAATTCTCTTCGGTGCGTTTACACACTAAGCAGGTACATATAAATACTTTTTTGGTGGGATGGAACACCATATCATCACCACCTCCAGTGTTTTTCACTATAGGTTGGATACTGTTTCGGCTCATCTATATCAAAATAATCCGATATATCATGCCCAATATCGAAATCAGGTATAGTAGGAATAAGGATGCCACCTATTGGCATCTAAGCGCAGATGAGCGCATGAAATTCACACTTTTCACATGCTCACATACAATATTTTTATAAATTTATTCCAAATCCGGTGTTTTTAGGATGCAATACTCAACGAATGATTATAACACCAGATTTGATGATTCATACAACGCCTTGATTCCATCGTGATATGGTACGGTGTAACTTGGTTTTAATTTTATATAATGATATAAATATAATATATAAAATAAGGCGAGATTGGTTTTGCTTTCAGTTATTGATTGCAAAAAGCTACCGTAACGGTGACAGTTCAAGGATGTGGCCGTACAATGATAAAAGAAAACGCTGCTCTGCTTCAACGATAGCTTCAGGCTCAGCATTTTCGTCATTGAAAACTTGAGAGTGCTTATTCTCCTGAAAGATAGTGATGGATTTTGCCTTCCCTTGTTAAAATATTGCAGAAGGTGTTCCGCAGCCGCTGATTGCATGAAGAACACAGTACATTTTCTGCACAATTTTGCCTCTTCCAGGTTTGAGAAAGTATATGTTGGGATGAGCAGCCCCTAATGTCGTCAGTCTTTGGTCGTCAGTATAACCACCAAATCTATGTCTTCTCCAACTATGACTACATAATCGAATGTGGATGAGTGGTTAATTGCTGTATTGACTATTAGGGAGTCAGTATCTGCAATGGCCTGCTGGACAGCAGTTTTGGCATTTTTCAGTTTTTCTATTAGAATCGAGATAAAACGTTTATTGTTCGCCTCCAAGAGAAACTGTTGTCGGCGAAAAGGTCGGATTGAACAAACTTATAATTCAAATAAAAATGCTAAAATTAGAGTCACAGTTAAACGCGATATCAAATACAAATTGGCATTACGAAAACGCGCAGAAATGTGTGCGGATATAATGAAAAGTAGGTAGTTAGGTACATTTACAGACCCTCTGCATCGAAATTATCAACTTTACAGGAAAAATTGATGATACATATATCATGGATAGATTTGTCTCCTTCATTTTTAAATAGGCGAATATTTTTCTAAAAACGCACGATAACTGAGATATTTGACATAAAATGATTTTTTTCAACAAAAGACGTTTTTTTTTTCAAATTTCCCCTGGTACTTCGAGGTCACACAGTAAATATGTTGCTTTTGACACTTGACCCTACACCATGCACCAGAAATCAAAATTCCTTTAACTATTTTTGGATAAAAAGTACCTGACGACTGGGCTATTACATAAAACTTTCGTATCGAACTCCAGAGTATAAGTTGATCACCCTGCATGAAAGTCGCTCAAAGTGAAGTTAAGAACGGAAAGTCGACATGGTATCAAAAATAATATCAGATGTGTGCAATGAAATTAAATGATCCTTATATTAATTCTGCCAAGAAGGTAGAAATGGAGTGGAGAAAAGAAAACGTATTTTTCAGCTGCCATAAATGAAGTTCTCCGATAAATAGGGACATAATAAATTGAACGAGTTTTCAATAACGTCACGTTCTCAACCGAAGTTGTTGATGGCTCATATAGGTTACGTTGTGGAGGGTGCGTCAGTCTGTCATCATGAACGGTCCCGGCGGATACAGAAGGGGTGATATTTCGCTCTTGCGGCAAACATTCAGTAACGAAACATGAGGTTATCTCGTCAACATAATGGTCCCTTCGATATATCTTGTAGGATTTTGATTCGAATTAGTGTTGGAAATCAGTACCTATCTTCTGGTTATACTTGAAGTTATGGGTCAAAATCCTATGGGGGAATTTTCTTTCAACATAGATTATCAACAAAATTGTGTCAAACTTTACATTTCTCAAGTGATATTGCAACTAAGAAATACAATAAACACTTATAGACCCCATATACAGGATTGGGCAATTTGAACCATTATTTATTTAATACAGGTACCTATATTAGGCCTGAAACCTTTCTTTCCAAGATATCGTTGTTCGAAAACTATCCGTTGTCAGGATAATAACGAACAAATCACTAGATCCTATCAAGAGCATGAAAACTTTCAGACAATTATAAAGTTTAGGTGAGTTATTGGGTTAGTTCTTGCGAGTCTACCAGAAAGTGGACAATACGAAATTAATATATCAATTTATGGAAATAACGTTCATATATAATTTGGTATAAATGGCATATGATGGAGAACGAAAGTTGAAAGTTGCCTCCATTCAATGCTTAATGATTAATAATTTTTCTAATGTTATTTTCATAAATATTTACTTATCGGGTCTTTTCATGTACTTTCACCAAAATATTCAGAAGAAACAACTATAAATAATTGGCGAAACTGCATAATTTTTAGTAATTTTTCTGCTTTCTGATATGATCCTTTAATTCAATCTTAGAAACGGTTAGTTTTCGAATACCGATAACTAAATAACAAGAGATTCGATAGGAAATATTTCAAATAAACTCACTTTGGATTGATAAAATGAAATTCTTATTCAGATAAGATATTCGACCGCTCTAGTGACTTTTCCTATCCTTATATGTCTTGAAATGATGTACTTGCGGAAAAGATATTTTTTGCAACTGACTCACCAGTGGTCCATTTTGGTTCTGAAATTAGCTCTATAAGTCAACGTTTCTTTTTCTGACACAACGAAATGATGTATGTAACCAGGCCACACTTTTATTGCCTAAATGATAAAGTTGATTTTTTATATCTTAGGATTAAAAAATGAGGTAGTATTGTGGTGACTATTATTTCAGAAATAAATGGCTCTTTAAAAACTAACATCACTGTATTCATTAGGTTCAACAAGAAACTTTGATTCTAATGCATATAGGCACATACATAATATTTAATTGATTTTTGATATTCGAAACAACAATTGAAAATAAAATAATCCTTATTCGTCAGAAGTTACAAATACGAAATATTCTGTTCTTTTATGTTTCCTTATACGGCCTCTGCTCCTGTGGCAATTGGTCAGCACATTTTTATGACTTATTATAATATATAGAACCATATTTGAGGTGAATCTGAGATTAACTCATATTTATTCAGTTGACCTAGTATAAAATGATGAACCTTCAATACCTTCACTTCAATAGAACTCTTTATCTCTTACAAAAAATATCAAATGAACAGACAAAATCTATACCTATATAAAATGAGAGGTGAGGTTATTTTTTCCTCTTTTTCTTTCTTGTCTCATAGGCCTCTGCCTGCCATAAAATTGATCAAGCAGGTTAGATTGTCTTGAGCCAAAATCGTGGTTATTTGACTCACATTTCATGAATTAGATATCAATTTTTTTGATTTCAGAAAAAAAAGCATGTTTCATTCGGATCAAGAGTGTCACAAATTTTGCAAGCTCGGATCCGATATCACTACTCGAGAATTATAGATAGACATCATAGCAGAATAGCCTCGAGAATAGCACATTCCTTGTCTAATTTTTGCACACATTTTATAGTTATGATTTCAAAACACAGTCACGCATGGAAATGGTCAGAATTAATCAAGGTAAAAATTACCTTTCAATTTGAAAATTCATTTTCTTCCAAATGAAAGAACATTCAACATGCTAATCATCTAGTACTAGTTCAAGTTATATAAAACAAATAAAGTAGTAAGTCCCATAGTCCATATTATATCAACAATTGACAGGGTGAAACCTCAAACTTGCTCAAAATGATGACGATAAACTCGAAAAAGACCCGAGAATCTGATATAAATATACATTAGACGATGGAAAATGGGTCAGTTGAGATAGTTGAATTTGATCGCACTCAATGAGAGTAAGAGTTAGTTCAGAGAGAGTTGAAGACATACATAGATGATTAACCCTTAGGTTAGGTCGTAGGTCATCATCCTACCTCATCTCACCTCTGAAACACTGAAGTACTTTTACGAATCAAGGAAACGGGTGATCCAGAGTTGGACGTCAAATCACTGCAGTTGGGCTAGTATAAACCTTATAATATGAGATGTAAACTCCTCTACCAGGTATGATATAATTGTGCAAGGGTAAGCTCGAAGCAGTAATTTAGTGTTTAGTACCATACGCACAGCTTTACCACACACATATAATATGTCAACATTGTTAACACCTCATTTATCGAAGTGATAACTATTTCGCTTTGATATCTAGTGAAATTGTGCCCATATTGCCTAACTATCGGGCTGATAGTTCTTCTGTCATTTAGATTAGCACAAAAAGTACAATTCATAACGATAATCAATCAGAAAGCCTCAAGATGAACAGTGATTATAGCAATTATCATACGTTCCACGAAAATCATTTATTAAAACTTGTTTAAATGGATGTCGTTCCACCATAATCTCACACATTAAACATTTGTAAAATGAATCTATCAGTACGTTGCAGTGACGCTAACATCAGTCGTTCTAAATATATAGGTTTGCTCTGAATTTGAACGGCCGATTAACATGAATCTACTATGATTTGCATACATATTTCCTGGAAAAAAACAAACATTTATAGATAATATATGTTCTTCCTAATCTTATAGTAACTATCCTTATTTTGCGATATGAGCAGATTTTCTGTTAAAATGATTTCAGGAAAACTGCTTTTATATTGAATTACTTGAAGACGTTTGACTCCACGGATGAGTTTGCATATTACGGCAAATTGTATGCAGCACAACATGGAATTGTAAATCGGCTGAAATATGATAGAAACAGGATGAAGGGAATTGAAAGTATGTGGGGACGTGAGCTCTGTGGATATAAATAACCTATTATTCCAGTGTATAGCTACAGAGTGTGGATCGGCCGAATGGAATCAATTTAGAATATCAACCATGGTACATATTTCCGAAAAATCCCAAGACTCGTCGATTTTGGATCCAGCCATAATCAAATTTAAGTTGAACTTCCTTGAGTTTTAGTTGCAACCCCCAAATTTGTATGGCAATTGAAGGCTTGTGATAACTCATTATCTACTCGAATAATGATATGGTTTGAATATATAGTAAGTAGAATATAGGTGGGTAATGGCGTTTTTCATTGAAAGTTCAGAGGTCATAAGTATTAGGAAAAACCTCATAGGTGATTATTTCCACAACTCCACACTCTGTAGTAGAGATGACAGTCTATGTCTGTTCTGTCTGCTCTACCTGCTCGAAATCACTTACGGTGAAGTAATATACATGATTTTTCGATGATCATCGACCATGAAAATATCAGGAGAAAATAATAAGGATACCTTTGTAATGAGACTTTCGAGTTGCTGGATGTGACGACAGGCTCTAGAATCGACATGTCTCCATGCATATGCACAGTCATCTTATTGGTGAAGGTTTATTCGTTTGTAATGGGTTGAAGCTGTATCGTCAGCCAACTGCACCACGAACTGCACATAATTTAATATCGTGGTTAGTTCATCGAGAAATATGTGATGTCACTTTGAAATACCTACTATATGTATACCTATGTTTCTAGTGATAGGTGAAACATCGAATGCCTGGGCTATCTCGGATAATTCAAAGAAAGTATTGATATTTCCTGATGTTATCCTGAATTGACACTCAGCATAAAAAAATCAATAACAGTGATTTTTCTATTTGTTTTATGAAGAGTATGAAGATATGTTTCATTATATAACATACCTGCAAGTATGCAGGGAGGTCAGAATATCAATTGAGTTTTGAAATAAAAATGTGCCATTTAGTATAGGAAGCAATAACATAATGCATGAAATGTAATCAGGAAGCCAATAGAGGAATTTCATATCACCCGAGTGGAACGTATTAGTTGTCACAGTAATTTACATCATCGACAAATTGTAATTTCGTTATCTACATGAGCACACACCCAACGTAACATCATGTATACGAAATATGGTATGTTAGCCTCGAGAGAGACGCCTAGTTTCAATTCAAGTATGGTCATATTCACGCAGATGAAATTATGGTTATATTCAACAGCTGTGACAAACCCATCGGGGTTTATAGGATAATCCGGAAGAATTTTCGAAACTACATCTCATAATTTGACTAATAGGTATTGATCATATCTGCACATCAGAACATATCAAGAATTGAAAATTCAATGAGAGACAAAATCGGTAAGGTGCTTTCATATATCAGGGTAATTTCAGGACACTCATTCTCATCTAGCAAGAAAAAATTTGAAGCTTCAATTCGGCCTACGGCGAAATGTCAGAATTCAGTTTATAAGTAAGAAAGAACTTGTTACGGGGACAACAAAACTTTATTCGTACAAGTTAAGGCATGCCTATCCACATCTCTGTTCAAGTTATAGTTATACTAATGTTCTTTCACTATGTTCACTAATTTACCGATATTGACAACATGAAATAAACATTTTATTTTCCTCCGGGCGAGACCTCCGAATTTTTCATCAACTGACTATACAGGGTCACTCACGGTCGATGGTAGGTAAAACGTTTCTAGAGAACAGGACGTAGGATTATTCTGAAAATTTGGTTTATTGGGTAATCAGTTTTATTTTATCGGTCTAAAATATTTTCAGCGTTGCGGCATTGTTGTTGCAACTTTGTTATTTAAAATAAAACACCCTGTATTTTGTTATATTCTCAAACCCTCTCTGATGAGCTGATTGCGTCGATCGATCATACTAGGGTTCTAGGGTGAATGATTACAGAGATATAGGATGTGAAAAATCGAGATTTTTCAATTTTACGAATCTTTCGTGTTGAAACTATTCATTTTTGCTCAAAACGGTTTACATGTCCCCATCTCAACTTCTCATTAACTATCTATTGACATTCAATAAGAACAAATACAGGCTGGTGCAAATCTCAAAATTCTGAACCACCCTGTATTTGTTTCAATTAAATATCGATCGATTGTAAATGGAATGTTGAGATAGAGACATGTTAGCCGTTTTGAGCATACAAAATTCCCAAATTTGAAAAATCTTGATTTTCACACCCTGTACACTGTAATCATTCACCCTAGACCCCGAGTATGACGCATTGACGAAATCAGCTCTTCAGGGAGAATTCGAAAATGTAACAAAATACAGGATGATTCATTCGAATTAACAAAGTTGTTGCTACTTTTCGATTGAAGCGGCAACGCCGCAACGCTAAAAATATTTTAGATCGATAGAACAAAACTGATTACACAAAAAACCAAATTTTCAGAATAATCCTACGTCCTGTTCTCCAGAAACGTCAAACCTACTATCGACAGTGAGTGACCCTGTATATTTCATCGTATTCTCCAATTCTACATCAATAATGAGTTACTCATTATTGATGTAGAATAACATATGCATTTATGTATCACGGTTTCATGCTATTACACGGCAATAATTTTTCAAGTCCAAACTTGGAATTTTTCGTTTCTAACTCCATACTCGGAAATTCAGATTTTTATTTCGTAAACGACCTTGAACTCGGAATTTCATTTATGACTTCAAACTAAGAAATTCCGATTTCGAACTCGAAAATCCCGACTTAGGATTCGGATTTTTTGTTTCCGACTTGAAACTTTAATTTCGAATTCGAAGTAGGAATTTCCGAAGGCGTTTCACAAGGATTTGTTTTGGCACCAACTGTGTTCCTAATTCACATCGATGACCTGATTCCTATATCATCGCCTGTCCACAGCTTTGCGGATAATAGCACAATTCATGCTGCCTTCTGCTGTATAGCTCCTATCATCCAAAGTGTGCAAGTTTCATCATCCATCATTAAACAATGTAAAGGTAAAGAGTGAACATTTTCGAGTTTGAAGTCGAAAAAATGAAAAATTCTGGAGTCGAAAATTCCGAGTTCAATGCTTGCCAATGAACCAAGCAAAGTCGGCAAAAAAACAACAGTTTGAATCGGGGAATCTTCATTGAAGTTGTGATAATTCAAGTAAGAGGGCTTATCTATACAAATTATCAAGTTTCGAATGATCTTGAAATTAATCAAATCTAGTTATCGAAGAATAAACGGTCATGAGACTTTCATTGATCATCAATGCCATGAGACTTTCAAATGAGATTCATCATTCTATAATAAAAGCAATCTCTGAATATGAACTACGATGGGAATAACAGTAGTAATATACCGGGTGTAACAGGATCAAGGTACACCCCCCGTATCTCCGTTAGTTTCAGAGGTAATTTATTGAAATTTGGGACATGCTATGAAAATAATAAGCGTCACTCTTTGACCTACAAATGAATTTTTTACACTTCCGGTTTCGCCGGAAGTGATACTAACTCTCGATTTTCAAATGAAACACCATGTATGTTCAGTTCTGTGCTGAACTGTCTTTTAATATCAGAAATTAAATCTCTTTTTCGAAGACAGCAAATATATTTTTCTATCAAAACTCAACAACTGTCTCTATCATTTCATCATCAAAACATCAACTACACTACAGGGTCATGACATAATCAAATTATAAAATAACACGAATTATTCGACATTTCTCCTCCCTGCTAGAAGAACTATTTTTCTTCTAGCTCTAGTAAACACAGTTTCGTGACAGCTCTTCGAAATTCTCCTGAAGACGTCTTTACGTCCACTACTCGAATTTTTTCATCTGGTCCAGGAAACACATCACATGCTGGATCTACACATCACACCACACCTTGTGAACGTCAGCCTTCATCAAAAATCCATTCAAATGAAGAAAAGGACAAATCAAGTACTTCCAAAGGACAGAGATCAGTATCAAAACACAGTAGTACAGTTGATTTGCGAAGAAAGAGGCTCATCTTGGAAAATGAGAAGAAAAGGCAAGAATTAGAAATGCTGCAACGAAAACAAGTCCAGTTTGAGCTCGAGTCTAGACGAAAAGAAATAGAAAATTCTATTCGTCTGCAGGATATGGAAGAGGAGTTGAGAAAAACTGAATCTGAGGTACAAAATAGTGAGAGTGCCAGTTGTACATCAAGAAAATTGTATATTTCCAAAATAGATGAAATTGTTGACAAAACAAATGACAATTTCGTTGCTGAATGGATACATGATATTTCAGCAGAAATATCTGAGGTCGATGAAAATGAAAGTCGTCCAGGAAACCAAAATCCCAACAATGACATCAAGATGCTATGTGATACTCTACGGGATGTACTTGTGTCAGTCAAAACTTCAGGACAATCCCAGAAAAATTTGAACAAATATGGTGCCCGACAAGTTGTAGACAAAGACTTTCCCTGTTTTGATGGAAATCCCCAAAATTGGCCTCTTTTCTATAAGCATTTTACGAATATTTGTGCCTTATGCGAATATTCAAACGAAGAGATAATGCTCAAACTTCAAAAATGTTTAAAAGGAATTGCGAAATCAACCGTTTCAGGAATGATGTTGACATCAAACGTGGATTTAGTTATGAAAACACTTCAAACTCGCTTTGGTAGGCCAGAATACATCATCAAAACATCAACTACACTACAGGGTCATGACATAATCAAATTATAAAATAACACGAATTATTTGCTAGAAGAACTATTTTTCTTCTAGCTCTAGTAAACACAGTTTCGTGACAGGTCATGTCTTCAAGAAATATACAGTTCAGATTCATTCCGCCTGCTTCTTCGCACATGGGCGGAGTTTGGGAAAGGCTCGTTGGATCTGTCAAACGAGTCATAGGTAATGTTCTCCATCAGCAGCCACTGAAAGAAGAAATTTTACAGACCCTATAAAACTCAACAACTGTCTCTATCATTTCATCATCAAAACATCAACTACACTACAGGGTCATGACATAATCAAATTATAAAATAACACGAATTATTCGACAATGTATATTATTACATTTTTAAAATCTGCATAATTTTCTGGATCCAATGATACCACATGAGTGACATTTCAAACGTCAAAATTTTTTAAAATTCAATTTTCAGTTTTCCATTCAGGTGTTCCATGAAGGTTCCGATTTATTCCAATTGATCCGTCTAATGCTAGAAAAATCTTAATCCCGTCAAAAATACTAAATTGTGTTTTTTATGAGCAAATAAAGTTCATCGTAGTCTCATTTTTTTCAAATGGCACCATATTGGTACCGTGGTACCATTTATTAATACTACCAATAAGGAATTCATTCAAAGCTGGTGATGAAATGTTAGATAAATACAATGGAAATAACAGCTAATAGAAAATAAGAAAATGAAATAAAAGATTATGACGTTTAAAATGTCACTCATGTGATATCATTGGATTCAAAAAATTTTGCAGATTTCAGAAATGCAATAATATACAGAATGTTCCATTCAAAGATCAAAAGTTGGTTTCACTTCCGGCGAAACCGGAAGTGAAAAACAAATCATTCGTAGGTCAAAAAGTGACACTTATTATGTTTATAGCATATCCCAAATTTCAATCAATTACCTATGGAACTAACAAATATACCATGATCCTGTTCCTCCCGGTATTATTTGAACGATGTAGACATATAATGATGCAATGAGGTGAGCTCAGGTTGAAATATACTTATCCAAGTTCGAGAACTATGATTCAGTTTGATTCAAACATTTGCATTACTGCGATTATTACTCGGTTTCATTCAATGTCGAATTATCAGATCAATTAATATATACTTTGAAAACTATGTTAGTATTCAATATTTCGTCCATAAATATGAGCACTACTACCGACTAATCGTATTCAGAGTTGGATGTTTCCTCAAACATTTTTTCCTCTACCACTCTCCTATAACTACCTAACAATTCGTGCAAGTCAATCAAGGACGCATTAAATCGGTAGAACAAAAGCCGTACATGAAACCGGTATTCGTGGAATCTAGTGCAGGTCGGGTTTATTCATTTCCTATCTTTCAAGGGTTGATTGATGTATGAGTAGCTATAACGTCCTGACGTGAAAAAAAACTTTTTCTGATGAATAAATTATAAGAATTCGGTCAATGTGAAATTCTGAAATATTGAGATAAATGAAAATGACGAATTTGAATGAAGGCTAAGATGGGAATGCAATATTTTGATAAAATATTCTTGTACACCTTTCCTTTCCTTTGCAACTAGAATTGACCCATTTTCAATTTCGCAGAAGGGAATTTCCTTCCCTATGCAACTAGAATTGACCTATTTTCGATTCTGCAGTATTTCCATTTGATTCACTTCCCTGGTGCATTTGATTCGAACCAAATCATAATGATAATTACTCCATCAAGTTTTACCAATTTGGTTACATGAAACAGATAATGAAGTTACTAACAGTAGATTTCAAGATTGATATTAGTTACCTCAATCATTAATAGTCGAAAGATTTAAACCTATTAAATTGCCTGTAGAATGCCTATTAACGCCATCTGGAAAACTTCTGATGGAAAACCACTTTCCTAGAAGTTTTACTCTTGATGAAAATCCACCTACGCTAGACACGCTAGAAAAAATGGTTGAGAGGTCGCTAATAAAGATATAGCAAATCCATCCCAAAGCTTTAATACCAATCATTTCATCATATTTTCCACTGGAAGAACATGAAAATACATCAGTATTCTTGTCCAATCGGCTACTCTATAGATTCAGCATTCAAAAAACCTTGCAGAGAGAAATTACACAATTAATCATTAAACAACAGAAAAATTTCGATTGGTACATTTCTCGATATACAAAAAGCATTTGATAATGCACTATCAAAATCTATTGGATTTGCTATGGCTTATAATGGCATGCAAACAACCATCACTGGCTGGAAGCTTTTAGACAGAACATCCACCACAGTCATATACAGGGTCACTCACGGTCGATGATACCTTAGACGTTTACGGCGAACGGGACGTAGGATTATTCCGAAAATTTGGTTTATTGGGTAATCAGTTTTGTTCTATCGATCTAAAATACTTTCAGCGTTGCGGCGTTGCCGCTTCTATAAAAAAGTAGCAACAACTTTGTTATTTCGAATGGAACACCCTGTATTTTATTTTATGTTCATATTCTTCCTGAAGAGCTGATTTTGTCGATACATCATACTAGGGGTATAGCGCGAAAGATTACAGAGATATTGGGTGTGAAAAATCGAGATTTTTCAAGTTTAGGAATTTTTTGTGTCAAAACTAATCATTTTTGCTTGAAACGGCTTACATGTCCCTATCTCAACGTTTCATTTACTATCGATTGATATTTAATAGAAACAAATAGGGGGTGATGCAAAACTCAAAATTTTGAACCACCCGTATTTGATTCAATTAAATATCAATCGATAGGAAATGGAAAGTTGAGATAGGGACATGTAAGCCGTTTTGGGCAGAAATGATTAGTTTTGACAAAAAAAATTCCTAAACTTGAAAAATATCGATTCTTCACACCCAATATCTCTGGAATATTTCGCGCTATACCCCAAGTATAATGTATCGACGGAATCAACTCTTCAGTAAGAATCTTAAAATGAAATGAATTACAGGGTGTTCCATTTGAAATAATAAAGTTGTTGCTACTTTTTGATAGAAGCGGCAACACCGCAACGCTGAAAGTATTTTATATCGATAGAACAAAACTCATTACCCAATAAACCAAATTTTCAGAATAATCCTACGTCCCGTTCTCCGTAAACGTCTAAGGTACCATCGACCTTGAGTGACCCTGTATTCAGAATAATGTTAATTAAACAATAATATGCTCTATACTCTCAACAGAAGAGAGGTAGACCTTCAAACTCATGCAGATACTCAGTTGACTCAGCAAGGATGAAGTTGAAAAAAGTAGCCTCAAATATTCTCCAAAGAACGTTGGACGTTATTTACAGTCGGTGTCAGAGGTAACAGAAGTTTTTTTAACCAGGAAAAGGTTTGGGTTTATAGAGAGTGGGTCAAATCGGCTCATCATCGCAAACATAGAGGGTTTATTGTGGCTCACGTCAATTCATATTCCAACCGATTGATAGAGCTCCTTAAAGAAGCGGATCAATTTATTTGGTTTATGAAATCATTTGGGTCCGAGAGCTAGAGTGATATGCTGCCAAACAACGGAAGCGTGATCGCGGCGGGGCAGACAACGTAATCTACTGTAGACTACTGATTTTCGATTGCTGACATTCCTCGAAGTGTGTTTAAATATCTTGAAATTAGTCAATCCTAACAGAGGTCTGAAACTCTTTTTGCCTTCAAGGTATTCACTGTTTGTTCAGCAAACATTAATGAGATGCCAATGTCAGGTTATGGTCCCGATGAAACTGTTTGCAGCTCCCTTCCTTGCTTCAGGAATTTTGCCTTCTCGTTGCCTTTAAAAAACCAGAATAGCCAAGAATCGAGCCCAGAGGCAATTTTGTCAGTATTTCTGTCAGAGACCGTCTATTTCGAACGATCTAGCTCCACTTCTTACTTATTTCGAGGTTTTTTCGTTAGCAGTCAAAGTGTAATAACTCGGTAGGGCCCACTAGAAACAGTACTCCTCAAGCCACGATCTGTGGCAGGATCTGTGTAGGATCTTGAGGCTCAGGGCCCAAACAAATCCAGACCAATAATCACTAATGGAGCTATTGCTCAATGAACAAAAATCCCACAACGAACGGTTCGAAAAAAGTTTTCTGGTTCACAGAGATTGACTTGCGATTCCTTGCGATCATCAGTAGCCATCGAAGAAGTCCTTCTAGACCTACTTCCTTTCCGCATCTTCTAGGAAAGAGAGGGAAGATGAATTATATTACACAGATTATGCATGTTGCTGATTGTACAAAACAGTCTTATAGGGAGTGTGGCTGAAGGACACTGAGATTCACAGCATTCTGTAGATAACCTTCGACATGTGTTTCAATAGTGAGCCACCATCTGCCTCATACTTCGTTGATTTAGAATAGAAATTACTGGATTCTGCTGAAGGAAAATTGATCATAGCAGAGATTAGTACATAGGTGTTTTAAAAACACTCGCAGCCTCTAGTGTTATGTAGGTAAGTGGCAAAACTTCAAGGGGTGATTCTTTGAGTGATTCTGATACGAAAAGTTGTAGTTGCAGTTGCTCAATGCGAAAAAAATACTAATATTGCGAAAATTCAGTGACGCACAGTTTTTTGGTGAACAATATTGGTTGAGGTGCCTTCCGGGACGCCACTGGACATGGTGATTCCAATCTAATTAAGGATAAATAAGCCACTTACTACCCCAAATTTCAACAAAATTCTTTTCAAAATGTTTGACACCCTGTGTCTTGAAAACAAAGCATCATCATACCTACCTTGGTTATATAAACTTTTCGTCTTAATCTTTCCGAAGTTCATTAAAAATTTGAACAATGCTTGGGTTGGTATCTACACGAATAAATCGATGACAAACATATTTGCCTTAAATCGATAGCATAGATCTCTTGACTGGTTTATACACCTGCCTAGGGTCTGCGACCGTACACATGGTGTTATGTCAGTACGTGGATAAACTTGCAGGGGTGATTCTTTGAGTGACTCTCACAGCCATATGCACCGTTCCTACGATTAACAAAACTGGATTAACCAATTGCGATCCGTTTTGTATGCATCGTTTGTTCAAGTGAATGGATTAGTAAATCGTGTTTGTCAAATTGGCAACGCAGCAAAATAAAAAAAAGAAGATGATGAGGATAACGGATAACTTCAAATTGACAATTAACTTCAAAGGCGGTTTAAGTAGTTTAAAAATGTTTGAATCCTTTTACCATATTTATGTTTTTCTGCTGATCAGAGATCTCCAAAATGGCAGAGAGCAAAAGAGTGCCAAATTTTACACATTCTGAAAGACTTCACCTGATAAATTTGATTTCCGAGAAATATGGAAAAATACTAGAGGACAAAAAAACAAATCGGACTTCTCTGGACGAAAAGAAAGAGGTTTGGAAAGAAATAGAGAGAAGGTTTAATGCTAGCGGTCCCATGGTGTGTTTTCGAAATGCAGAATCATTGAGACGACTCTACGAAAATAAAAAAAAGGAATTGAGAAAGAAGTTAGGCGAGGAAAAAAAACAGCGTCGTCTAACTGGTGGAGGCACTATGTCTCCAATATTTTTTGACGACCTAGATAAACTTCTGATGTCAATACTAAATGAGAAGTGTCTCGTAGGCCTTCAAAATCCTTTTGACTGTGATGGGGGTCAAGAAACACCCATCAACATGCGAAGTGGAGACTATGAATTTGAATTTATAAATGACATTGAAAATGAAGGAGGAGATGAAGAGAATCCAAGAAAGAATCTGAGTCTGAATAAAGTAAAGATAGTGGGTGTACAGAAATTTGGTAATAACATTGAAAAGGTATGTATAAAAGTTGTTCAGGAAAATTGGATTTTTTATATCACCAACATACTTACTTATTTCAGATTGATGAGAACCACATGAAAAATATCAATTATAGTAGGGAGGTTATTCATAGTACCCCTTCAAGGCCGTCATTCCTACAGGTAGATATTTTTAGTAGGTACTTGATTTTTAAATCTAGTTTTCAAATAGGTGCTCACTTATTAACTTGATTTTTCCAGAATGCTTCAGACAAAAATATACTTGAAACATCAGAGACTGATAGTGGTAAGTTATGCCATATTTCGAGTGCATTGAAACTTATTTTCAGTATTGATCATGAACATATTTTTTGTAGGAACTCCTGCATGGAAAAAACTGAAAAGTGAAAATTTGAAACTGCCACTTAATCCCGCTCTACACTGTGCAGGACCTTCAGGAGTAGTGCCTACTACCAAATCAAAAAATAGGAGAAGACCAATGGTAAATAGAGCGTTGACAACTTCAGATATATCTGAAAAATATAATCTACTCTTGGATAGAAGATTAACGCTGGTTCAAAAACAATTAGAACAAATTGAAGAAAATACTGCATTTGAAAAGGAAGAGCATAAGTTGAAATTAGAATTAATAAAATTTGAAGTTCAATACAAGAAAATGTTGATGAGAAATTTAGACACTGTGTTGTGAACATTTAAAGTTATGAAAATATTACACGTTTTCCACTAATGCTTTTATTTTCAGTAGACATGATCAAATGAAAATCACAGGTATCCAAAATATTGATTGATAATATTTCGTCTATGGTTGTTCATTGGAATGCGATCATTTTCATTAAGTGGGATATGGGGAATGTTTCTCATTTCAACTAGATATCTAAGTTGTTCTTCATTAATATTTTCCAGAGCAGGGGGCATATCCTCATTCATGTCTCTTGCTATATTATGTAGAATGGCTGTGGCTACAACAACTGATAGACAAGTTTGCAGCTTACATCTCAATCCATACAGCAAGGATAAAAACCTCATCTTCCATACTCCAATCTGCCTCTCAATAGAATTTCGAGTTCTAATTTGTGACTCATTATATAGTTGTTCAGCTCTGTTATTGGGGTTACCCACGGGAGTCATAAGATATGGTCTGTCAGCATATCCACTGTCAGCTATAAAAATGAAATGAGAGTTACTATGAAATACATTATTAATCTTTTATTTGAACTTGAAATACTGACCTAAAAGTTCACTATTTGGAAATTCTCCTGCTTCCAACTGTGCTCTAATGCGACTATGATTGAACACAGTGAAATCATGCACTGATCCAGGCCATCTCACCACTATGTCCCTTATTTTCAATTTGCTATCACAAATGACCTGAGCATTGAGCGAAAAATAGCCTTTCCGGTTTCTATAGATTTCTGCATCTTCTCCACCTAAAAACAGGAATGCAAATTTCAAAAATGTATCATTTTATTCACAAAATAGAAAAAACAAAACAATGAGTGCAGTATGTATTTTTCAAAACTACAGCTTAGCTCAATCAAATATGTCCAAATAGGAATTAACCATCTGGTTTTCAATATGATATTAACCATCTGATGTTATATGTAGGTATTACCTGGAGATTTTATCTTGATATGGGTTCCATCTACACATCCCACAACACCAGGAAATCTAGCCAACTGGTAAAAATCATTTTGAACTTGTATTATTTCATTGCCAATTGGCATTGAGATGTAAGCTGGCCTTAGAAGAGCAATCGTTTCAGACACCTTTTTGATAATTCTTGAAGCAGTTGTTTGGTGCATTCCCATAAAATCTCCAATTGCATCCTGATGTGTACCACATGCATAAAATCTTAAACTTGCCAGTAGCTGAAACAGAATTATTTCAAAAACATAAAATATTGTAAATAAAACAATACAATGATGTTTTAGGGTTACTAGTTACTTACAAGTCATTATCAAATTCAAGATGCTCCTCAATTTGCTCCAGTATTTGAACAGTAGTTTGCTTGGTGAGGCGAAATCGTTTAAAAAACTTGTGATTGTCCATAAGATCAAAATATTCTTCACGTAAGTAATTCCTTCGAGGAAAACCAAAATCGATAATTTCGAGTATATCACGATCATCTTCCAGAAAGAGTTCATCTTCGATATCCATTATTGAATCAATATTGAAAATTCACATCGAAAATCTCTAACGAAACAACAAATGGCGCTCCATAAATGTCAAATTTGAAGTAGAGGTAAGCAAAACTACGTTTAAGCCCAGAAATTGGTGGGATTAGATTTAATCGCGATTGATAGCTGTTAAGACTACGGCGCATGCAAAAAATCAGCTTTAATCCAGATTACGTCCTAATCGCGATTAAATAACTACGGTGCATATAGCTGTAAATCATTACCTGTGATCCCAAGAATGGGTAATTTACCAATAGAAAGGACATCACCGTATGTAAAACCATTCACCTACTGCGGTTTGGATTATTTTGGTCCTTTTCAAATAAAAATCGGACGGAGACGGGAAAAGCGGTATGGAGTTCTATTTACCTGCCTTACCATTCGAGCCATCCATCTTGAAATAGCGAATTCCTTGACAACGGATTCTGCGATATTGGCAATTCAAAGGATGTGTGCGAGAAGAGGTTGTCCTGCCGAAATCTTCAGTGACAACGGATCAAACCTAAGAGGTGCGGACCGAGAATTACAAGCTGCCATTAAAGACATTGACCAAGATGTGTGTACCAATTGTTTTGGATGTTCTTTGGTCTGTAGATTTTTTGGTTCTCCTACCGAAATCGTAATCATTCAATATATCGTATAGTTATTATTGTAACCTCATGAGCTGCTTGAAATTCGCTAGTTTGAACGTTAGATCTATTTTCACTGGTTATGACAAACTTGTGGATTATGTTTACACGGAAAAGATTGATATTATCGGTTTAAGTGAAACATGGTTGGACTCTAACTCTGACTCTAAAAAAATCAGTATCGAGTCATACAATTTAATAAGAGCGGATAGGTTGAGTAGGGGTGGAGGTGTAGCTTTTTTCATAAATTCTAATATAGCGTATAAACATATATTTTCTCTAGTTAGTGCAAACCTAGAACAGTTGTGGATCTCAATAAAACTAAGAGGAAAAACTTTCATATACGGAATCCTATATCGTCCTCCTAATGGAAATATTCCGCAAAGCCTAGATGAATTGGATGAAACTATCTCAAATCTAATGCCAACTTGTGATTTTATTTTAGCAGCAGGAGATTTTAATATAGATTTAAAAAAAGATGACAGACGTTCCTCACTGCTAAATAATTTTCTGAAGGCTTATGATTTGAAGCAACTCATTGATGAACCGACTCGCGTAACAAATTACTCCCAAACTCTATTAGATGTTTTGATAGTGTCAGATAAAACAAAAGTATCATCAGTTAATGTCTCTGATGTTGGTATATCTGATCATTTTGCTATTACTTGTCTGATTGAAAACAGCAAACCCGAAAATATAGTGAAAAACATCACTTACCGTGACTTCAAAGAATTTAACAGTGAATTATTTCACCTCGAAGTGCAACATATTCAGTGGGATGACATTTATACCATGAGTGATGTTAACGACATGATCTCTTTTTTCAATTCTAAAGTAAGACAAATCTTTGAAAATCATGCCCCCCTTCGAAAGAAAAGAGTAACAAAACCTCCAGCTCCATGGCTGACATTCACTATAAAAGAAATCATTTTACTAAGAAATCGGGCTTTCAATAAATTCAAAAATACTCGCTCTACTACTGACTGGTGTTCTTATAAGGAATTGAGAAACTTCACCACTGGTGCAATACGTCGGGAAAAAAAGGCATACTTAGATCATGTACTTTTACGTAAAAATTCAAAATCCACCTGGAACGCTCTTCGATCGCTTGATTTATTACGGAAAAAATACAACTCTGAAATACCTATAAACTTGAAAGATAAAGATCTTATCAATGACCATTTTATAAACATTCCACAGCTTGAACCATCGGAATCCCAGCTGCTCCTTCTCGAAAATTATGAAGAACCTACCACAGAATTTTCCTTTACATTCTCTCCTGTTTCTGAGGAAAAGGTGAGGAGGTATATTTATGAAATCAAAAGCAATGCTACAGGTACAGATAAAATTTCACTCCGTATGCTTCATTTGATCACCGACCACGTATTGAAACACATCACACATATAATTAATACCATATTATCTACTGGAGTATTTCCCCATGCTTGGAAAGATGCTCTAGTTATTCCTCTGCCAAAATGTAATTCACCATCAGACCTCTCAGACCTGCGTCCCATTAGTATTCTACCTTCCTTATCGAAAGTCGCGGAAAAAGCAATGAAGGAACAAATAGCAGATTTCGCTTATGGAAAAAACATCATAACTTCAGTACAGTCCGGCTTCAGACAACAGCACAGTACCACTACCGCCCTACTCGATATTTCGGACGATATTTTCAAAGCCAATGACGAAGGAAAATTGACTTGTTTAGTATTATTGGACTATAGTAAGGCCTTTGACAACCTAGATCACGATATACTTTGCAAAAAACTCCTTTTTTTCGGTTTCAGTGATAAAGCGAAATGTTTAATTGCGAATTATTTGAGTGGCCGTCGTCAACGTGTTATTCTAGACGGGGACATGTCAAGGCCTGTACTGGTGTCTAAGGGTGTACCCCAAGGATCTATTTTGGGACCTTTACTCTTCACTTTGTATATCTCGGACTTCTATAAATCGGTCACAACATGTACAATACATCACTACGCAGACGACACACAAATATATTTCTCTTTTCCCAGTCATTGTTTACAAGAAGCCCAACACAATATCAACAGCGATCTTAAAGCTATACTTGACGTCTCCTCTGCTCATAAACTGAAACTCAATGCAAATAAATCCGTAGTGTTGTTTTTTGGAGCCAATAAAACTAGAAAAACTGTCCTCGAAACATTTGAAGTACAGATCGGGAATAATATATTACCATTACTGGACGAAAGTAAGAATCTTGGAGTTTACTTCGATTCAGAATTGAGATTCACGAGACATGTAAGTTATATATGCCAAAGTTCATATAACACTATAAGGCAGCTGTATCCAAACCGAGATATACTTTCTACAGAATTGAAAATTAAACTGTGCGAGTCGCTGATTTTTTCAAAAATTTCATACTGTGATAGTATCTACGGACCTGCTCTCTTACAGTCTGATGCACACCGCCTACAACGTATACAAAATTCATGTCTGAGACTTTGTTATGGCATCCGGAAATACGATCATATCACAACTAAAATGAAAAGCTCTGGTTGGCTCCGACTTGAGAACCTCAGAAAGCTGCATCTCTTAACTCTTACACATAAAATCCTAATCTCAAAAATACCAGAATACCTTTTTAACAAACTCACTACTTTCTCCAATTTAAATAGGTTTGAAACTCGTAATAATAATCTACTAGTTATTCCGAAACATCGCTCTGCTCTTTTCACTCGCAGTTTTTCATATAATGCTCCAAAGTTATACAATCAACTGCCCCGTGACTTCAAATCTTACACTCTTTCGAACTTCAAAAAAAGGTTGAAGGCCAAACTCATTAGAGAATAAATGGATACTTAAATGAATTATGACCCTAGCTTTCCATATGGTGAAAACGAATTTCGGTCATTTGTTTACCTGTAGTTTATTACTTTACGAAACAATGTACTTTTCATTTTCTCATTTTTTTTTGTGTTTTTTTTTATGTTAAGGTTGAGTTGAAAAACAGCACATGCTGATACTCCGCCTATTCATCTTCTTTTTTTTCAGCTATATTGTATTTGAAGCTATATTGTATTTGAAGATGAATAAAGTCGATTTATTATTATTATAGATGTAATGACCACCAAGTTGACCCTGAGAGGTATCAAATGGAATTTTAATCCTCCCACCGCTTCTCATATGGGTGGAGTATGGGAAAGACAAATAAGGTCGGTTAAAACTTCTTTGAAAATGATAATGAAGGATCAAGTTCTCCGCGAAGAAGTTCTCTACACCTTATTTTTAGAAGTGGAGAATATTGTCAATTCTAGACCTCTGACAGACATCTCTTTGGAAAGTAGTGACGAAGAAGCCTTGACTCCGAACCACTTTCTACTTGGCCCATATTACAATAGTTCGGAATCAAATATCATGAAGAATTTCTCACCCGACGAAAATGTTTTGAGGAAGCAATGGAGATTCGTTCAAGATTTGAGTAACAAATTCTGGAAGCGTTGGATAAAAGAGTATCTTCCTACCCTTCACAGACGACAAAAATGGTTCAGTGAGAGCGAAAATCTCAAAGTGAACGATGTTGTCATTGTAGTTGATGACCAATGTGCACGAAATCTATGGCTGAAGGGGATAGTTGTAGCAACATTTCCAGGAAAAGACGGACAGGTACGAGTCGCAGATGTGAAAACAATTAATGGTGTCTTCAGGAGACCAGTATCGAAGCTATGTGTGCTTGATGTTCGACAGAAATGATGAAGAAATTACATTTCCTCATAGGGGGGAGAATGTTATGGTGTTATACCATTTTCATATTTCTCATGTTTTTTAATCACTAGGTATTGCACGTTTAGTATGATGACCCTGTATTGTCATAGTAAAACAGACAGTTAATGTCAGTTGATGTCATTCTTTGTCAATCTTCGTACGGCAATAAAGTTTATGTTACTTTGTACAATTTCTTCGGTGTCCAGCAAATTTTAAACCTTTGCGAAGACATTGTGAAGGTTTTGAGCCAGCAGACAGCTACAATCAAGACATGAGACGTGAGGTTGTTACACATAATTTAGCAGTTACATCTCATAAAAACATTATCCATTACAAAAAATCGAAACAGTGTTAGTACTTAAAAAACATCATAAACAACATGGTGTATGTGTGGTCATTATTCCGTTGGAAACTGGAAATGAGAATGAAAAAATTTTAAGTAGCAGATGGGGAAAAAAATTCAGATTAGCATTGAAATTACCACAAACTAGCTTTTTTCAAAATGATAGAACACATTTTTTTCATAGAACATATATACATATCGATAGCTCAACGTGATTAATAGTTTCGAGTATACACATTTTCAATATAGAGTATCAGATAGAATATCAAATTACATCATTATCATCAAATATACGGGAATTTCCAATCAAAATTGGTGGATTATGCGATAATAACGTCCTAACAAAGGTTACCCATTTTGACCATTTCTATTCAGGCTAAATTCAGTTAATCCATGCCGTGATTGTCAGTCATCATGACATAAGCAGTTACAATGTTCGGGCATCATATCGATATTCGAACAATTATTATGTACATTCAGCGAAACAGTTCCTATACAAAACACGGCACGCTATTACGCGGAACATAGTGAAAATCTTCCTATTGCACGCCTCAGATGTACCATCAGCAAGTTGTTTAGAGTTGCATGTGTATTATCGAAGGTGAATATTATCACGCTAAAATCTTCTGGGGTAGAATATTGGTTATAAATTCTCCCCAGCATATTCAAACTAGTGACTTGGGGGTTTCACTCGCTTGGCAGGTAGACAATGAGGCTCGGTATCAAACACAAGAAACATCACTTTATCAAAGGAATATTAGCAATCGAATGATCTTCATCGACTTTATTATCACATTTAACCCTACTAAATTATATATTAAGCAGCAGAGAGATACGTCGAGAATAAATCAAACTAAAGGCACGAACAAATAATATTATCATGCGACTTACAAAAGGGCTTGCTTCTTAATGAATGGGGAAAATGTCTTAGCACCGGAGACCACTCGAACAAACAGAAATAACGCGTGATCGCACTAGTCGCGATCCAAATCGTGAGTGACGCTTTTCGATTAACATCTTCGACTCGATTGTAGAAATACTTCGTCAGCAAAGTATCTATCGGCGCGAGTTAGTTTGGACCTAGGTGCCAGCTACCTGAGAAAATATTGTACTGAATTAAAAACCATTACTAATTGAAATCAGAAGCTTGATTTCCTTCAGAAACACTGATAACTAAAATCGACTATTCTGTTCGCCGGAAATATAATATACACTATGAATACTGAGAATCTTGGTGAAACGATGTAACGAAAGTTATGAATATGAATGAATTCAAATCCATATCTTGTCAAAATAATAATAAGTTCATAGCTGATATTATTTATCTCCTGATATCTCACATCTTCACAAATTCGCATTATGGATTCATGAATGATAGTAATATAATGATGATATGAAAATATAGACAATTAATGAGAGCTTATGGCTCCAGAGATAAGAGATCAAAATGTTAGAAAGATTTATGGATTTAGGAGTTCCACTGCGTTCAACAATTGCTCTACTAGATGTAAATTTACCAAAATTCTCTATGGTAGAGTGGGGTATTATAAAAGACATTTGCAAAATTCTGCGGCCTTTTGAAAGCGCTACTCGTTCTGTAAGCGGAGAAAACTATATGTCGGCCTCATTAGTGATAGAAATCACCAATGGATTACTAGATGTGTGTAATGAATTGGCACGTATTCCGGACTCCTCAGAGATATCAAAGTCTGTTTTGAAAAATGTGAAACTGGACTCGGAGAACGATTGGGCAATATTGAATATAGCAATACATTGGCTATTTGTGCATTTTTGGATCCAAGGTTCAAAACATTTGGTTTTAAAAATGCAGATGCCATGGAAAGGGTTCGAAAAAACGTTATTAGCGCTTCATTCGAAGTAATAGATTCTACAGAAAAAAATAAAATTGATTCGCCGGAAGAAAATGAAATGATCACATCAGAGGAACATGTTTCGATAAAATCGGAATCAACTAATGAAGAAAATGTTGAACAAAATAATGAGTTTTCTATTTGGTCTTCACTGGACAAGATAGCAAGTGGTCAGGGTAACATAAAAAAAATTCAACCTCAAGGGCTATTATGGAGGTACAAAGATATATGGAGGAAGATCTCTTAAAAAGGAATATCAATCCCATGCAGTGGTGGAGAGAGTGCAGTTACATGTATCCAAATTTTAGCAAGCTGGTGAGGCAGAAATGCTGTGCCTTGGCAACGTCTGTGCCATGTGAAAGACTGTTTTCCAAAGCAGGAAATTTATTACACGAAAAACGTACTCGATTAAGTGCTAAAAAACTACAACAAATGTTGTTTTTGAACATGAATAGTAAGTTCATGAAATAGCTATATAGTTATTTCTCGAAGAGATATTCGATCATTCAATTCCTTTTATCCAGAGAAGAGTTTTTTTTTATTATTCCCATTTATTTTTTTATAATATATTTTCATTTGTTATCAGGTATATTTTTTGTTATGGGCTGCTGATGCCACAATGTATTTGATCTTGTGAATAAAATGTTTATAAAAAAAGCCAGGATCATATGTTCAAATCAATGGAGAAATTGTTCGTAATCCGTAATTGTTCCTTTGATTCCGTTCCGATCGCTGTGCAGTGCAGTATCGAGTATCTAATTATCTATCTATGCAAGTATGCAGCGCTCAGTGCAGCGCCTATCCGAATTCCGAAAGACACGAACTTATCCGAGCTCTCGGATCCCGATCCCAGTACCGAGTGCGGCAGCGAAGCGGCAGAGCAGAGACACGAGCGAGTCACGAGTCGGGAATCGAGATCGAGATCGACTGTGACCGAACGGACGATCGTGGTTATAAAATAAATACTTGAGTGTAAATAATACGCGTGTACATTCTAAACTAGTTTATTTCCCTCTCTACTCGAGTTCATATCTATATAAAAAACTACTAATACATAAAAAGAATGTTTTGATATACAGGATGTGATTTACTTCATGACATTTCCCTTTCTCAGTGACTGACTGACTATTGATAAGCTAGTTTTTCAGGAGCCCTAACAATTCGACCAGATCTTGTTGTATTAGGTACAAAAACAACATCATCCTCATCTGACTGACATATCTCTTCCCAACCTGACCTCCTATCACTAAAGTACTCACTAGAATTCATTGAGCTACAATCGCTGCTTGAACTAGAATTTTTTTTTTCATTTGAGAAATTTATTGTAAAAACATCTGTTTCCTAATAACAAGAAAGATATTATTGGGTCCATCTTGACAAAAAACTACATATGAACATACTTATGTCCTAAGGGTTCATATTTTTCCTCGACAGGGCGCTAATATTTTAAGATAAAAATCTTTGTATATGACTTTGGTATCAAAACGAGAAGTGAAAAAAATATATCTAGTACAACTGTGAAGTTAGTTTCACTCGAATAATCATTTTAACGTTCACTGAATACCAAATAAAAATCGGCTCATTAATTTTCCAAAAACAACACATTTTTTTTTGATTGATTTGTTGATTATTTTAATTTCCTTATATGTAACATAACATAACATAATTTTTCTTATATAAATTTACATTCAACAAAATTATAAAAAAAAAACAAAAAAATGTAATAATATTTTCAATTGGTACATATTTATCATTCAGCAGAATGTTCTACTTGTTCAAGGAGGCGACCTAGGCACAAGTGCCTGTACTGTCAGATCCTCGTTAGACAAATATAACCAGGACAAATATGATGCATAATAGAACCAAAGATAAGTAAGAAAGTATTCGCTATGAGAATATGGTGGTAGGTTATTGCAATATTGAATTGAATAAATCAGTTCATCTAGATAGATAGAAGTCAAGTACAGAATGATTTTGGACATATCTGGCATAATAAAATTGAAATAGAAAATATATAGAAGATAGAAGAGGTAAAGGATAATTCAAGATTTTGTTTTATATCGAATTGTTCGGCGTGATTTAAAATGTAGTTTTTAATCTCAGTTTTGAATTTTTGATTAAAGTTTTTTTTTTTTAAATATCGAATTGTTTGGCGTGATTTAAAATGAAGTTTTTAATCTCAGTTTTGAATTTTGATGTTTTCTGTATATTCTTGATATCCACTGGAATCATATTGTATATTTTTGGACCATAATAAAAAAAAGATCTCTGAGTGACAGATTTTTTGAAATGTCCAATAGTGATGTTAAGATTTGCTGCTGCTCTGGTATTTAAAGGTTTGATGGTATAATTTTCTTTTTCATGATTCATTCGCAGAATGCATTGATAAATATATATCTGTCTTATTTTAAACATTTTCGATTCTTGGAAGAGTAATTGTGTGGAGAAAAGTTTTTCTTTATGGAACAGAATTTTCAAGATAGTATTTTGTGTTGTTTGTAAATTTTGCAATGTTGTTATGAAAGCAGCTCCCCAAATAGTAATGCAGTATCTTAAAATTGATTCGACCAACGAGTTGTACAACATGATCAAATTTTTTCTTGAAAGAATATCTCGCATCATATAAAATTTATGAATTAGGACTCTCAGTCGTTTAGTGACATAATAGATGTGATCACCCCACTTAGTGTGCTGATCAATCATGATTCCCAAATACTTAATCACTGTTACTTTTTGTAATTTTGGACAGTATGCATCAACTGTCCAAAATATTCACACTTAGGAGAGTGTAATTTAATATCAAGTATTGGTTGGTCGATTACTGTGGGTGAAAAGGCGATGTATTTAGTTTTGACAACATTAAGGCTCAATAGGTTATAATTCAACCAAATTTTAATATGTTTCAGACCCAATTCAGTCGTTCGTTTTACTTCATTCCAACTCTTCCCTGTGAATATAATTGCTGTGTCATCAGCGTAACAAACCAGTTGTCCACCTAGATTTTTCATTTTAGCCATACTATTAACATATATTGAAAATAATATAGGACCCAGTACTGTACCTTGTGGTACTCCCATCTTCACTATTGATTCAGAGCTCAGGACATCTCCTATTTTTATTTTTTGTTTCCTGTTCGATAGGTAATTTTCAAAAAGATCCAAAGTTAATCCTCTAATACCGTATTCATTCATTTTTGAAAGTAATTTACTGTGAGAAACTGTGTCGAATACCTTGGCCAAATCAAGAAAGACAGCTAAGCACTTGGTTGATCTGTCCAAGGCACCGACAATTTGTTCTACCAATCTTATCACGGCATCTTCTGTGTTATGATTTTGCAAAAATCCGAATTGATTTTTTGAAATAACCTGATGTTTGTCTAGGAATTTGATTAATCTTGTTTTGAGAGCTTTCTCGAATATTTTTGCAAAATTATTAATTACCGATATTGGTCGATAATTGGTCAATAATTTACGGTTTCCAGCTTTGAATATTGGAGTAACTATAGATTCTTTCCATTGTATTGGCATTTTCCCGTTCAGGAAACTAAGATTTATGACATGTAGCAATGGAATTAGAATGTATTCATGGATAATTTTAATAACTCTTGTACTGATTCCATCAGGTCCTGGCGAGCAGTTATTTTTCAAATTTGAAATTAAAATCGTTATTTCTGACGAAGTTACTGGTTCTAGAATGAGTGAAGATTGGACAGTCGTTTCTTTTAAAAAATGTTCAGGAAGGTTTGTTTTTTCAATATTCTTTGCCATCTCAGATCCTAAATTGGTAAAAAATTCATTGAACATATTTGCTTTCTTATGATTATTATTTTCTGGAAGTTCATTTTCATCGATAATGTCAGTCTGTGAAACTTGAGAGGTTGATTTAGTACCTATAATTTCATTGATAATACTCCATATTTTTTTACAGTTGCCATTTGCTTCACTCACTTTTCCTTTATAATATTCATTCTTCGTTTTTTTTATCAATACATTGAGTTTATTTCTATATCGTTTATATTCTTGTTCAAGTTCAGTAGTATAGTTTCGTATTAGTTTTTTTTTCAATAGATCTCTTTCATGAATAGAAGTTATCAACCCTGAGGATATCCAAGGTTTTATTTTTTTTATTTTTTCTTTGTATCTTTTTCAAATTTGTAGATGCGCAGATATGTTCATTGAGTTTCTTTATGAAATTATTGTAAGAGGTCTCAACGTCTTGGTTTCCTACTACCTCCACCCACAGTTCATTACTTAACAGGTTTTTAAGTTTTTCAAAATTTATTTCTCTGATAGTTCTTTCTCTTTCAGTTAGGACATTATGTGTTTCTTGTTGAAAATGTATAGATATAAATGGACTGAAATGATCAGTGATATCGGTTTGGAAAACGATAGGGTCTATAATTATTTCATTTCGTACATTTTTATTTCTTCTTACAAAAATATGATCTATTATTGATTTTGAAAACTCTGTGACTCGTGTAGGTTTGTTTATGTATGAAACAAATCCATTCAAGTTGAGTAAATTCCAATAGTTATTTGTTTCGCTCAAATTTGGTGTGAGTAGGTTAATGTTGATATCTCCTACATAGATTTCCAAGTTTTGTTTTTCAATCGATAGTAAGTATTCTTCTAAATCGTTAATATAATCTTGACTGCTTATTGCAGGGGGTCTGTAATAAGCAGTTATACCTATTCCACTCTTATGGTTCCAATGTTCAGGAGTTAATATAACTCGGATAAATTTACTGCCATTAATTTCTAAAATATTGATATCAGGTAATATGCTGTTTTTTACGTAAATGAGGGTCCCGTCACATTTATTTATTTCAGAACAATTAAAATGAGCTGTATAATTAGGTATAATGAAATTATTCACATCAACTTGCCTCGTTTCTGATAATATAATCACATCCAAGAAGTCCTTTCCCTGTTCTAGGTATATGAGCAATTCATCGAAATGATTTCTCAAGCTACGGATGTTAAAATGAATTATTCCAATCCTGTTCTCTGCTTCTACTCCACCTTCATCCATATATTGTTGAAAACTACTTAAATCTCTGGTGTCTACTTGCTGTTGACTGTCTATTTCATTCAGAAAGTCTATCATATTTATCAAACCTGTAATACTCCTATTAGAAATTGTATTAGCGAGTTAAGTTCAAATTATAATTTTTATTAATTATTCATTATCATGTACAAGTAGACATAAAAAAAAATTAAAAGAAAAAAATAACAATAATTAAACTTCGAGATTTAGTAACAATAATTATGATGTACTATTTAGTTTCTGGAAATCATCATTTTTCTCTCATTATGATATACATAAATTTTTCCATTTTCTGTCCATACATTTTTAACACCTATTTTTTCTGCTATTATTTTCACCAAGTCCATTTTTGTTTTGGTTAGGTCTTCCTTCAGAACTATTCCAGTGCCTTTAAGCATCTTCTTCTTTCCATAGATGTTCTGTTTAGTAAATGAGCTACTCAGTTTAAGGTAGATACATCGAGGATTTTTATTATTTTGTTTTCCTACTCTGTAGCATATTTCTACGTCCCTGGATTCCAACTTTATTCCCATTTTTGAGTTGATTATTTCAATTAATACTGCCTTGGTGTCCTCTCCGGGTTTTTCTTCAAGGTTGAATACCCTCAGATTTTTCAAGCGGCTCACTTGATCGAGTCGTTCTAATTTTTCTTCGGCTTCTTTCCTTTTCTGAGTTTCTTCAAGTAAGTTTTTTTCTAGTTCTCTTACCTTTTTCTTGTTTTCAACTTGTTTAGAATTAATATCAGTTGTGAGAGACGCTACTGAGTTTTCTAGCTCAGTTAGTCGATTGTCGAATGTTTTTGCAACTGCCTCAATCACACTATCAGTAATTGTTTTTATAAAATCTTTACCTTGAATGCTTTTATTTACAGCTAGATTCACTGAGTTTTCTATTGCTTCTCTAACTTCTCTGGTTATAACCATATTTGCTTTTTGCTCATAACACTTCACAACACCTTGGATACGTAATGGACTTTTTTCTGATTTCAAATCGCTAAATTTATTTTTAGAATTTAACAATAATTCAGGAGCTCAGGTTATTTGCGACTACTCACATTCCGCAGTCGATCATTTAAACTATTATTAGGCCAGCAGTCTTGAGGTTTGATTAATTTTCTATTCCTCTCCAGGATATTACCATTTTCCATTTGAATCTTGTATGATCTGGGCCTATTCGATACTTGTTCTCTAATTATACCGTTACTCCAACTCTTATCCGTTAATTTATTCTTCACAAATACATTCTCATTATCAGATTAGTGATGTTTATCAAGTCTTGCATTTCTATCATATAATGCCTTTTGAATACTTTGTTTACTATCTAATATTTCTTTTATTTTTTTGTTATTGTTAATCTTTTTGCGAAATTGTGACGTTTCAATAGGCAAGGTGACCCTAAAAGACGTCTTGACATGAGAAGAATGGCAGGGGAATCCAAGTCACTATCAAGTGGGGTATTTATGAAATGTAGTAGAGCCAGATATAAGTCCTTATGGTCACTCTTTGCTTTTCTCAATATTTGCTTCAGAGTTTGTACATTCCTTTCTACTAAACCATTCGATTGGGGATACAATGGACTAGACATTATATGTTCAAATTGCCAATCTCGTGAAAATTGTTTGAAATATAAACTCGAAAATTGAGGACCACCATCAGATATTACAGTTTTGGGAATTCCATGTCTAGCGAATATGGATATCAATTTATTTATCACCTCCATTCTCCAATTTTGATAATTTCACAAACTTCGAGAAGTAATCCACAACTAGCAAATGAATCACATTATCTAATAGAAACAAATCGCAAGCCACTTTCTCCCACGGCAAATCAGGTATTTTATGGGAATGCATCGGTTCCTTCTGTTTATTTTTTGAATATCTTTGACAATGTTCGCAATTCAATACGTAATCTTCAACATGTTTTGTCATGTTTGGCCAATAGAAACATGACCTTGCATTATTAACGCATTTTTTTAGCATAGTGAATTCTAGATAATATCTTTTTTTGCATATTTTTCGGAATAATTATTTTTTTATTTTTATATAACAACCCATTAGCCTGAAATATTTCATCTCAAAATCTATAAAAAATCTTTGCCAATGGATCTACATCTCGCATAATGTTTGGCCAACCCTCTGACACATATTTCATCAATACCTGCATTTCCTGTTCATTCTGTACCTGTTTTTTAATTTCCTCAATTTTTTTTTTGCTAGCATTCAAATTCAACTTCAGCATGCAAATTTGCGCCTCAATTTCACTATCCAACTCATTTTCACATTGATCAGAATTTTTTTCAATGAACGTGACAATGTGTCAGCCATATAGAGTTGTTTTCCAGGTTTATAAATGAGTTTTATATCATACCTTTGTAAACAAATAAACATTCGTTGTAGCCTAGGGGGACAATCATGTAGGGGTTTGTTGAAGATTTGCACCAAAGGCTTATGATCTGTTTCCATGACAATGGGTCTTCCAAAGATATACTGATGAAACCTTTCTGACGCAAAAACTAATGCATAACTTTTCAATTTGAGCGTATTACACTTACATAGTGACTTTTGCTCTCATTTCATGGTGACTTTCAACCATTTCCATAGCGACTTTCGCTCTTATTTCATGGTGACTTTCACCCACTTACATAGCAACTTTCGCTCCTATTTGATGGTGACTTTTACCCATGTTCATGGCGACTTTTGCCTCTTATACCGGTGACGTTCACCAATATGCTTGAAAAGAAGAATCCTTCACCTTCGCCACACAGGTCACAAGGACCACTACTAACTGACACCTTAAACCAATACTCCCTTTCCTCAAAGGTACCCGAGGTCCATTCCAGGTCCGAAATAATGAGCTTCTCATAACTGATGACTTTCACCATGAGTGACCTTATTCAATTTCGACTTCAAGACGGTTACTCATTTTCGCTTCGAAAATCAAGTTAAACTGAAGAAACTGATGGACTCATACTTCGAAACAATAATTATACACATTCTCTCATCCTTCTAATACAACGTCTAAACGGTAACTGACTCTCAGCCTAACTTCTTCACGTAACATCCCTTGATTCATCGATTGAGCCACTAAGTGAAACTGTCAGGGGGTGGATGCATATCCTACACATAGTTCAACACCTATGTTGTATTTTTCAGATAAATTGAAAAGTCGTTTAACTTCAACTTCGTCGAAACACGCATTCAAATCGTAGTTGGTTGCGTGTGAAGCATCCTCGCTTTTGTCGCATAGATGACAGCTCAATCTTCTTATTACAAAGTCGATATCATCAGCCTTATTCCATCCCATGCTTGAATACTGCATCCACATGGTGATCTTCTACTTGAATAGCATTAGGATTCCAGTAAATCAATAAGTTATACAAGCATACACATTAAATTCAATCTTTCTTATCGTTTACTCACAATAAGAATTATTGTGATAACTTTGTAGCTATGTGTGTATCGTATAAGTTATAATTTCCCATAAATATTTCCCTTTCGACAACCCTTTCACTTACCAGCTAATTTGAAAAGAAAAATTATCAATAATACTATTTATATATACATGTTGAAGAAATAAGAAACTGATCTACTTGATCGAACCTGATCAGAGCTGAAGATTTCGCTCCTGCAAATGCCGGCTTATTTTGACCCTTGTATACCTTTTGAATAAATTTATTTTTCAATTCATGTTCCACTTATTGTATACTAATGTGCTTAAATCCCTCTTTTAGCCCTTACTTTACATGTTTTCTTGTCCCATTTATTATAATGTTACTGAATGGCATAAGTATTTTGTATAACACGAGTGCTTTTTCCATAAGAATTTTGAGTTCTTCCTGACGATAAAGTATTGATTGATTGATTTGTTGTATGTGAATATCGGAAGAATCTATAGCTTTTACATCAACATCCTTCAAATGGTCTGCAACTCGTTTCGGAAGCCAACATTTGAGGAAACCATTTTCATCGGCTCCACGAATACCCACCTCCCAAATCTTATGTCGCAAAATTTCAAGCTCTTAATCACGTGAGGTTTATCCAATATCAGATCTGAAATGAGTGAGTGCCTGATGATTGGCTGATCGTTGTTGATGATATCATTGATAGCATTCGAATCGATGGCCGACATTTCTTTTTCTATTCATCAGATATCACAACTTACACCAAAACAAAGATTGACGATGCTGATTCGCTAAGTACTTAGCCCTTTCCACAGTGCTCGATTCGCGAAATAAGTTCTAGGATGGTAGTTCTATACTGCTGGTTAGGAACTGAATAGTGACCATTTCAACGAATTTGGGCCTATTTATAGCTCGAGATGCGGGTAGAGGTGAGCTCTCGGACGCAGCTGCCTCTGATTTACGACTAATAAAATATATAATTCAACATGAAAAACACATCAGAACCTATTTCTATAGAAACGAAACGTCAAACTTCCATATGAATAAATGATGAATACATTGTTGAAATTAACTAGAAATTTTTTAGGCACCCCGCGGTTAGGGCTCTGGCGACTACTTGCCATAAAATGAAGAAATTGATTGCCATCTGCTCGAAATAATTTATTCAATTCATGAGATTACCTGCCTGTCTGCGACGTGGACTTGGCAATTGCGAGACTATGCAGTCTTCGGTTCGAACGATACCTCCGGCCGTTCACTCCTCGATCCTCTACCACCACCACCGCCACCAGCAAATCACCACCACCACTGCCACCACCGTCACCACCACACACATAAAAACAAATTCCCAAATGAAAACGATATATTTGTTCAACGTCCAATTCTTGTTTCGAAAAAGCGCATTCTTCTTCTGAAATAATTTATTTGAAATGAATTTATCGAATATGTCAATTGTAGAAAATTATTTCACTGGAATATTCATTTGGTATAACAAAATGTTCTCAATTCGAGAAATTCAAAGTATCCAGAAAAAATAATTAAGTTCTTGAAAAATATAACACGGAATGTCTTCTTTCAAAATAACATTCAACATTTAATCTCTGAATAAGTAAATATCTGAGAAAGTTTATTTGGATTGACCATAACATTTTCTTGAATATAATTGCGATCCCTTCGAGCCGAGAATGTTACCAAACGGTTTGAGTGTGTTGTTTCGGTGCTCTTGTCGTGTATCCATCATTGTTCAACCAGTTCAACCTATTTTATTGGCATAGAAATATTGGCTTGCCATGTAAGAAAAACTAAGGTCTTAGGAGATATCTGAGGATATAATTACCACTTTTAGGGGTAAGTTACATGCCTATATCTTAGCGACGTTCATTCTTGGGTAGGTATTATTGTGTATCCAATCAATTAAAGTAGCTATATTATCTCGAAAACTGATAATTCGTGAAAAACTTGAATAACCAGGATCGGCATAGTGAGTGAAAATTGGGGTTAGGTATCTATGTGCGGATGAACGTTTAAATTTGTCCAAACACTGATTGAACAGTGGAAAGCAGCTTCTTGAACTTGTAGACATCTTAGGTATTTTGATACTGCATATTATACCTAACATATTTTTAAATTGTTTTACCAAATTTCGATCCAAGGAAAATGAATTCAGTAGTGAGAATGCGAACCCAGATTTGAAGAAATATAATAACCATGCATTGTGCTAAGTCAGATTATCTCTCACATTGTACCTACATGGAGTTGTGAATGATATATTTTATATTTTTCAGTAGTTTGAAACCAGACGAATACAACTTTATTGCGAGGTAAACTGGTGGACAAGTTCAGAAATAATCTCTACGAATAGGGGGAAAGGTTGTCAAGAAGAAGGTCTGCAAGTGATGATGTGATTGATGAGAGCCCCAATAAGAGAACGGAAGTTGAGGATGATTCTCATTTCAAAAAAATCGATATAATTCCTCTAATTTGATAACATTCTTGATACAAAACAATCTACAGCTAAAACTGAAAATCTGATACTTTTTGTTCAAGAAAAATGCGAGTCATTGAGAGATTATGATTGTTTTGATTTGAATATATTGTGTTATCAATCTGAAATATTGTATTATTCTCACGAAGTACTAAATTCATTTACGATTCAAGAAATCTATAACATTGGTATGAGTGTATTCAGTTGAAAACATAATAGTCTTGAATTGAGCAGACATTTATTCCAGTATATATAAACAAGCCATACTCTTGAATCAAAGCATATCAAATCAAATTAAGTAATTCTTTTTATGTGTGCATCACCCACCGCTGTCTCCACTGGTGTATTCCTTCTACTTAGAAGAACGAAAAGAACTTATTCCACATCTGAAAGATGCACTATCAAAGGGATACATGATTTACAACAAATTGATGATAACTAACGAAGTATAAAAACGCAAGGACCTAGAATCGCCAATTCCTAGAAATTATGCACATATAAAGGAACAAGAAGAGAACAATAAACAGTAGATCACTCATCCACAACAAAGAAGAAGAATAGTCATCAAACAAAACAGTCAAAAAAATTTCGAAGAGAGATTTAAATAGAGATAAAAAACCCAAAAATTGCAAAGGACAGGGTTATGATTCAGTTAAACGAAACAAGGAAATTGAATTCGAAGAAAAGGTATGGAGATTGGGAACATGGAAGGTCGAGAAAATGAATTGGAAGAAGAGTTGGAGAAATCAGATATAGATATTACAGGGATCACGGAAAAGAAAATGAAAGGAAAAGGTGAGAAGGTATTGAATGAAGGATACTGTTTATTATACTCAGGAGTAGAGCTATATCAGAGAGCAAGAGAAGGAGTGGGATGTATTATGAAGACACAAATAAAATATCTCATTGAAACTTGGACAGGAGTCACAGAAAAAATACTTAAAGTGGAGATGAATATGGATGATGATAAAAAAATTTCGACAACAATAATAGTAGTGTACGGACCAGGGGAAGATGAGAGAACAGAACTGAAAAAGAAATTCTGGGATGACCTTGCAGATGCTATAAAAGAGTTCAGAGGAAGACATAAATGGAAGAGTAGGTGAAAAAGAAGCAGAAACAGGAAAAGCAATTGAAAGCTATGGGGAGAAGAAGATAAATAACAATGGAAAACGCCCAATCTACTTCAGCATATTGAATAACCTGATTATAAATAAATACCTTCTTCCAACATAGGGACATACACCAATACACCAGAGAAGTGGTGAGTAGAGGTAAGTCTATAATTGACTACATTATCATAAACGCTAGCTTCAAGTGAAAGATACCAGAGTCCAAAGGGAGCAGAATTGTATACAGACCACTACTCAGTCATCACAAAGGAGAAAATCAATCATCATCTATCGACAGTTAACAATTCTTTCAAGCGAAATAATACCAAGAAACTAACAATGAGGAATTATAAACAAAGGGAAGGAGAAGCAGCTGAGAAATATACAGCAAGAACTGAATCCGAAATATCGAACCCATATTCGGCACTATAGAAAGACAACGATTGACATGATTTGGACACCTGATAAAAATAAAAGATGAAAGACAAACGAAGAAAATCTGGCAGGCAATGAAAATTGATTAGTTACCTAGGGAAAGACCAAAGAAGACATTCGATAACGAGGTGACGGAAAGTCTGAGGAAGAGGAACAAAACGTGTAGAGAGGGAAAGGAACTCGCGAAAAATAAGAAGAACTGAACAACATTTGTTTCTGCATAATTATTTGGTATATCCTCACACATTCGGGTATAAAAAGATTTTTTGATTACATATATTCGCACTTCCATATTCATATTTAATAACTATTCGAAATGCATCACCTCTGGCCACATTATATAATATCGTGAGGGAGTAACGGATCATACATATCTCGATGAGGGTAAATTGACTATAATTGCTTCACCAAATGATTGATAAGAGGAATGCGGGCAAATCAAGTCTATTGCAAGTGGCGGTGACAGCTTCCAATTCAGGTATCCACAATAGCGCTGTTATCTGGACAACTGCACCACATAGAATGCGGTGGCAGCCATTTCGAAATGTAATACCACCCTGTTTATTTCAATCGACGCTCTGGTATTCAAATTTCTTGAAGAATAATTTAGCGAATATACTACCGATCTAAACATAATTTATGTTGTATGTATGTATGTAGGTTTATGGTCTAATTTTCTAATTCTTATTGAAAAAATAAATTATATATTTTTTGAACCACTTTGATTCTCATGATTATCATTTGCTTATAATTTTATCAATCAACATTGGATAAAAAGTAACACTTTACAGATTAATCGAGTAAATCGAAATATTCTCCTTCATCCATTCCAAATTTGAATAAGCTGTATTGCAGATATACATATACGTATATATGTTTATATAGGAGAAGGGTGGTCTATGACTTACTAGTTGAGTAAAAATACTGCAATATTAGACAATAGAATGAATTCTATTTTCCTCCGAGGTTGCAGTCAAAATCTATAAAAATGGTATGAATAAAAACAGTGTTATTGTATAAAAATGGTACACTTACTTAACATGAGATTGGTGAAGAAGTTGCTGATATGCTGCAGAAGACAGTGTTCATTCCGAAATCATATTGTTCGAGAAAGCCTTATTGTGTTTCGTTTCTATCAAATATAAATTATTATTCGTGTGTAATATGTTGCACTAGGACGACCCTGTATATGGTCGCGAAACAAAAAGTGGAACTGATAAGGTACGAACTTTCGAGATCGTACCTGGATATATTTTTCTTGGTAAAAACAGTTAATAATTGTTATTATAAAATGCTGCAATACAGGCGTTTCCTGTAACTTTCCGCATTGCTTACAAGTATTGAATTGTCGCACGAATACAATTGACTCAATCCTAAATTGCATACTCTTATGTATGTGTTTATGTGTATGGGTGTTTTGCCGGATTTGACTTTCCTCTACAAGTGAACCCATCTTCCATCAAAAAGGGCCCTTTGTGAAGTGGATTTAGCATACAAGGTGTGGTGCCGGTGTCTTCAGATCACGGGTAAGTCGTTCAAGTGCAGCCGAATAATCCCATAGTTTCCACGTGTCACATTGACCATCTATATAATAAGTTTTTGGATAAAGTCTACGTAATTCGAACCACATAAAGGCTATCGGATTGCAAACATTGGTCCTTCGAGCCGGATATTCGGCCCTTGATTGAATTACAAAATTTCCCTCTCTTTATTTTGATTTTTTCTCAAAATTTCATCATCATAATTTTTCTGAGTTCGGTATTCGTGGCTAAAACTAAGAAACCATCTCAAATTTGCTCAATAACTCATATTTTCAAAGAATTTCTCTTAATTTCCAGTGAAAATTCTTTGAAAATTCGTTGAAAAATCTTAAATTTTACACGCAAAGAAACATCAACCGGCTACTTATTTCTGATGTCCGCCATTTAATTATTTGCTGTTGATACCGTTGATGGTGACATCCGTTCAGGAAATTTGGAAGTGGACACTGCGACGATCAGGTGTCAGGTGGGCGTGTCTAATTGGTTCAGTTCATCTTTGGCTCTTGACCCGTCTAATTCGAACAATAAATTCGCTTGTTTACTTCTCCGTTCAATTATATCGCTCTGTTTTCAACTGATTTTCGGTGCTCGGCGCTCGGAATATTTTGTTTAAATTTCTCGCTATTGATTAAAATATAATGACGGATAAATTGAAAAAATATCAAACGTATCGGACAACATGCATCAATGAAATAAGTATGATTCGTAAGTTGGCAGACCAAGCTAAACTTGATAAATCTGTTAGAACCATGTTCAAGGTACGCTGCGCTGATTTGGACGATGTACGCGATGAATTTGTGAAACACCATAACGCCGTTGTCGCGACGCTGTTGTCCACTGTCGATGGCGACGTTACTCATGAAGATGATGTACGCGAAGGGTTTCTCGCAAACTTTTATTATATTAAAAGCATTTATTCAGATATTTTCGATTCTCACGATGTGACTGTATCCCCGGGTCTGAATTCTACTCTTAATCCCGCAGGGAATAACCAGCCACATATTAACCTACCGAAAATTGAATTACCTAAATTTGGTGGCGATTACAAAACATTTCCGTCATATTTGGAGTTATTTAACGCTCTCGTTCACACTAATTCTGCGCTAACTGACATTGAAAAATTCAATTACCTAGTTTCATCGCTACAGGGTGCTCCTTTATCGCTTGTCCGCACATTACCTTTAATTTCCAGTAATTATGAAATTGCATATCAGACTCTTGAGAAACGATACGCACACAAAAGACTACGTGCTCAAGCTCATTGGCTTGAGCTCGATCAATCTGTCAAAGTTAACACTGATAATACCGCCGCACTTCGCAAATTATTAGACACTTTTTCAGAAAACTTGGCAGCCCTAAAACAAATGAAATTTCCAACTGATAAGTGGGACTTTGTACTGGTCATGATGCTGTTGAAACGGCTTGATCAAAATATTGTAACTCGATTTGAGATGGATCATAGTTCATCGGATATCCCAACTTACGAGCAACTTGTTGATTTTCTGAGCAAGCATTGTGCCGCACTTGAAACACTTAATTTTTCGCAATCTTCATTCCAGACAAAACGCACTAACTCAATGATTAAAGCTTCCACTTCAACGCCTCCACAAAATCGAACTTCAACGTTTTTTATAAATAAATCTCCCTCCAACACTTGTGTTCTTTGCAAAGAAAATCATTCATTGTACACATGTGAGGTATTCGCTGCTAAATCTGAGTCAGAACGCTACTCTTTTTGCAGATCTGCTCATCTCTGTTTTAATTGTTTGAGCAATGCTCATGATATCCGATCATGCAAATCAAAGTATACCTGTAAAAAATGCCACTCAAAATATCACCATACTTTATTACATGTCGATAGACCGAATTATACCTCACGCTCAGATTCTACTAATACTTCCAGAACAAATCTCAATAACCAAAATCAAAATGTTAATCGATCAAATCAAGAAAAACATTTTTCTACTCCCAATCCTATCTCGAGCAGTGATAGTGCTACTTGTTTGGCTGGAACGGAGATGAATTTGAGTACTAACGTGCTATTAGCCACTGCATGGATTGATGTTTTGAATAACAGAGGGATGTATCAACCACTACGCTGTATAATTGATAGTGGAAGTATGACCTCATTTATTACCACACGAGCAGTTCATAAATTGAGTTTGCCTCACTCTCAGATAGCTATTGATATTAAAGGCATAGGTTCAATGCAATCTCACTTAACGAATGGCCAAGTTACCCTTGCCCTCAAACCCATCGGAAAAGACTCCCCGCTCTTGTATACTGATGCTATAATATTGAATAAAATTTGTGATAATTTACCTGCCTCAAAACTCCCTTCCAAAAATTGGTCGCATCTCTCAAATCTGCAACTTGCTGACCGTAAATTTGACGTCCCTGGTGCTGTGGACGTACTGTTAGGCGCTGACATTTTCCCAAGAATTTTACGGAATAATAAAATCTCTGAGGATTCCAATACACCAGAAGCGATCAACACGGTGTTTGGTTACATCGTAATGGGACGAGTGAAAAATTATACACCATCGATGTTTACATTTTTTTCTCACGCCTCAGAGCCAAGAGATGTAGAAGGAACTCTGAAAAAATTTTGGGAGGTGGAGGAAGTACCGACAGTAAAGTCTATTTCACCTGAAGAATGTTTATGTGAAGAACATTTTTCTTCAACTCATTTCCGAGATTCTACTGGTCGCTATACAGTTTTTTTACCTTTTCGGGTGCCTAATCCATCATTTCCAAAAATTCGGGATTTAGCAGTAATAAGATTCCTTTCTTTAGAACGCCGCCTCTTGAAACAACCTTCTATCTATACGCAATATAAAGAATTCATGCAAGAATATTTAGAATTAAATCACATGTCCTTGGTACCTGAAAAGTCTTCTTCTGACCAGCTTTACTATATTCCCCACCACTGCGTTCAGAAGCCAGACAGTAGTACCACAAAATTGAGAGTGGTATTCAACGGGTCTGCGAAACTTCCTAACCAACGCTCGCTAAATGAACATCTTCTCACCGGCCCCAAATTACAGCAAGATATTGTTACAATTCTTATTAATTTTCGCTGTTATAATTATGCAATTTGTGCAGACGTCAAACAAATGTATCGCATGATACTTGTAGATGCCTCACATCGAGATTATCAAAGAATAGTATGGAGATTTTCACCTCAAGATCCAATACAGGATTATGTGTTGAATACTGTTGTTTATGGTCTTACCGCTTCTCCATATTTAGCTCTTAGAACTCTCTTACAGTTGGCTAATGATGAGGAAGAACGATTTCCTGTCGCAGCTGAAATTATCCGACGATCTTCTTATGTTGATGATTTTGTATTTGGAGCATCGACCCTTGAAGAAGCCCACAATTCAATTTTGGAATTGAATGGATTGATGAAACATGGTGGTTTCGAACTTAGGAAATGGTCTACCAATGAACCTTCTTTATTGATGGATCTCCCTCCTTCGCATTTATCAACTAATCCCTTGTCATTTGATCCTGATACAGCGTTGAAAGTCTTAGGGCTACACTGGAACCCCATTATGGATTGTTTCGCGTTTTCAGTGAAACCAACTGAAAATCGATCATGCACAAAACGACTGATGTTATCCGAGTTAGCTCGAATTTATGATCCTTTGGGATTCCTGGCCCCAGTAACTTTTTTCACTAAATACTTAATTCAAAGACTGTGGGTTTCCAATATTGATTGGGATGAGTTACCAAGTGATGAAATCAGTCGTGTTTGGAATCAATATAAAAATGAGTTGCCATTATTATCTAGTTTAAAATTGAAACGACCGCTAGTTTCATCTCATATTTCCGAACTTCACGGATATTGCGACTCCAGTGAGAAGGGATATGCTTGTGTCATTTATTTAAGAACTTTGGACTTGAATTCCATTATTTCAACTCGTTTCGTTTGTGGAAAATCGAAAGTAGCTCCTTTGAAAAAAATCACTATACCACGACTCGAGTTATGCGCCGCAGTTATGCTTTCCAAATTACTTTCTTTCGTTAAGAATATATTCCATAAACATATGAATATCACAACAGTTTGCGCATGGTCTGATTCTCAAATCGTTTTGCACTGGATAAAAAGGTCTCCGCATGAGTCAACAACTTTTGTTGCAAATAGGGTGACCTATATTCAAGAAAAAATTCCCCCTGATAATTGGTTTTTCGTAAACTCAAAAAATAATCCTGCAGATGTTGCATCGCGAGGTCTTTTTCCCTCTGAATTAGTTAATGATATGATGTGGTTTCAAGGACCAGATCTATTACGCAATTTGTTAACTCCTTGGTTGGAATATCCTGCTTCATCTTTTCATTGCAACCCTCCTCCTGATGAGGATCGCAAAATCACGCTTTTCACACAGTCAGATGAAAATGATTTCATAGATGAGTTACTCAATACGTTTTCATCATTCACAACTTTGCAACGAATTATCGCCTTCTCCTTGCGCTTTATCTTTAATTGTTTGAATCCTTCAAGACGTAGAGAAGGTACCCTTCAAAACTCTGAACTATTTGATGCCCTTATTATTTTAGTCCAACGTACCCAACGTATACATTTTGCAGACGAACTCCAAAATAAATCATTTTCAAAGCCTCTCCGAAAATTACAGGTTTTCATCGATGAAAAATATCAAATACTTCGAGTCGGTGGTCGACTAAAAAATTCTTCTTTACCGCACGAGGCAAAATTTCCAATTTTATTACCTCGAAATAGTCGGTTGACTAGACTGTTAATTGAGTTCTTTCACAAGAAACACCTCCATGCTGGATTTCGTTCTACCCAATTCCTGATATCACAACAGTTTTGGATTTTGTCCCCCAAAAGAGCAATCAATTCAGTCCTCACTAAATGTGTACGCTGTTGGAAGACAAAACCCACTCCGTTTCAACCTCCTATGGGAGACCTACCCCCGTCACGAATATCTCAAGTGAAGCCCTTTAGTCATGTAGGGGTGGACTATGGTGGTCCCTTCCTTTTAACCATGACTCGTCATCGAGGTGTTAAAACCTGTAAGGGATACTTGTGTGTTTTTGTGTGTTTCGCTACTAAAGCGCTCCACCTGGAACTTGCGAGTGATTTAACAACCGAAACGTTTTTAAGTGCATTACAAAGATTTGTTGCTAGGCGCGGGAGGGTATCGCACATTTACAGCGATAACGCTACAAATTTTCAAGGAACCCGTCGTGAACTAGCTTATTTAATGAAAACCGTCGCTGCGCATGAAAATATAACTTTTTCTTTCATCCCAGCTGCCTCACCTCATTGGGGTGGTTTGTGGGAAAGTGGAGTAAAATCTGTGAAAGGTCATATATCGCGCGTTATTGGTCAACAGTTGTTAACATACGAAGAATTCAACACTGTTCTGATTCTTATTGAAGCGACCTTAAATTCTCGCCCTCTCGGCCCTTTAACTCATGATGTAGAGGATATTCATGCATTAACACCGAACCATTTTTTAACTTTGGAACCTGTTTCCGCATTACCGGTACCTGACTTTACCCCCTTGAAAATGAATAATCTGTCTCGTTGGCAGATGATCCAAAGGCTCCACCAGGATTTTTGGAAGCGCTGGCATGTAGAATATCTCCATACACTTCAGCAGAGGAGTAAATGGCTCAAGCCTGACACTCGTTCTCCTGAAGTGGGAACTATGGTCCTAATCAAAACAGAGAATATTCCTCCATGTAAGTGGGTTTTAGGACGTATCATCGCACTTCATCCAGGTCGTGACGCAATTGCCAGAGTTGCCACTGTAAAAACAAATACTGGCACCCTGACTCGCTCACTCGTCAAGCTATGTCCTTTTCCAAATCCTGATGATCAAGATAATTAAAGATTCGTGAGTCCTCATTAGGTTAAATATAGATTTAAGTTTATACTATAGTATTTAAAATAAAACACGATTGTCGAACTCAGTATTTGCAATTGAAGTAATTTTTCTATAATAAAATATCCTGCATTTGCCCTTGTATTTAATAAAAAATGCTTTAAATGCATTTTTGCCGGGCCAGAATGTTCGAGAAAGCCTTATTGTGTTTCGTTTCTATCAAATATAAATTATTATTCGTGTGTAATATGTTGCACTAGGACGACCCTGTATATGGTCGCGAAACAAAAAGTGGAACTGATAAGGTACGAACTTTCGAGATCGTACCTGGATATATTTTTCTTGGTAAAAACAGTTAATAATTGTTATTATAAAATGCTGCAATACAGGCGTTTCCTGTAACTTTCCGCATTGCTTACAAGTATTGAATTGTCGCACGAATACAATTGACTCAATCCTAAATTGCATACTCTTATGTATGTGTTTATGTGTATGGGTGTTTTGCCGGATTTGACTTTCCTCTACAAGTGAACCCATCTTCCATCAAAAAGGGCCCTTTGTGAAGTGGATTTAGCATACAAGGTGTGGTGCCGGTGTCTTCAGATCACGGGTAAGTCGTTCAAGTGCAGCCGAATAATCCCATAGTTTCCACGTGTCACATTGACCATCTATATAATAAGTTTTTGGATAAAGTCTACGTAATTCGAACCACATAAAGGCTATCGGATTGCAAACACATATAATTAAAATAATTCAAGCAAAGAAATGCTTTCACAAACAGCTGGTTTTCGCATAGTTTTTCGAAAATCTGTAATGGTCGTTATCCTGCAACGCCATTTGACAAATAAACCATCATTTCTATATGTATATATATACATCTACAATCGAATGATGAATGCTGAAAAATATGACGCCAAGATAAAATCGAAGCTCATCGAATGTCCAAATGGATCAAAATGTTTCTAGACCTTTGTCAAGGCAATTGGAAGAAATTCAACATCTATTTAATTTCTTGCCTTAACTAAGACGATGACACATTGGCACAATAAGTAGCTACTACATTTGCCGAAATCGTTAGCCGTAAGCATATAATAATCTCACTCTATCTATCGCGCTCAATCAGGCGCATTCTGCTATATCTGGATATCTATGAGACCAGACGGAATTTCTCTAATCGTCAGATAGATAATATACCTTATCGTCTCAAGAGATGTGCAAGTTGATCTTATTAACTTGGTGTATTTCTCTCAAACTAAAAAAATGCTATTATCTGTCATTCAATCAACATTGAGCTGATAGAATATCTCGCGAAATCTATAATCGCGAATGGCCGATAGTATGGCTTTCTGGAGATTTACTTCTACTTGCCTACTCAACACACGTTCATAAAAAAACACGTTGGCTGCCAGTTGAATATATTTGTAGCTCTAAACCAAGTTTGGCATGAAAGCCTTTTTGGGAAAACTTTCGTCGCATATGCGTCGTTTACTGAAAAGCTTTTCTTTCACTCCATTTGGTTGTGTATGGCCTATCATCTGATATTAATACTATCATTGAAAGTTTCGATACCAATTTTGTTACTGCTTTACATCAACGACCTGTTGAATGTTACTACCTGTTCTGTCATCAACTTTGCGGATGACATTGAACTTCATACTGCTGTATCATCAAGAGCCTCTTGGTCATATCTAGGGAAGCTAGAGGTGCGAGATGGAGACTGGTCGATGATGTTGATAATTATTCAACCAACTGATATTTCAAAACGGGGATTTGATATTATTGTGGAGTTCAATGCAACCAAACATACGCTGAGGCTTCTGTATTCTATCCAGGGGAGAGTTGTTCATCTGGTAGGTGATTTTGCATTGATAAACTCATTGAGCTCTCTAGAACATCGCAGGTGATCTCCCACAATTCTATATATAGATAATTTCGTGGTCGACCAGTCGGACGCATGCTGATGGATACCCTTTTATTGTCTAGCTTGGGACCGCTTGAAAAAATTCTTATTTCCATCCGACAGCAAATTTCTATAACTCCTGATACCAATTACCTCCAAACATGATAAAAATTCCAATGCCTACCTATTTCCTTTCCGAATATCCTTCTACTGGCTTGCACGATGTTTCTCCATGTACAATATAGATGTTTCTATCATACAGTAAACAGATAAAATGATTGTGTGTACCGGAAGTATGAAACCTGCGTCAATAACTCCGCGCTGGCATTATACTTCTCCATTCGATTCGTGGCTTATTTCGAGGTTGAACCTATTTCACGTAACAACACGCTCTTATTGGTGCTTCCACATCTTAAAACAGTTATAGAGGTCAGGTTTCAGAATTGGCACAATTATCATCACTTCTATTTCATCGAGCTGGTGTTCGATAACATGGAAAAGATTGATAGAATGAAGTGAAGATTCCAGAAACTGACTATCAGAACTAGTCCAGGATTTGATGCAATCAACCGAATGACAAGGAATACTGTCAGCTCGGAGTAATATAAGCAGGTCGGTACTTTTGGTATAAAATTTGTCCATTTAATTATGGTGTCAATATCACATCAGTCCCCATAAAAGGCAAAAAGACCTTACCTATCGCACTGCAATCAATTATTTGATAAGTCATGGAAGAAGCCATCAACATCGAGTCCATGAAATATGTGGAACACTGAGGAATTGTCAACCATAGGCAATATGGCTTCCGTCATCAGAGATCAACTGGTGACCTGCTCGCTTATGTCTCACATTTATGGCAGCTATCTATTGAAAAATATGGAGAAACTTCAGCTGTGGCATTAGATATTTCCAAGGTATTTGATCGAGTTTGGTACCAGGGACTCCTCGCCAAGCTTCCATCTTATGTTTTGCCTCCTCAGCTGTGTTCTATGCTTGCTAGTTTTCTCTCAAATAGGTCTCTCCATCATGTAGACGTTGATGGAGTTTCATCTGATACTCTACTCATAAATGCTGGTGTTCCACAAGAATCAATTTTAGCACCAACACTATTTCTATTCCAAATCAACGAATTGTTGATGAAAAGTAGATATCCTCATGTCCTATACACAGTTTCGCGGATGATAGTACCCTCCATACCGCTTTTTCTTCAAGGGCTCCTATATCGGCCAGTCAAACCAGAAATTAACGAGGAATTAATGTTAACAAAATAAATATAGACTTAGCAAAAATTCTCGAGTGGGGATCTAATACCCTGGTAGGATTCAATGCAAACAAAACACAAGTCTTTCCTTTAGAAAAGCCTATCTCACTGTGCACAACATAATTTAGTCAGGAGCAACCATACCATTAAAGCATTTGAGTCATCCATTTCGATGCTTGGCGTGACTATCAGCAATAACCTTTCTTGGAAAAATCACGTGAGGTCAAATGCCAAAAGTGTATCCCAAGAACTTGGATTTTTGTTTTGAGCCAAGAGCTATTTCACTTCCAGTCAACTGTTTATGATCTATAATAATAATAATAAATGCCTTTATTCGATATAAAGATAATGATACATCAACATATATACCGAAAAGGTGGAGACTCACTGTAAAGTGCTTTTCAGCTCAACCTAACTAACCTAAAACTAAAAGAATATAGAATCCTAATAGACATAAAGAGTATCAGAAATATAATGAAAATAATAAAGTATTCGTAACATATTATCATAAATATCTTAAATATTTATTGATGAATGATTGGGGATTTCAACGTGTGTAAAATGCATAGCCAAGGTTTACAATGATATGGACCTGTTACCATCAAATAAAATTGATTTCAATTTCTTTTTAAAATTGAGTAATGAGAAATTATTCCTCAGATCATTGGGTAAAGTATTATCGAGAACACAGGCGTTATACTGAAAACTTCTTCTAAACATGGCTGTATGGTATCTTGGCACAACTAAAGTTTGTCGATTTCTTGTTCCTAAATTGTTTATATTTTCGAAACCTTCAGCTTTTCAAGTAGGTAATGCGGCTCTTTGTGAATTAGAACTTTTTGTGTTAGAGAGAGCATGTGAAATTTTCTCAGATCCTCTAGCTTCATCTTTCTAGCATTATTATACGTGTGACTTATGTGATCATTATTTTTAATTCCAAAGGAATATCTCATACAGGAATGTTGAACTCTTTGTAAACGTGAAATATTTGTCATAGTTAGAGCTGTGCCATAAATTGCATCACAGTAGTATAGTTTGGAAATGATCAGAGAGTCACATATTTGCATTTTCAGCGCATTTGTCATGAAATGCCTGTATGGGTAAATACTTCTCAGAGTTGAATAGGAAGCTCTACATATATTGACAATATGTTTTTCGAATCGAATGTCTTTGTCCAACAATAAAGCTAACATTTTTAATTCATTAACAATGGGAATTGTCGTTCCCTGTATCTGAAAATTGCTGCTCTGTTGAGTTTCATCTCGCTTTGCTTTCGGTCCGAATATTATAACTTTGGATTTTTCATGGTTCAGCTTCAATCCATGTGCTGTTGATATGTGAAAAAGTTTATCAATGTCGCTATTTATCAAGTCTGTACACTCAATTCATTTATTATGATCAAAACTGAAATATACCTGTGTATCATCTGCATATAAATGCATCTGACAGTTCGCAAGGTGAGAATGAAAATCAGAGATATAAACTGTGAATAAAAGAGGTCCAAGAATGGAACCTTGAGGGACTCCTCGAGTGATTGGCAGAATATTTGATTCCTCCACATCATAATTTACGTATTGGGTACGGCTACTTAAATAGTCCCTTATCAATTTTACAGCTAAAAGTGAAAAGCCAATGAGGCACAGATTCGACCTGTCCTGGAATACTGTTCCCATTCTTGGAGTGCGGCACCTAAACATATCCTGAAACTATTGGATTCTGTCCAGAAAAGAGCAATTCGTCTTGTCGGTGATTTCTCGCTCACAAACTCGCTCACTTCTTTGGAACATCATAGAAAATTTGTCGATTTATCTCTTTTTATAGATATTTTCATGGCTCTTCTGAATTATCAATAATCGTTTCTTCATTGGCAGTCTCTTCGAGATTAACCCGTCAAGTTTAGTCTTCACATCCCTTGGTAGTCACTTTAGAGACCTGCAGAACGTACCTTTTCAAAGACTTGTTCATCCAACGAACATTGAAACTCATTGCATAGGGAGGTGTTCTAGGCATACCATCTCCTTTTCCTTGGTTCTCAAAATGTTCAAAAACAATAAATCGATAGGTTTATTCCCGTAGTTTCACATCTACTACCATACACTTACGCCACGAACTGCAATAAGTAACGTGAAAATCAAAATTTGATTTGAAATCTCAAAAATAAACAATTCCCCTGAACAGGCAACGCTTCGTGTGGAGATCTCAAGATATCCACTACCCTGCAGTGATGAGTGCCAATAAGCCTGAAACCGGTCAGTTAGTTTTCAGGCGTGCCTGTCTCAATGTAATCATAACCGCGAATTGGAAGGAAAGAAACACTTGCATTCTGTATGAACTCAGTTAATCGGTGCATAGACTACGAGTAGATGTAATTCAATATTCTGCATTGTATTTGCAAGTAAAGTATTTGTTTTCAGCTCGTAGTCTACCTTTTCAAACATCTTAAATTTATTTTAGGTGAATTGTTGATCAATCAATCAATTTTTATTGTTTCAAAAAACATACAGTTTTATAACAAAGAGTTTGGTTTAAAGTAACAAGATATTTCGTGAACAGCAAAAAAAGATTAATATAAATTATAAATCATGGGTTAATATATAAAAAAAGAAACTAGAAGGTTATAAGTGTTAGGATACAACAATATATTTATCATTACATAATAGAAAGTCACATGCATCATGTAAAAAGTATAATCAGGTTAGATGTTATTCATTGATGATAAATGAGCGTAATTTGATAATATTCCAGATATGTGAAAAAATAATTTTTGCGAGGGCTGGCGTTATAACGTTGAGGTTGTCAACTGAATGATTTAGATCATGTTGGTATTTTATCACTACTATACTTGTTCTATACATATAGACTTAAATGTCATAACGATCAATTCAGAAAAGTGGTAGCAAGTTCTGTGTTCTGTGAATTCCATCTGACATCAGAGGCTCTGAGTAGAAAAACATTTTTGTATAGAGTGACACGCATGTATTTACATGTTATGTGAATGTATTAATTATAACGCCATCGTTGTATTGTATTTCGTCGTATTAATAAAACCAAGTGAAGAATCAAACTTATTGGGGCATTCGAATAGTAGATGGTGAATTGTTTCGTGGAGGCCCATATTACAGATTGAGCATATCTCTTTTGAGTGAATGCGGTGGGTGGAGCCTTCGAGGGTTAATTTAAATTCAAACTGGTTGCACAATCTCAGAATCTCAGAATATCCAGCAAATTCAAGTTCTTGTTTCACTTGGCGTGTCCAGTTATAGTTCAGAGCTACATTACTCAATTGAATTTGCCGTAAAAAACAAATTTTAGGGAGTCGATGATTCTCCATGTCAAGAAGTTTGATAAGCCAGTTGAGGGTGTGTTTGAAAGTCACGTAGGCCAGTTTGACTTTGTCTCTAGTCGAAAAGCATAGTCTGGGGTACAGATGGAAAGCGATAAAAGGCGCTTGAAGAAGGTGAGTTGGACACGCTCCAATACATCACCGTATCTGATGCCCCAGACTGGGATACAATTTGTTAAAATGCTAAGAACTAGTGAATCAAAAAGACGAATTCTTGATGCCCATGAGTCCATTTTTGATTTGGCCATCAGGGCAATTATTTGGCCAATTGCTTGCTTTGCTTTGTCGGCCGTGATAGATGACATATTGCGAAAGAGAAGGGAACTGGAGAATGTAACACCTAGATACACGAACTTATTGACAACTTCGATAGGGTTAGATTTGTAAGTGAAAACGGGAGGATTTTAGTTTGTTTCGTGTTGACTGTGAGTAGATTTTGATCACTATATCGTTCTAGTAACTTTAGTTTTTTGCTGAGGTCAATTTCCGAATCTGCCAGTATTACTAAGTCGTCTGCGTAAGTAAGAATCAGTAGGTCAGTTTTGTTATCAATATTGATACCTCTCGCCCCATTCGTTGTGAAGAAATGGTCTATGTCAGCTAGAAATAAAGAGAATATAAGGGGGCTCAGAGGTTCACTCTGTAAAACGCCTGTAGTGATATCAAATGGTCTAGAGAGTCCATCCGATGCTCTAACTCTGATTGTGGCCTGTTCATAGATATTTCTCATGATAGAGATCATTCTTGAGCTCACACCCATAGCGTTCAGCTTTTGCCAAAGGAGGGCATGATTAATAGAATCGAAGGCCCTTTTGTAACCAATAAATGATGAAAAAATTTTGCGCTTTTTCAGCCTTAGGTGTAACTGAATGACGAAACTCAAGATATATACGTTGTCAATGCAACCTCTATTCGATCTGAATCCTGATTGGGATTCCGGAAGTATTTTGTTATCTTCTGACCAGGAATTGAGTCTATTCAAAATAATTTGAGAAAAAAAATTTCGGGGCAGTTTATAAGAGCAATTTCCCTGAAATTTTGAGGATCCTCAATTGGGCCTTTCTTGTGTATATAATTTTTGTCCAGTTGTGTGGGATGAGGTGTGTTTCCAAAATTCTGTCGAATAAGGCAGTCATGTATAATATCCAGTTATTAGGGAGATTCTTGTAGAATTCGTATGGGACACGATCAGAGCCGGGTGCTTTGTTATTTTTGTATTTATTGAGGACTGAGTAGATTTCCATAGTTGTGATCGGGGAATCGAGATATGGGTGTGAGGCGTCAAAATAGAGAGAGTTGTCATGAATTCTTGGTGGATATACAGGGTCGCTGATATGTATGGAAACGGTCGAATATCTCTTAAAGTAAGATAGTTAGCGAAAAATGTTACGATACAAAAGTTCTAGGGTTTTTCGAAATCCATCACACTAAATAAAAATTAAGTATACAGGATTAATAAAAAAATCGTGGAGAAATAAAGTTGCTATTTCTTTAATGGAACACCCTATATATTTTTCCATATTTCAATTCACAACTTCGTCTTCTATCACTGTATTCTATGATGATTAAAATTTCAATACGCTCAGTATCAGTTAAGTGTGCAATTTTTGACATGTGTTGTCAAGTTCATCACTGTTAGACAAAAAAACGACGCGGCGTTGTTATGGAGCTGGAAACTTACAAAGGTAACTTGATGGACTATGAAGTTAATAGACCAAAACATTTTTAGATAATTTCATCAAAATTTGATGTCTCTAAAACGGTTGAATTTGAGAAATGATGTGCTACATCAATTTTGTTAAGAATTTCTAGCAGAATTTAAATATGAAATAATACATATAGGGTGTTCCATTGAAGGAAAAGCAACTTTATTTCTCCAAGACTTTTTGACTAATCCTTGAACCCTGAACCCTGAACTATGGTATCTTAACATTTTTCGCTAGCTATCTTACTTTAAGAAATAATCAACCGTTTCCATACATATCAGCGACCCTGTATATTGCTGTAGAAGGTTTCCCTCCAGCACTAAGAGCAGTACGAGAGGACACAGTATTTCGAAATTGTTTGAGGGTTGACCAGAAGGTTTTGGGGTATCTGCTATTAGACAGGGCATTGAGAGTATCAGCATAGAAAACGTTTTTTTCCCTTTCAGAAGTTTTTTATAAACATATTTGGAGTCAAGGTATGATTTTTTGCACTCGTTAGATAAGTTGTGTTTTTTACAAATCTTCAGATGATATCCCACCTGTAGTTTTGTGGCTCGGCATTCCTGATCAAACCAAGGTGCATCCTGTTTGCGGGGGGAGTGTAGCCGAATTTGTTTGTGAAGGTTGAGGAAGCCTGCTGTTTGTGTGATTGCAGCACTTAGATTGTTGTTAGATAAGTGTACATCAGGAATGTAGGAGATTTTATCGGAAACCATCATTGTAAGTTTGTACTGAAGTGAGGTGTCGTCGTTCCACCTGAAGACAGTTTTGGGAAGTGAGTCAAGTATAGAGGAGTCAGTTTTCGGGTCGATGATATTCAATATCAAGGAAAGGGAGATTGGAAAGTGATCTGAGATAGAGATTTGATTAAGTACTATTAAATCATAAAACAGTGACAAACAAGAATTGCTCATCCAGGCTAGGTCTATTACACTATTTCCATTGGTGCTTATGTGCGTAAACTGTGCAGGGGTGTCTGAGATAGATCTACCGTTCACACATGAACTGAAGAATATTACGCCCCCTCGTATTGAGAGTTTTATCATTAGTACGTCGGGTTTCATGCAAATTTACATCTCCAAGAATCTCTGCGGGAATTGTTCCCATGTCTGATACTCTACAGTTGAAATCGCCACCAATTATAATAGGAATGTCAGGATAATCTTCCACAACTCCCGATAGAGTCTCCTGAAAACTCTGTAAAATATGAACCAGGTTCAGGGATGGTTTGAAGTAGACGGAGCATATCATTATTGTGAGATCATGAAATCTAAAATGGCAGAATAGCCACCAGGGAGACCTATCTAGTACGGATGCCTTTATATGTTTTTTATAAAAAATGCTGATGCCGCCGCTGGCTCTTCCTAGTGACTTTTCTTTGATGGCCGAGCTAATTGTTGACGTTTGAGATTATGAATATCATTTTGATTTTTGCGTTTACTGCTTATAACATCAGTATTCAATCTCACTGAAGTGAGAAGTACGTACCAGGGAACATAGCAGCTCAATAGACACTTTTGAACGTACTGAAAATCTTCATGACTGATTGATGTTCAGATCGTTATTGTGTGTAGCCAAAATTATATGCAACTTGTTACAGCAATTGTCTGTTCAATCTGTTATTCAACTCATCGCACAACTAATGGCATAATGTATGGTCCATTTGAATCGGTCGTAAAGATTAGTGAATCAAAAAGACGAATTCTTGATGCCCATGAGTCCATTTTTGATTTGGCCATCAGGGCAATTATTTGGCCAATTGCTTGCTTTGCTTTGTCGGCCGTGATAGATGACATATTGCGAAAGAGAAGGGAACTGGAGAATGTAACACCTAGATACACGAACTTATTGACAACTTCGATAGGGTTAGATTTGTAAGTGAAAACGGGAGGATTTTAGTTTGTTTCGTGTTGACTGTGAGTAGATTTTGATCACTATATCGTTCTAGTAACTTTAGTTTTTTGCTGAGGTCAATTTCCGAATCTGCCAGTATTACTAGGTCGTCTGCGTAAGTAAGAATCAGTAGGTCAGTTTTGTTATCGCCCCATTCGTTGTGAAGAAATGGTCTATGTCAGCTAGAAATAAAGAGAATATAAGGGGGCTCAGAGGTTCACTCTGTAAAACCCCTGTAGTGATATCAAATGGTCTAGAGAGTCCATCCGATGCTCTAACTCTGATTGTGGCCTGTTCATAGATATTTCTCATGATAGAGATCATTCTTGAGCTCACACCCATAGCGTTCAGCTTTTGCCAAAGGAGGGCATGATTAATAGAATCGAAGGCCCTTTTGTAACCAATAAATGATGAAAAATTTTGCGCTTTTTTAGCCTTAGGTGTAACTGAATGACGAAACTCAAGATATATACGTTGTCAATGCAACCTCTATTGGATCTGAATCCTGATTGGGATTCCGGAAGTATTTTGTTATCTTCTGACCAGGAATTGAGTCTATTCAAAATAATTTGAGAAAAAAAATTTCGGGGCAGTTTATAAGAGCAATTCCCCTGAAATGTTGAGGATCCTCAATTGGGCCTTTCTTGTGTATCATAGTAAATATAATTTTTGTCCAGTTGTGTGGGATGAGGTGTGTTTCCAAAATTCTGTCGAATAAGGCAGTCATGTATAGTATCCAGTTATTAGGGAGATTCTTGTAGAATTCGTATGGGACACGATCAGAGCCGGGTGCTTTGTTATTTTTGCATTTATTGAGGACTGAGTAGATTTCCAAAGTTGTGATCGGGGAATCGAGATATGGGTGTGAGGCGTCAAAATAGAGAGAGTTGTCATGAATTCTTGGTGGACATATATTGCTGTAGAAGGTTTCCCTCCAGCACTAAGAGCAGTACGAGAGGACACAGTATTTCGAAATTGTTTGAGGGTTGACCAGAAGGTTTTGGGGTATCTGCTATTAGACAGGACATTGAGAGTATCAGCATAGAAGTGAGTCAAGTAGAGAGGAGTCAGTTTTCGGGTCGATGATATTCAATTTCAAGGAAAGGGAGATTGGAAAGTGATATGAGATAGAGATTTGATTAAGTACTATTAAATCATAAAACAGTGACAAACAAGAGTTGCTCATCCAGGCTAGGTCTATTACACTATTTCCATGTGCGTAAACTGTGCAGGGGTGTCTGAGATAGATCTACCGTTCAAAAGGGTGAAGGAGTTTTCACACATGAACTGAAGGATATTACGCCCCCTCGTATTGAGAGTTTTATTATTAGTACGTCGGGTTTCATGCAAATTGACATCTCCAAGAATCTCTGCGGGAATTGTCTCCATGTCTGATACTCTACAGTTGAAATCGCCACCAATTATAATAGGAATGTCAGGATAATCTTCCACAACTCCCGATAGAGTCTCCTGAAAACTCTGTAAAATATGAACCAGGTTCAGGGATGGTTTGAAGTAGACGGAGCATATTATTATTGTGAGATCATGAAATCTGAAATGGCAGAATAGCCACCAGGGAGACCTATCTAGTACGGATGTCTTTATATGTTCTTTAAAAAAAATGCTGATGCCGCCGCTGGCTCTTCCTAGTGACTTTTCTTCGATGGCCGAGCTAATTGTTGACGTTTGAGATTTTGAATATCATTTTGATTTTTGCGTTTACTGCTTATAACATCAGTATTCAATCTCACTGAAGTGAGAAGTACGTACCAGAGAACATAGCAGCTCAATAGACACTTTTGAACGTACTGAAAATCTTCATGACTGATTGATGTTTAGATCGTTATTGTGTGTAGCCAAAATTATATGCAACTTGTTACAGCAATTGTCTGTTCAATCTGTTATTCAACTTATCGCACAACTAATGGCATAATGTATGGTCCATTTGAATCGGTCGTAAAGATTTGTATTACCTAAGAAGTGTCTAGATCTCTGCTCATAGAGCATCGTGATGCAACCTACATAATCAAAACACATTATTACTGCAATTGTGGTCGTTTAATTAGGAAAAATAATAATTGGTGCAATACCTGGTTATCGCAGCCACGAATCTATACACATATTAACTCATTTGGAGAATCAAGCACCATAATTTTCTCAATCATCTGAGGAAAAATAATGACGCATTCATTATCCGTTCAACAGAATCGCACTTCCGGAAATTACACTTTAAGTTTATTTTTATGCAAAAGTGGTTGGAATATGTGAATATTGAGCTCTTCAGCATGACTAGTGGAATCAGTGGTGTTTGAGGAATAACAGATAGATGAAAAAATGGTGGAATGCTTCAAAATGTCGACAATGGCATACACACTGGTAGGATTTATCAAACCTTCATATGACAAATTTAAGGCTGGCCAAACTTCCGTACGACTCAACCGACAGCGCTTTGAAGGACGAATTTACTTGATTTGTACAATTTGTCGTACAACTGATTACATAAAGTATAGTAAATTAATACCTTCAGAACAGTTTTTTTTTCATTCATGCGTGTGTGGAATATGATGATATTCATTTTCACTTTATGTTTTTTTATCTATAGTTACGAATGTTGTTTCGTCTTGCAAGATTGTCTTGCAATACTTCTGAGGGTATTCTAGCATTTATCGATAGAAATTTTGAATATTATTAGTAGGTAACTTCTTCCTATACATATTAATTTCAAATGCTAACACCGAAGTTTCATTATGATATGACAAAAATCGATAAAACATATCAAATAAGCCATCAAATCAATGCTAATAATAATAATAATCTTTATTTAGCTAATCGCTACATACAAATACATGAATAGAAGTAGTGAATAAAATATATATATATAAAATAATGTTGAGTAAAAAACTATGAATAAATATAAACAAATAAACTACATACACATTTAGAAAAAACAAACTAAAAGATAAAAATTTGGACAATACATAATTTCTCAAATGTTTTTTGAAGTTATTTAGGTTATCACAGCTTTTCAGATCAGCTGGCAAGCTGTTGAACACATGTAGGCCCTTATGCAAAATTGATCGCATTGCTCTATTTTGAATAATTTGTAGTTGTTCTATTTTATAGGTTGGTAAATTGAATAAAAGTGTGGAACAGAACTCTAAATGAGGCGCAGCTATGCTATTATACAATAATATTTTGGTACTAATCGTTAAATGTTTTCCTATTCTAGAAATGAAGCCAATTTTTTTCGAAAATTTACTGATTATATAATCAACATGTGCATGGAATGATAAATTAGAGTCAAAAATCACACCCAAGTATTCAACTTCCTTTAATACAAATATTCATAATGTCCATATTTATTTCATTCAGTTTACGTCTTGTTCCAAAAATGCAAAATTTTGACTTAGACGTATTTATACAGAGTTTATTATCACATAATCACTGAAAGATGTTCTTCAAGTCAGTATTAATTTTTCTCTGCATTTCATTGATATTCCTACCTATTACATATATCATTGTGTCATCTGCAAACAGTACAGCTTTACCCTCTTTCAATACATTAACAATATCATTTATATAAATGATAAACAACAAAGGACCTAAAACTGTTCCCTGAGGGACACCATGTTCTACAGATATGCACTCAGACATACAATCTTTATATTTTGTTCTCTGAACCCTACCTGACAAATATGAACAAAACCAATTATAAACCGTTCCCTTAATCCCTATTTTGTGCATTTTTTTTAATAAGCTTGTTCTACATATAGTCTCAAAAGCACGCCTTGAATCTAGAAAAACAGCTAGTACACAATCACCACTTTCCAAAGCCTTCAAAAAATCATCACAAATACTAACAACGACAGACTCACATGAGTGCCTGGTACGAAAGCCCGACTGATTTGGTACCAAAATGTTGTTTTCATCGCAGTAAGTCTGAAGTTGCTGCTTCACCACGACTTCCAGAACCTTCTCGTAGACTGGGACGGTGTTGATCGGCCTGAACTCTGTAGACTTATTTGTGTTGGCAACTTTCTGAACGGGAATAACAACTGATGTCTTCCACTCCTCCGGAAAAACTCCATTCACAAGGGATGTGTTTATGATGTCTAGCAAACGATTTCCAACAACTGCGCATGCATCTACTAATACAGTCTTTGATATACCATTCTCGTCTGCTCCCAAATTCTTCAATTCCTTCAATATTTTCTTCAATTCCTGTATGGATATAACATTGAACTGATTTATTTCCTCAAATGTTGATACAGTGCCAGTGATGTCATTCACTGCTGGAAACGTAGGTATATCATTTAAGATCGTTTTAATGCTGTTGATGAAGTATATATTGAATTCCTTCTTCCTTCCTCTTGTACAGATGTTATAACTTGCTGTTCAAAATGTATCTCATCAGGAAGACAACTTTTTTTGTTGGGAAGTAGGGTTTTCAAATTCTTCCATAATTCTTTAGAGTTTGATTTGTTCACATCAATAATCTCTCTGAAGTATCTGTCCTTTTCAAGTTTGATGCAGTTCACAACTTGATTTCTTTTAACTTTGTATGTATTCCATACCTCATCATTGCGTTCATGCACTGCTCTTCTATACAAGCAGTCTCTCTCGTACATCATTTCCCTTATGACAGGGGTTATCCACTTTTTATTCTGAAATTTTTGTTGAACATATGATTTGACTCTTGGACACATTAGATTTATTATTTTGGTTATATCGTCCACGAATGCGTTGGCCAGGATATTTATATCCGTAATACTATTATTCCAAGAAGTTTCAAAAAGAGATTCTTGCAATGCATTACTATTGTAATTTTTAATGAAAACAACCTTTTTCTATGTAATGAGAAGAAACATCACCTTTTCTGTTCACTCCCACGCCATGATGGTGATTATAGTTCTCGGATCATAGAGATATTTAGTAACCAAAGAGTCTTCGAAAATTGATCACTGTATGGACAGTATCAAATGATTTATATAAACTTCAAACAAAATTTCAGAAATCGCAATATGTTTGCTTTTTTTCTAGGTGTTCCAATTCAAGAACATTATTATGCAGTAGAGAGTTAACTATACTGATTTGAAAATAATAATTGAATTAACATCTGATGTTCTATGATATCGAATACGACATATCTGTCTTACTTTATATCGAATCTGCTAGCCACAAAAAACTTGACAGAACTACTACCATCCATTTTCTTGAATTTTCATAATCCAATGTTGGGATTTTCCAATCTAGATGCCGAGGGAAGGATAATTAAGAGGTTTATAAATGATGGAGATAAATTAGTGGGTAATGAATAAAGTGAAAATTACCTTATTGAACTCTGAGAATTTCTTGACAAAAACCAGAATGGCTAGTATATATGGAAATTCTATTGATTTCTTCTTGAGTTTCGTTCATAATCAATTACCTAATCAATTGGACCGATATATATGCCATTCTCCCATTTTCTCATTAACCATCTATTGACATTTTATGTTGAGCACCCCGTAATTTTTACAATTCAATGTCGGTTGATACTGAATAACAACTTGGGGTGGGTATTTGTATGCCATTTGAATCAATGATGAATAGAGCCTACTCAATTTGGAATATCTCGAATTTTCACACCCTAGGTATATCTTCGTCATCACTTGCGTCAGATCCAAAGTATCATAGATCGAAAATCTACAGGGATAATTTCTGAAAATGTAATGGAATAAAGGAGGAACATTAGATCGATAGAGCAGACTCACTAACACAAGAAACCAAATTTTCAAAATGATCCAGTGTTCCGTTATTTGGATACTTCTATCACCCTTATATTTATCAGAAAATATCATGCCTGATGTTCCTGGAATGACAATTTATATTTAGTTTTAATCGATACCAATCCCTATGGCAAAGTGTGTATTATTCAAATCGTTGAAATATCTGTGCATCGTGTGATTAAAAAGAATAGAAGATGTTGATTGAAAATTGTTCAGTTTATTATTTCTAGTCAGAATTCTGAATTCTGAGCATTAACGTTGTTGGATTCAGTTGTATACATTTGATATGACATCCAGGATTGAGCCTCCATGACAATACATAAATTCGTATGATTTCGATGCGTATAATTTTCTGAGAAAGAACACCATCATAATCTAGTATATAATAAGGCGAATCAGTGCATTTCTCGACCTCATCTGGTTATTCTCACCAGGTTGTATTATCGAAATAAAAGTATAGATGAACCAGAGAAGAATCTATAGTTAATTTCAGTTAAGAATACAGCGTTGAAATGTTAGATGAAAATATTATAAGTCTGAGCAACTCTCCGTGGTCATCGCCTATTTGGGTGGTAAAAAAAAATCTGATGTATTGGGTAAACAAAAATGGAGAGTGCTCAACGAAAAAATAGCTCTCAACACGGAGAACGGACATTTCGAGTATCTAAGAATGCCTTTCGGGCTCAAGAACGCCCCCGCTACATTTCGAAGAATCATGGACAACATCTTACGTGGAATCCAAAATGAAAAATGTCCGGTGTACTTGGACGATATAATCGTTTAATCAACATCATTACAAGAACACCTAGAGAGACTCAGAAGCGTTTTTCAAAGACTTCGAGATTCCGACTTCAAGATACAAGTCCGAGTTTCTGCGAAAAGAAGTCGCGTATTTAGCTCACATAGTTAATCCTAAGGGTGTGAAACCAAATCCCGAGAAAATAAAGGCAATTAAGCAATTTCCAATACCAAAGAACACCAAACAGATAAAAGGTTCTTTGGTATTAATAGGCTACTACCGTAGGTTTATAAACGATTTTGCTAGGGTTACAAAACCACCTACCAAGTGTCTCAAGAAAGGAGCAAAAATTGAGCATGATTACGAATTTTTAGACTGTTTCGATACGTGCAAAATCTTTCAATTAACGAACCGATACTACAGTATCCGGATTTTTCAAAACTCATGTAATTTCGCATTAGACGCTGTCCTGTCCCAAGGACCAATTGGTAGAGATCTGCCTATTGTCTATGCTTCTCGAACCGTGAATGATTCCGAACAGAACTACTCGACAATTGAGAAGAGGAGCTGTTTGCAATAGTATGGGCCACAAAATATTGCCGTTTATATTTGTTTGGCAAAAAATTTGATATTGTCACCGACTACAAACCTCTAGAATGGCTTTTTTCACTCAAAGACCCCAGCTCGAAATTAACGAGATGGCGTCTAAATATATGACTATAACATCAAGTACAAAAAAAGAAACTAAATTCGAACACCGACGCACTATCGCGCATAGAGATTCACACCAAGACAGTTTCCGACGAAATTGAAGACTTAGTAAGAGACATGACGAATAAACCTAGTAACCCTGAGAATGAAAAAATTATTAAGACATTTTTGAATCACAAAATGTAAATAAACGGCGCGATTTGGACGAAATTTCCATGCAAATGCATATGGACGAGTCAATAAAAGACTTTGATGATGACAACGAGAACGAAGAACAAGACGATTACACCATGCATTCCAACGCAGACCAACATCCTGTAGTAGGTATTCCAACTACAGATTCACCAGTTAATTTCGGTCAGAATCAAATAATAATTCCAACAGTCTTACATTCTCCCGCGAAGCCAAGAATCATTATTCTATTCGAGAAAAAAAGATTTTCAGTACTTCTGCAAACTCATTTTAAATGGCCATCATAAATTGCACAAAACTACTGATAGAAATAACAAACAAAAACGACATTGAAGAGTTAATCACAAATTATGAAAGCGAATCGAACCACCGCGGAATCGAGGAGACTGTGAACCGAATTAAGGAAAAATACTATTGGCCTCACATCAAAGAATCAGTTCAAACTTTCATCAATAACTGTGATATTTCCCAACAGAGTAAATACGAACGACACCCTATACGAATGGAAATGAATATCACCCCAACAGCTTCCGAACCATTTGAGATAATTGATTTGGATACTTGGCTCAGCCAAAGTTGAACAATACAAACATAAACTCATACACTACTATGATATGAATCGCATAATTCCAGAAATGGAGAAACTGCATTCGAAATCTCACAATATAATAAGCCTAATATTAACAAATAAAAACTATTCTTTTGATACATCAAACTATCTAATCATCCCACAATTCACTGAAGAGAAAGTGGAGTCAAAACTAAGAAATATACTTCCACATCATAAAATACGCAAAAGGAGAATAATTGACGGATTGGGTTCAATTTTCAAGTCCGTCACTGGTAGTTTATATGATTTCAATGGTCAACGCCATTAACAATTGATTTCTCAACTAGAATCAAATCAAAAACGAATAGTTTCTAATATGGGCAGACAATATATCTCTGAATGTCATGGAAAAATTCAACAAAACTATCCGAATAATAAATCATAATGAGCAATAAATCACTTCTAAATTAAATCAGATCGCATTGATCGTCGAAAGCCATACATACAGAGAGAATGCAATGTTAATAAAAGATATTCTCGATCAAATTATGAATATGTACGAAATAATCAATTCCATCCTTCAAGACATTGAAAACTCGATCACTTTCTCGGAATTACAAGTGATGCACCCGAGTATCATTTCAATGAATAAATTGTACATCGAACTGAAGAAACTAAGCGAACAAACCGAATCAAAACAACTGCCATTCGCAGTAACTTTCAATAATACCGAATACTTCAAGAAATTGATAAAAATCGATAGCTATATATATATATATATATATATATATATATATATATATATATATATATATATATATATTCTTCAAATACCAATGACGTTTCCTTTCGATTTCGAGCTATACCACTTTTATTCAGCCCCCGTATATTTTAAGGGTCAGTTTAAGGCAATCATTCCTAAGAATGAGTTCTTGATATTAGACATAATGTATTTTGCACTCCTGAGCAATGCTTGTAAAGGAATTCTTCCTCAATGGTACATTCGCGATAAACAAGAACTACGTGAAGTAGAAGATAGACTTTGCGAAATTCAGCAACTCAACATCGAAAACACCTCCACATGCCGCCAAACTGGACTCCACTTGACCAAACCAATGATGAACCACCTAGACGCATTAATCAATGGATCGGATTATTTCCATCCGAAACAACCACAAAACTCGAATGTTACAAGCAAGAAGAAATTGAGAAAGTGATAGGCACATACTTTATCGAAATTCCAATGGGCTGTCAATTTACAATCGATCAGTTAACCATAACAAACGAACAACAATATATAAACCCGAACCAGCCGATCCTGTTTCCTGACATAGACGTTACCGTCACAATGTCTCCAAAAGCCAACATCGACATAGAATTAGAAGATCTCAGATTAGACGAACTACAAGATATCAGAACTCAGATGGTAGAAAATCAACCCGATTTTCATTTTTCCAATCCACCCTATGTACCTAGTGCCTGGAAGTAATCTTATTTGTACTTCTGACTGCTGTCGCTTGCTACCTGATATACAAGAAGATCGCCAGCAGGGTGCGAAACCCAGCACCCTCAGAAGTGGACCACTATGATGTTCGTCTTCCTCTCTAACCCTCGGAAGCCGAAACTATGGGGGGAGGAATTATGTTACCACTCTATGACGATTCCCACAAGAAGATGCTGACATTGCTGATCCCACAGTCCGGATTCCGTGAATCTACCGTTTCCATAAAATCAGCAAGATCATCGAGCTACCAGAAGGAAGCCTTTCTCAACTCAAATCTTACCTCATCAAAATATTAGTATCCCTCTTTTTTTTGTCAGACACATCTATCGGAATTATCATTCATACATTGTGACATTCAAATTTAGCGGGAGAAAGGCATAGAAATTGTCCTATTTGTCGAGAGGGAAATTAGCAGGCATGTTTCCAAAATTCCAGAAAGGGAGAAACCGAATGTCGAAAATTGAACAGGAAGAAAAGTTCTTTGATATCCTGGCATCATAAGGTGAAGTTCAAAACCTAAGATCACACAGTGATATTCTGCCGACAGTTCGGGTTGTGGCCGTCTAGAAGGTGAATTATTGTTCTTCAGTGTGGCAACGCGAAACATTGTGAGTTGTTTAGTCTCTGGGGGGTGAAATTCAGTTATATTTAATAATTCATGCCTATAGCCTATCGTGAAGTTTCCCTATTTTGGTTAATTTGTGTTGATATACTTATGCTAGATTCATGAACCATATAGGTAATCAGTCTGAAAATGTGTCAAGTAATGTAAAGTGATTTATTTTGTAATCAATTTCACCCAATCAATTCACTTAGTCATTATTTTTTCTTAATTTATTCACCCTCGAATAAAAGCCATCATTAGAATCCGTCGTTTTCTAATTCAATTGGGCGTGGGAAAAATTCCTTATACAAATCTGAGTTGTTTGAATTACATTTGATACATGCACACAGCCGATCAAATCTTTCACTTGAGTGACTACAGTATGATAGAATGGCTACTAAATACAAGAAGCTTTCCATAAAAAGATCCATCATCCACAAAGACATCTGATTTTTACAAAATTGCATCAAGGAGCAGGTCACCCCTGTTTTTGCTAAAATAAGAATTTCTAGAAACGTGAATACCAACATGAAAAGAGTAATGGAACTTAAAATACTCAGACAGACTATTTGTTGACATTACTCCAAACTCAATCTAATCAACTGTGGAATGAAGAACTCATATGATGTATTAGTAAGACAATTTGATTACTTGAATTTACAGAATTTTCTCAGACAGGTTAGTGATGGGGTGAATTCGGTGAGGATTATCAAATTCGATAAAGTCAATTAGAATTTGAAAGATTTAATAAAACAGGAAATTGATCATTAGAAAAAAAAACAAAATAATTTGAAGAACATTTCACAATTTAAATTTCATGATAGAGTAATGAATCTGTGTTCGATGATGATGAAATGGATTTGTTGATGTTGGGCCTGAAGTTTACACTAGAGTCTTCAGTTTATGAAAGAAACCTTCTGGAATTTGCAATTGAAATTGATGTGGCAATCGAACAATTATCAAAAGATAGTAATGTTAAAGAGATCATACGTAATGATACTCAAAATGTCGTGTTATACAGATATAAAAAGAATTTGAAAAGAATTTCTAATGATCAATTACACAAACACTACAAAAAAACATAATTTCAGCCCCAACAGAAAATCTCAGGTTTTGAAATCAGTTTCATACAAAAATTATAATAGATTAGATTTTTTGAAGGATTTATATATTGAAGAGGAGTTGCTAAATGGTGATCTATGTCTGAATTCAGAAGTAAATCTGAACAGATCATACATTCCTTCACATAGAAGATTGAAATAACCATAAAAGATATTTATTCATTTCCAAAATTTGTCTATGATGAATTTATGAATTTTCTTCTATTTATCGTTCCATGTCCATTTCAAGTGACATCACAGAATTTATATTTCTATGCTGCTTCACTCTCGTCATCACTTCTCTGTGGACTTTTCAACAGTCGACATGTAATATTCGTTGACAATTTTCAAATTTTTTAATTTCATAACAGGTTTATCCCAATGTTTGGAAAACCAAATATTTTTTTTATCGATGTAAAGCAGTTTGTAACAACTGAATACGTTTATGATTTTGTGGAATTCTCGTAATACCTGACAAGTGAGTATTGATTTACCTCCATACAAAAAATGTTTTGTATTTTTTTATCTCTATATACATTGATAAGAATTTTTTCTACTTAAACAAAATCATACTTGTTTGCAGGTATGCGCTTTGCTATGATTTTAGAAAATATAATTTGCATGAAATACAAATCTGAGTTGTTTGAATTACATTTGATACATGTACACGGCCGATCAAATCTTTCACAAAGAAAAATCACTCTTTTCACAAGAGACTAGGGTCAAGTAAAGTACCACCGCACCACAAAAGTGTAGCACTGAAGCCGCGACTCGTCCCCGATATCCAAGAGCCGATCGTGACTGTTGGGAGGATTGATTGAAGATAAGTCGACCATATGTGTTACTAAAAGTTACTGGTATACGATGAGATAACCATCTTCCCTTTCCCTCGAAATACCATTGTTGATTAATGTCCTCAATTGGGTAATGAATAGTTGAAGATCGAGTCATCTTGAATGAAGTTAGTTATAACCCTTTCTTTAGTATTTCTCAAATGAACTCACAGGTATGGACAACCGAATAATCGAGTGAGTTGAATTCAAAAGTTAAAACCTCCTTGTCGGGGTATGTTATACGTTCATAGAAATAAAATACCAACATTGTTTGTGATTATTGTTATTATATATGATACAAGAAATGCATGAATTCAACTGAATATATTATTGTCATAGATTATATGTACAATCTAAAAAAACAAATTCATGAACCAACTAGAATAACACGCCGAACTTCTACATTGCTGGATAATATTTTCATAAACTTTGATAATGGCTCTCCTGGTGAAGTAGTTACATCTGCTCTATCGGATCATGAAGCCCAAATTCTGAGAATATACAACCCTAAGCAGGCTGAAGCCGTGTCCAATGAATCAAGGACTAAAAGGAGGATATTTTCAGACTCAAAACTAACCCAGTTGAGAGATGAACTACATACCTTTAAATGGATAAACCTCTATTCCTTCGATGATCCGAATGAAGCATATGACTACTTTCTTGGAACATTGAAACAATTGATGGATTTAGTTGTTCCCTTGAAGAAGGTAATGAGTAATGGAAAAAAGAGATATTGGATAACCATTGGCATCAGAACATCAAGTAGACAAAAGAAAATACTGTATCAACAACAGAGAAATGGAACTATATCAAAGGATACTTATAAAAATTACTGTAGGATTTCAAAATCAGTGGTAGATCAGGCCAAAAAACTATCTAATATTAATTATATTCGAGAATCAAACAATAAATCCAAGGCAGTATGGAATCTTGTTAAGACATATACTGGCCACTCAAATGGTCTGAAGGACTCCATAATAAAAAATATTGACCCCAATGCAAACAATAAAACATCGGTTCTAAATAAAGTGAATAATTTTTTCATAAACAGTTGTCCCGATCTGAGATGTGGTAATCTTATAGAAAATGCTCGTTTTATGCCAAATCTATTTGAAAAGAGTATATTTTTTTTTCCAACAAATCCACAGGAGGTTTATGATACAATTATGATGTTAAAAAACACTAGATCAGTCGGTGAGGATGAAATACCAGTAAAGCTTTTAAAATATGCAGCCTATGAGTTATGCGATCCTTTGGCATACCTAATTAACATTACTTTCTCAACAGGAATTTTTCCAGATAAACTAAAAACGGCATTTGTGAGAGATTTTTTTTTAAAAAGGTGACAAAAGTCTCATTAATAATTATAGGCCTATTGCAATTTTGTCAAATATCAGTAAGATTTTCGAAAAAATAATATGTGCAAGATTGACTAACTTTTTGGAATCGAACAATCTTTTATGTGACAGACAAAATGGATTCAGGAAGAATGAATCAACTATTCGAGCTACTTATCAGGCATTATGTAGGGTAATCGAATCTCTCAATGAAAAACAGGTAACCACTGCTGTCAATCTCGATCTTTCAAAGGCATTTGATAGTGTAGACCACCTCCTGTTGGCCAAAAAATTGTCCTGTTATGGCATTAGAGGGTTAGCACTCAATCTACTCACTTCCTATCTCAATAACAGGTATCAATGTGTGATTGAATTGAATCCAGATGACCTTTTCATATCTGAAAAACTACTGATTACTCGAGGTGTTCCTCAAGGATCAGTGCTGGGCCCCCTGTTGTATATACTTTATACCAATAATGTTCCTGAAGTTATTAGTGAATATATGATACAATATGCTGATGACTGCTCGATTATATTCAGTTCTGATGATGGTCAGGAATCAATACGATACAATATCACTAAAACTTTGAATACATTGGAAGAATATTTTACAATGCATAATCTGAAGCTGAATACCAATAAGACTCAAATAATTCCTTTTGCTCAAAAAATCAATTTGGATAGCTTCAAAAATGGCACAAGTTCCTTAAATCCTGTATCTAAACTTTCTTTTCTTGGTATCACGCTTGATTCTAAGCTAGATTGGAAGAGTCATATAAGTGAGCTTTCGAAAAATTTATCGAGATACTGCTATGCCTTGAAAGTCATATCACAAAATATATCCACAGATGCAGCATTGCTAGCATATTATGCCTATGTGCAAAGTCACATTATATATGGTATCATTTTCTGGGGGACATCAACAGATGTTAGGAAGATATCTATATTGCAAAAGCGTTGCTTGAGGAACATTTTTAATGTTTCACGGAGAGTCAGTTGTAGGTCTTTATTTGTAGATAAGAAGATTCTCACTTTAACTAGTATATTGATCTATGAAGCAGTCATATTTGTAACCGAAAATATGGAGCTATACACATGTTATGACAGAAATCATAGACATAATACTCGAAGTAAAAACAAACTTCTGAATATTAGGCCCAACTTTACATATGTACAGAAAAATATTCCGTTTTCAGTAATTAAAATATACAATGAATTACCTGAATCATTGAGAATTGAGCCCATTAAGAAACTGAAAATCAAATTGAAAAACCTACTATTGGAAAAATCATACTATTCACTGGACGAGTATTTCACTGATACATTATAGTCGTAATATTTATTTTATTTATTTTGTTTTCTTATATTTTTGTGGTTTTAAAGACTCACTTTTTTATCTCCTGTCCTTATCTAGACAGCTGATATTAAATATGTGTGGAAGTGTCTGTGTACACATCTTTTGTGTATGCATAGTATATACAGGGTGTCCCCTCTCAATTGGAAAAAACTTCTGGGGCATATTGAGGAACCATAGACAAGCAGTTTGAGATGAGAGACTGATGTCCGGAAGTGCATGGTTTTCAAAATACAGGGTGTCAAAGTTTTTTTCAAAAAACTTTTTTTTATTAATATTTCAAAGACACGTTAACCGATTTTCTTGAAATTTGCTAGTGATGTAAGCTTTAATAAGACGCTCAGTTAGCACTAATTAAATGTTAATTATGACTTCCAGTGGCGCCCCGGGGGACAGTGTCACGAATAAAAATGACAAAAAATGTACGCTGCTGACTTTTTTTAAAAATTTTATATATTTTTTAGAAAGCTCAGTTAAAAATACAACTTTTTTGTCACTTCATATTTTTTCGTATCTCTCTCCGTTTTCGAGAAAAATTTTTTATTAAAAACTTTATTGAAAGGTTCATTATTATTAGCGGAATTTATCGCGAACAATCCAGGCGTGTTTGCTCGGGTGCGCGAATCCTGGCTCGACAGGTGCAGAAAATGCATCGAAATGCATGGTGGACACTTTGAGCATTTGCTCCACTAATTAATAATAAATTATTTGTAAAAAAGCCTCCTTGTTTTTCTTTCTAATAATAATGAACCTTTCAATAAAGTTTTTAATAAAAAATTTTTCTCGAAAACAGAGAGAGATACGAAAAAATATCAAGTGACAAAAAAGTTGTATTTTTAACTGAGCTTTCTAAAAAATATATAAAATTTTTAAAAAAAGTCAGCAGCGTATATTTTTTGTCATTTTTATTCGTGACACTGTCCCCCGGGGCGCCACTGGAAGTCATAATTAACATTTAATTAGTGCTAACTGAGCGTCTTATTAAAGCTCACATCACTAGCAAATTTCAAGAAAATCGGTTAACGTGTCTTTGAAATATTAATAAAAAAAGTTTTTTAAAAAAAACTTTGACACCCTGTATTTTGAAAACCATGCACTTCCGGACATCAGTCTCTTATCTCAAACTGCTTGTCTATGGTTCCTCAATATGCCCCAGAAGTTTTTTCCAATTGAGAGGGGACACCCTGTAGATTCTACAGGTACTTTTGAAGATATGATGGCCACTTTATTGTGTAAATATCTTGGTGAATACGTTGATATGAGGGTAGTTGGTCTGTGGTTAATATATTTCATGGCCAAAAGAATCCCCTGCGGTAGTCTATATTTGTTGCAAAACATGGTTGCAACTAAATACTCATCACGTACTTGATGATAGCTTCCATTTTTATATGGATTATGGAACACCCTGCTGTATTTTATGTAATTTTCCAAAACTACTAGTTACCAGATAATTCAATTGAGAATTCCCTATTGTATTTCGAGCCGTGACGACCTAGAGACGATTCATTCATTAGTTTTTCTGGACGATGAAATATATTGATAAAATTTGGGATCATTACAGTAAACATTAATGGTGCAGCTAGTGCACGAACCAATATTCATTCCTAAACCAGATAACTCAGATTCAGCTCGTGATATCGTAGTTTTGGGAGTTGGAAGTCTATCCATTTTTGATTTGCAAGCAACTGCCGTAGAGGTGACTGCACTTTATCCTGAAATTTCAGTCTGATATTTCATTTGATATTTGAATTTTATTGTTGATAGAATCTTCCACGTATCCTTCGGCCACAGTCGAAGATTTCCATCCTCCATGTTGCTTCAAAACACATCATTGACCCCGAGGTTGAGGTCATTGACTCCGGGTTAGAGGTCATTGACCCCGAGTTTGGGGTCATTAACCCCGAGGTTGGGGTCATTGTCCCCGAGGTCGAGGTCATTGACCCCGAGTTAGAAGTCATTGACCCCGAGGTCGAGAACATTGACCCCGAGTTAGAGGTCATTGACACCGAGTTTGGGGTCATTGGCCCCGAGGTTGAGGTCATTGACCCCGAGGTCGAGGTCATTGACCCCGAGGTCGAGGTCATTGACCCAGAGGTTGGGGTTGGAAGTTGAGAGTTCTGAGTTGGGAGTTGAGAGTTGAGAGGTGAGAGTTGAGAGTTGAGAGTTGAGAGTTGAGAGTTGAGAGTTGAGAAATGAGAGTTGAGAGTTGGGAGTTGGGAGTTGAGAGTTGAGAGTTGAGAGTTGAGAGTTGAGAGTTGAGAGTTGAGAGTTGAGAGTTGAGAAATGAGAGTTGAGAGTTGAGAGTTGAGAGTTGAGAGTTGAGAGTTGAGAGTTGAGAGTTGAGAGTTGAGAGTTGAGAATTGAGAGTTGAGAGTTGAGAGTTGAGAGTTGAGAGTTGGGAGTTGGGAGTTGGGAGTTGGGAGTTGGGAGTTGAGAGTTGAGAGTTAGTTGAGAGTTGAGAGTTGGGAGTTGGGAGTTGGGAGTTGTGCGAGTTGGGAGAGTTGGGAGTTGGGAGTTGGGAGTTGGGAGTTGTGGAAGTTGAGAGTTGGGAGTTGGGAGTTGTGGGAGTTGTGGGAGATGTGGGAGTTGTGGGAGTTGGGAGTTGTGGGAGTTGGGAGTTGTGGGAGTTGGGAGTTGTGGGAGTTGGGAGTTGAGAGTTGGGAGTTGTGGGAGTTGGGAGTTGGGAGTTGTGGGAGTTGGGAGTTGTGAGTTGTGGGAGTTGGGAGTTGGGAGTTGTGGGAGTTGTGGGAGTTGTGGGAGTTGTGGGAGTTGTGGGAGTTGTGAGAGTTGTGAGAGTTGGGAGTTGTGGGAGTTGGGAGTTGTGGGAGTTGGGAGTTGGGAGGTGGGAGTTGGGAGTTGTGGGAGTTGGGAGTTGTGGGAGTTGGGAGTTGTGGAAGTTGGGAGTTGGGAGTTGGGAGTCGGGAGTTGGGAGTTGGGAGTTGTGGGAGTTGAGAAATGGGTGTTGGGAGTTGTGGGAGTTGGGAGTTGTGGGGGTTGGGAGTTGTGGGAGTTGAAAGTTGGGAGTTGGGAGTTGGGAGTTGTGGGAGTTGGGAGTTGGGAGTTGTGGGAGTTGTGGGAGTTGGGAGTTGGGAGTTGTGGAAGTTGGGAGTTGGGAGTTGGGATTTGGGAGTTGTGGGAGTTGGGAGTTGTGGGAGTTGGGAGTTGTGGGAGTTGGGAGTTGTAGGAGTTGGGAGTTGTAGGAGTTGGGAGTTGTGGGAGTTGGGAGTTGTGGGAGTTGGGAGTTGTGGGAGTTGGGAGTTGGGATTTGGGAGTTGGGAGTTGGGAGTTGTGGGAGTTGGGAGTTGTAGGAGTTGGGAGTTGGGAGTTGTGGGAGTTGGGAGTTGTAGGAGTTGGGAGTTGGGAGTTGTAGGAGTTGGGAGTTGGGAGTTGTGGGAGTTGGGAGTTGTAGGAGTTGGGAGTTGTGGGAGTTGGGAGTTTGGAGTTGTAGGAGTCGGGAGTTGTGGGAGTTGGGAGTTGTGGGAGTTGGGAGTTGTAGGAGTTGGGAGTTGGGAGTTGTGGGAGTTGGGAGTTGTAGGAGTTGGGAGTTGTGGGAGTTGGGAGTTGGGAGTTGGGAGTTGTAGGAGTTGGGAGTTGTGAGAGTTGGGAGTTGGGAGTTGGGAGGTGGGAGTTGGGAGGTGGGAGTTGGGAGTTGTGGGAGTTGGGAGTTGTGGGAGTTGGGAGTTGTGGAAGTTGGGAGTTGGGAGTTAGGAGTTGGGAGTCGGGAGTTGGGAGTTGGGAGTTGGGAGTTGGGAGTTGGGAGTTGGGAGTTGTGGGAGTTGAAAGTTGGGTGTTGGGAGTTGTGGAAGTTGGGAGTTGTGGGAGTTGGGAGTTGGGAGTTGTGGGAGTTGGGAGTTGGGAGTTGGGAGTTGTGGAAGTTGTGGAAGTTGTGGGAGTTGGGAGTTGGGAGTTGGGAGTTGGGAGTTGGGAGTTGTGGGAGTTGGGAGTTGTGGGAGTTGGGAGTTGTGGGAGTTGGGAGTTGTGGGAGTTGGGAGTTGTGGAAGTTGTGGGAGTTGTGGGAGTTGGGAGTTGGGAGTTGGGGGAGTTGGGAGTTGGGCGTTAGGAGTTGGGAGTTGTGGGAGTTGGGAGTTGGGAGTTGGGAGTTGGGAGTTGTGGGAGTTGTGGGAGTTGGGAGTTGTGGGAGTTGGGAGTTGTGGGAGTTGGGAGTTGTGGGAGTTGGGAGTTGTGGGAATTGGGAGTTGGGAGTTGTGGGAGTTGGGAGTTGGGAGTTGTGGGAGTGGGGAGTTGGGAGTTGAGAGTTGTGGGAGTTGGGAGTTGTGGGAGTTGTGGGAGTTGTGGGAGTTGGGAGTTGGGAGTTGGGAGTTGGGAGTTAGGAGTTGGGAGTTGGGAGTTGGGAGTTGGGAGTTGGGAGTTGGGGGAGTTGGGAGTTGGGAGAGTTGGGCGTTGGGAGTTGGGAGTTGGGAGTTGGGAGTTGGGAGTTGTGGGAGTTGGGAGTTGGGAGTTGTGGAAGTTGGGAGTTGGGAGTTGGGAGTTGGGAGTTGTGGGAGTCGGGAGTTGGGAGTTGGGAGTTGGGAGTTGGGAGTTGTGGGAGTTGGGAGTTGGGAGTTGGGAGTTGGGAGTTGAAAGTTGGGAGTTGTGGGAGTTGGGAGTTGTGGGAGTTGGGAGTTGGGAGTTGGGAGTTGGGAGTTGTGGGAGTTGGGAGTTGTGGGAGTTGGGAGTTGTGGGAGTTGGGAGTTGGGAGTTGTGGGAGTTGGGAGTTGGGAGTTGTGGAAGTTGGGAGTTGAGAGTTGGGAGTTGTGGGAGTTGGGAGTTGGGAGTTGTGGAAGTTGAGAGTTGGGAGTTGTGGGAGTTGGGAGTTGGGAGTTGGGAGTTGTGGGAGTTGGGAGTTGGGAGTTGTGGGAGTTGGGAGTTGTGGGAGTTGTGGGAGTTGGGAGTTGGGAGTTGTGGAAGTTGGGAGTTGTGGGATTTGGAAGTTGGGAGTTGTGGGAGTTGTGGGAGTTGGGAGTTGTGGAAGTTGGGTGTTGTGGGATTTGGAAGTTGGGAGTTGGGAGTTGGGAGTTGTGGGAGTTGGGATTTGGGAGTTGGGAGTTGTGGGAGTTGTGGGAGTTGGGAGTTGTGGGAGTTGGGAGTTGGGAGTTGTGGGAGTTAGGAGTTGGGAGTTGGGAGTTGGGAGTTGGGAGTTGTAGGAGTTGTGGGAGTGTTGGGAGTTAAGAGTTGTGGGAGTTGGGAGTTGGGAGTTGTGGGAGTTGTGGGAGTTGGGAGTTGGGAGTTGGGAGTTGTGGGAGTTGGGAGTTGGGAGTTGTGGGAGTTGGGAGTTGGGAGTTGGGAGTTGTGGGAGTTATGGGAGTTGGGAGTTGTGGGAGTTGTGGGAGTTGGGAGTTGTGGGAGTTGGGAGTTGGGAGTTGTGGGAGTTGGGAGTTGTGGGAGTTGGGAGTTGTGGGAGTTTTGGGAGTTGGGAGTTGTGGGAGTTGGGAGTTGGGAATTGTGGGAGTTGGGAGTTGGGAGTTGGGAGTTGGGAGTTGGGAGTTGGGAGTTGTGGGAGTTGGGAGTTGGGAGTTGGGAGTTGGGAGGAACTTACGTGAATTGAACTGAATACCGGCACAACAAGATGACTTTTATTACATGGACCAAAAATCATACTCCAAACTCATTATAATATAACATGATTATTCTTAATAATCTTTAAAATCCTTGTAGACGACATTGCCATTATAATAAATGCATCTAATTCGTACATTCTTTCATGAAACAAAACTTGCCTTGAGTATAAACATAGCTTGGTACTTATAGGAAATATCGGCCGGAGACATCGAATTTGTTTATACAGGGTGTCCCCTCTCAATTGGAAAAAACTTCTGGGGCATATTGAGGAACCATAGACAAGCAGTTTGAGATAAGAGACTGATGTCCGGAAGTGCATGGTTTTCAAAATACAGGGTGTCAAAGATTTTTCAAAAAATTTTTTTTCATTAATATTTCAAAGACACGTTAACCGATTTTCTTGAAATTTGCTAGTGATGTAAGCTTTAATAAGACGCTCAGTTAGCAATAATTAAATGTTAATTATGACTTCCAGTGGCGCCCCGGGGGACAGTGTCTCGAATAAAAATGACAAAAAATGTACGCTGCTGACTTTTTTTAAAAATTATATATATTTTTTAGAAAGCTCAGTTAAAAATACAACTTTTTTGTCACTAGATATTTTTTCGTATCTCTCTCCGTTTTCGAGAAAAAATTTGTATTAAAAACTTTATTGAAAGGTTCATTATCTGAAAATCTAAAACAAAACAATGTTGTCATGGTTACACATAAACATGTCAAACTTTAGTAAAAGTGTCAGTTTCTAAGTACCTAATTATCTTCAAACGTTACACTAATTGCAAAAATGAATCGGTTTGAATTAGCCGAGCTTGCAGATATGCATATCTTGTATGGGGAAGCGCGGGGTAATTCTTTGTTAGCACAACGGTTGTACGGGCAGCGGTTCCCAAATCGTGAATTGCCAAACCATAAGATTTTTAGCAAAATTCATCAAAATCTACGGGAGACCGGCTCATTCGTGGTAAGTATTGCAGAAATGGCAACTTTCTGTGTTTTTTTTCTTGCGCGTTTCTGTTTTACAGCCAATCTAAGAGGCTTTGTTATCTTTGCAGCCTATTCGAGAATTTGCAAGGCAGTTTCCAATCAGAGATGCCGTTGAGGATGAAGTCATGGCACGCATTCAGAATGAGCCCAACACTAGCACTCGTCTGATTGCGTCGCAACTTGATTGCAGCAAAAATACTGTCCATCGAGTATTGAAAATCCACGATCTCTATCCATTTAAACTGCAAAAGGTGCAGCATCTACTGCCTGACGACGCTCCTCGGCGGCTCGAGTTCTGCGAGTGGTTGCTCCGTCAAGCGGATGAAAACGCTGATTTTTTAAGTATAATCTTCACGAGCGATGAAAAAGGATTTTCGCGCGAGGGGACATTCAATCCTCGTAATAACCACGAGTGGAGCGAACAAAATCCCCATGCTACGCACATCAGAGGATATCAGCAGAAGTTTGGTGTTAATGTTTGGGCAGGTATTCTTGGCGACCATTTGATTGGGCCGTACGTTCTACCTGATCACCTCAACGGGAATGACTATCTAGTTTTTTTGCGAGATATTCTGCCCGAGCTGCTGGAAGATGTACCCCTCCAGTTGCGTAGAGAGGCCTGGTTCCAACACGATGGTTGTCCAGCGCATTTTGCGCGCACCGTGAGAGGTTACCTCGACCAAACATACAACAACATGTGATGGATTGGTAGAGGTGGTCCCGTCCCTTGGCCAGCAAGGTCGCCGGACTTGGCCCCCCTGGACTTTTTTCTTTGGGGCGAAATGGAACGGTTGATCTATGCAACTCCTGTGCCGACCATGGAGGACCTAGGACCCCAGAAGTTTTTTCCAATTGAGAGGGGACACCCTGTAGATAATAATGACTGTGATAACCATGTTATTTAATTTTGTTTCTTATCTGTAAATCTATACACATTATTTTTATTTTTATTTTGATGAATGTACCTGATTGCTTTTACAAGCTTGATTGTATTGATCTGTATATATATATATATTGACATGTTCTACACCTGAAAAGGTATATTTTTTGAAAGAACTAATAAAGGATATCTATCTATCTATCTCTATCTATGCTCAATACCATTTATTGGAAGAAACCAACCAAGCATCAAACTCAACCTGAAAGAAATCATATCATGGAATGGTTGATATTAAATTATAATTATGTATAGTGTTTTCATCATTGTTTGAGTGTGATATTGGCATGACTATCAATCAATTATTCTGAGCAAAACCGGATTACTTATATTTCTTGATTATTTCGAAAACATTTTCACCTACCATTTTTATATTCTGTCCCGTCGAAGCATAATCAGTCAACTGAAATGAATAATCACTTGTTTCTATTCAAAATCCTATAGTCAACATTACATCAGATCGAATACGTCAACAAATTATTGTTCACTCATGTGATGCTTCATGAAATTCCATAATAAAATTTATTTTTTCAGATTTGTTAATTCTAGAATATTCTCTTGCTACTCAAATATTCAAATATTGCTTCATCACTAAACTTTTTTATAGTTCTGCAATATTTGAATTCGGCAGATTTGTTAGAAAAAACACGTTAGCCGTTGATTTTCCAATGTTGTGATTTCGGTTATCAAAGTAACGTTACATCAAATACGTTTTAATAACATATATTCAACCTAGTTTCCTAATTTGGTAATCTTTGTAGTAACTGAAACGTTCACAAAAAACATTTTATTCACCTTGTATCTTCACGATTTCACTACCAATAGTTGTTATAAATCGTCCAATGAACGATTTCCATCACTTCCAAAAATATTGAATGATTCTTCAACTGATTGGTGATATTCATCTCAAAATATACGTAATAAATTTCAGAAATAAAAACGTTGATTACAAACGTTTGAAAGTCGTTTCTTTTAAACATAAAGTTGTTGGATTCTTTGGTAAACACGTTTGTTTTGACTTAAAAAATAACGTATGGGGTAAACGTCATCTTCTACCGAGATTGTTGATTATGTTTGAACTGATGGGTGATATTCATCTTGATATATATGTATTTAATTACCAAGATGAAAACGTTGAACGCAAACGCTTGAAAATCGTTATTTTGGAACATTGGGTCGTTAATGTCATTGATATATACGTTTGTTCCAAACTGAAAACTAATGTATGAACTGAACGTTATTTTCAACCAAACTTGTTAATGTTTTTTGAACTGGAATGAATGTATATACGTTTATTTTGCGCTAAAAAATAACGTATGAGCTAGACGTTATTTTCTACCGAACTTGTAAACTATTTTTCAACTAATGGGTTATTTTCTTTCAATTTTTGATCAATCGCCCCAAAATCTTGTCTTATGAAACTTAGTTATTGACCCTAAATATTTCTTATGGTGGTTGTCTTCCTGGCAGGATATTTTCGATGGATTTGAAGAAGTTTACAGATTGAGTGACTCGAGTTTTCTTGTAGTTGTTTATTCAGTTGTTGCATTCACTGTCATTCCCAATTACATATCAAAGAATGATTGTGTTTCTTTCTTGTTGTTGATGCTCATGCGCTTGAAGCATACAACATTTTTGGCATCAAGACGCTCTTTATTGGAGGTTCTTCCCACTCTATAGACTCAAAATAGTATAGTGTAACTTCGTGTCAATTCCATATGATACCTACTTGTTTTTTTCTCGTTAACATTGGGAATATTAAAATCTCCATACAGAGATCAGAATTTAAACTACTGAACACCTTATTCTGAAATGTATCACGAAAATGTCAAAAGTTTGATATTCAGGTATTGATTTCATCAAAGATTGCTCTGAAGATCATTTGATTGAAAGTACCCAATTTTTTTTTGTTCCTCATCTTTTTTGAGATAACCATGGTGATCTCGATATCCAACAAAATAAACTCCTGTGAATAAATTCAATTCAATATTCTATATGTTTCGACAACATATATTAACACATCGATATAATAGCGCTATAATATTACCTACTTCGCAAAAATCGTCAAAGGCGGAAGCTTATCCCGTAATTATTATACAAATGCCTGAATAAACTACTGCTCCAACCGCATCCTTAAATAAACCAAGGATACCGTTGGCCTCAAGGGATTCTGTGTGCGGTTCACTATAAAATTGTGAAGGTGAAATTACTAGTCTCCTCTGAGCAGGGATATTTATGTAAACCAAGCGATGTTGTGGTTTGGCTCGAGACATTCTAAGCACTGCAGCCATTTGTTCATGCAAATTATGCGGAATTGTTCTCTTGAATGAAATACTGCTGGTTTCGTAGTTTGTTGTTGTCATAGTGAGATGTTGGATTATATTTTTCATGAGTTGGAAAATCAAGTTGTTAAACATAGTCAATAAAGTGTAGCATTTAAAATTGCTACATTTTGATTTTGTTTTTTTATATATATATAGTAATTCTTTCATGTATTGGGTATTGTATATGGTACTCACAGAAAACATTCAGTTGACACTCAAATCCTAAAGAGAACATTTATTGAATCCACTATATCATATATTCAACATAACATAGTTGAATGGTAGTAATTCAAAGGTTGGAAGTGATGTAACAAGCTGCAGAAATCTTATGATTTCATAGCTATCTGTCTGATCCAAAGCCTGGAATTGAAGGAAATAGAGTGTCAATAAAGACATTCATTCGAAAGGTAAACAAGCGAATTCTAGGGCATTGAAGGTTATTCCAGGATTTATGAAGAACGTCCCTTTGATCTGAATGTGATCCAAATTGATTTATTGGGTTTTCTTCAATTTTCAGAATATAATCTTATGGGATTCTAATTGGTTATATTTATTTTCTAGACGTCGGTGTCATTGCTTGGTTTGTCATTGAACTTCTGTCAATTGGTCTGGCTCAAGTTGGTGAGCCGCAAAGGTTCATGCCCGTAGCAGAAAAGAGGAAAGAAGAATGATAGTCTTCTCTGATCATCTTTTTTGGACTTCGTTCTGTCAAACGGGATAACATTTATGGTTTTGACCAATGTTTGAATAAACATTATTATTATTATTATTATAATGGGAGGCCGAGAATTCAAAACTGGCGCTGATTTCATACAAGATGCGCAGATTTTTGAACAAATTTTGGGAATAAGAGAGGGTATTCGTCGTCTAGCTGCTACCTCCAGGATTTTTCCAGTGTGACTGTGATGGGGTGCACTCAACTCAAATTTATAATTCTTTTCTCGGTGAGCTAAAACCGATGAATTAACCTTATTGTTAGAGTCGTTTTCTGAGCTCAAGTCAAACCCATCTTTTGTGGATTATGGAGCCGTTTTGGGATCTGTTCTGACCATCTGGAAATTACCATGACCTGGGAGGTTGAGCCTTTCTTCTCTTCGTGTTCCTGTGCTGCTTCCTGCATTTCTCCTGTCTTCGTCTTTATCTTCGTCTGCACTACACCAATGGACCTTGAAAAGGAGCTTTTAAGGACCATATGAAGAGGATCATGGACTCTTAACACCAGGTTTCTTTCACCTTCAGTGTTCCTTTGAGATTTTTTTATAAATGATAATAATATATAGCATTAAGTATATAATCCTACATATTCCATGAAAGATAATCTTAGAGCTCTTGTGAAGCTCTCACATGGTACTATGTGAAAGCGGATTCAGATATGTTTCATGGCCGTACCAATTTTATATGTCTCATTTTAATTATTTCAGGAGGCATAATCATTTAAATTTTGGTATAATATCAGGTATACTTGTAAAAGGTTATATATAAGTTTTAAGGGAATGATATACTTTTATTGATTTATTCACCATTGACATCTCATATATTTCTTTCATTGGTTCATCATATTTCATTGCCTTGACCATTTTGGTGTTTTCTATTATATACTTGTATGTGATATGTTTTTATTTTTCTATTTGTCGAACCCAGCTGTCTAAGAAAAATTAATTCTATCATTACATGTATTGCTTTGTGGTAGGTTTTTGGTGTCCTCTATTTTCCAAATATCATATACATTTTTATTGAATTGAGTGGCGCCCTCTTGAATTCGAATTTTCAATCATCGAACCAAATAAAACCGAACTCACTATATCTGTTCTCTGGCGAACAGCTGCCGTCAGTACGTGTGTTCTATTTTTTTAATTCAGTTTTTTGAAATGTGAATGAAGTAGGATACAGTTAAGTATTATCACTTGGTTTTCATGCGGTGGAAATTAAGTAATTTATACGCGAATTGAAAACTGATGTTTCCACTTGTGAGTTGAAGAGGGTGGTGCTATAGTTGTTTGCTGATCAAGGTAGAATAGCAGAATAGTCTAGTAGCTAGAAACATTATGAATGCCAGTGAAAAAATATGTGAAGAAGGTATGAGTATAAGAATTCTTTTGGAGATGAAGAAATAACATTTCTCACTTCGATCTTCGGCAAGTCTTTCTGCACAGAATCGCTCGTAGAGAAATGATAGGCGCATCGACTTGGCGAATATCTATATAGAAGAACTGAAATGATCTGAATGAGTCAGAGGATTCAGGAGATTACTTCAAATATTGTACAATACTGTATGATAGGTCGTTGAGGTGATTTGCAGATTTTGAGCAGCTGATGAAGTATGAAGTATTTATTGATACGTACACTACACTAACAGAAAACCGACCTTCTCTGAAGAAGATTTTGTAATGGCCTTTCCCAATAAGTGGCAAATGACCAAAAATTCCTGGCCCAGTATCATTCTGTGGATTTTCAAAGCCCACTTGAATCGAATGTTTAGACGCTAGGAAAAAGATGGAATAAAATCCCACTGAAGTAATGTGTCAGGGCAAAGAAAAGCGAAAATGCTAGTGATGATATCGGGAAAAAAATTCGAAGAAAAACTGAACTTCTTCTTATTAGGTTAAATAAGAAATACATTGACATTGGTGACGAGAGTCCTTACGGACACTGCCCTCTAAGGTACCACCTCAAAAAAAATAGGAACATCAGAGAGTGATAGTTGCCGCTACTATGAGAACTTCCGCTGAAACTACAAAATATATGTTTTTCAGATTCTTAGCACTTTTCTGCGAGAAGCTCAACTCTGGAAGAGCCTTTTCAATGTCCGCCGACGTCACTAATTCAGCTCCCAGCAAACTGTTAAATTTTTTATAAAATCTCGGAATATCGGGTCTCGAATATATTTGGGGACACCAATCATGAATGCTCACAACATGAAACATTCCTGAAGCTGAGAAATCTTGATTCTCACACCACCTCTGAAGCTCATGAGTATCTCAGTCATTATAAGAGATACACGGTCTGTTGCACATTTTCTTGATTAACGATCTAATTATGAAAAAAACTCATGTTACATTTTTTAATTTTTAGAAAAAACTGGAAAATATATAATCTTCGTTTTCCTATCCTCTAGCGAAAACCAAGAAAACTTAATTTTTTTAACTAGTATGTTCTTGATGCACTTCTTCACAATGAGTCTAAATATATGGTGGTATTGTTCAAGGCGTAATTGATGTCAGAGATACAACACTCAATTTTGATATTTCTCAAAAGCGATATTGAATTTTTGCATATTCGAAAAATCTGCAATCATTTTATTCCTATGATGTATCACACGCTGATCAGAATCTTGAAGAGTGCTTTGAAAAGAATTGTACCCTTCTATCGAGCTATTCAGAACGTAGGAGTAGATTTGTCTCTATAAGTGATGTGGCGTGCTTATATATTTAAGATGGAAATGAGGGAAGAATTTTTTTTGTTTAATTTTTTTTTACGGCTATACGCTCATAGCATGTGTGTCTTGAGTTTCAGATTAACATAAATTTATCTCGCTATAATCAAAAGATGGTAAGATTATATAACAAAACTATAGTAAACCAAGGGCGCCAGTCAGAGTTCCGACGGGAATAGGAATTCAAACAAATTAAACGAGTAGGTATAAAAGTCGTGAATATACTAGTCGATAATAGGTTACAAAAATATATGTAGATTAGTTAATTTTTAGTTGATTAACATCAAGGATGAGGAGAAAATGTAAAGTTCGATAATATTGCAAAGAAATACCTTCATGTACATAAACATAACTAATTATATACTGATTAATTTAAACCACAAGTATGGCTAGGCCATATATGGATTACCCTTTCAAAAAACTACTGTTAAATAACTATTTCTTAATATAACTGTGAAAAAGTAGTTTGTAAAATCTGCAGCTGCAGGTTCCTTACATAAACTATAGATACTTATGCCGAGACTAAACTTAAATGAAGTATAACTCAATAAAATCATCGAAAGTTGTCTCTTTCCGATGTATAGTAAAACACCAAGTATTTTTTATTATGCAGCCTCAGCTGAAAAGCATTGAAAGAACTCACTCAGATTTTCCGATGGTCAGACTAATCAACGGCGATCGTTGACGTAGGACTCCTCGGGCAGGAGGTTCGTGTTCCAATTGTGGCGGAATTACGTAAAGGGACGATGTGAAGACGTGAAGACTTTATCCTCGGTACGAGGTGACGAATCGCATAGGATGTTCACCTTGCTACTGTGATCAAATGAGGAGCTGAATGGTACAAGCGTGTCCTCTTGTCGTTGAAAATATGCATGAGAGACAAGGAACGTTCTAGCCGGTTCAAAATGGCCTGTGAGAAAATTAAAGAAAAATATTTTTCTGTCCTTGACCATGTACTACGTTCAAAAATATATTTTTTCTCCAAATGACATTAAAAGCGACCTTTTAATGACACTTGGCAGGCTTAGAAGTTGTACTTTTTTTGCCTTTAATGCCTAGGCAGAAAAAGTCCACTTTCACTGCCTAGGCAGAAAAAGTTCGTTGCTAGGCAACCTTCCAAGTAATAATTTAAAAAACTGGTTATTAAAATTGACAATGACATCTAGAAAACTCAAAATGATGCTGATGTTAATAAACTGGTTTTATTGCATTAAAACTACAAACTACAACACGAAATTTTCATTTATTAGATATATTTATGGTGATTTGTGAACAATTATTTAATACAATTGAACTTTGTCCACTTCCCTCCTTTCCAGTAAAATTAACAACTTTAGTATCCACACTTGATACTCCGGAAACGCCAGAAAATATTTTATTGCCGATGTTCGGCTTATTGGCTAGCGAGTCCTCAATATAGCCCTCCGCGACAGCGAAAGACTTCCATCCTCCATGTTGCTTCAACATTGTTATGTCCTGTAAACGCTTAAATATTCCGTTACTACAAAAGATCTTGATCTCTTGGTCTAAGTATTTCGTAGCATAATTAGTAATTTGTCGCCCATATCACTTATATCATCTGTTTTCATTTGCAAAAGCTCATCACATCTACAAGCCCCAGCGACTGCAATAATTAGTACAACCTGAAATATAGATTGAAAATTAGTTATTTAATCCATAATAGATAATTTTCAATATATTCCTACCTTTGTACACAAATACAGTTCATCTGGGGCATCTGATAAAAATTTCTCGATTTCTTCTCGGGATTTTTTTGCATGGAAACCGTATGACTGGCGTTTCAAAAAAGCCCGTAACTTCAGGTATTTTGCCAAATCAATGTTATTTTTTATGTTCAGGGTAGCTTTCAACATCGAATAGGTAGACCATAACGTTGAAGGCTTTATTTTCTTTCAAAGATCGGAAAAATAGACAATCAGCACATCTTCAGAGAAAGATCCTATATTTTTCTTCTGTCTATATTCCATGAATCTGCTGTATGTGAGTTCATATACAGTTCTTGATTTTTCCGGAAAAAGGTTAAATTCCACATCTCGCGCCTGGTCTCTTATCTCAGGTGGTGTTAATTGCATCAATTCATCCTCACTTTGCAGTAAATCCATTTCTAACATGACAACTTTTCAAAATTGACAATGACAAAGTAAACAGTAAACAAACATATTCAACAAACGTCATCAGCGGTAAACATAGTAACGCAGGGCCCAGTTACCTTCGATAAAATAATTTAGTTATTTGGATATTGATAATGAAACGCAATTTAAATATGAAAAAGTCGATTTTGCGTTCAATTGGAACAAATTTGAAGAAAAAATTATATGTTTCACACGGCAGAAAAGCAGATTTAATGCCTAGTAAAACAAATAACTATTCTCAATGACTACTAAATACTTGATCGCTAAAAATCATTACATTAGAATCTTATTAGGCCGTTTCACTAAAACGAATAAAAACATACGCACACTTCGCTTATTCTATGCAAGAACCTCGTACTTCACATTCTTCACGTCATTTCTCGTATTTGGTAGCGCTGTTTTGAAATCTCGAACTTCTCCATGTTCGGCGCGATCATTTCGTGGTACAGGGTGTTAAAATCGAACCGTTACAGTGAATGGTAGATTATTCGAGGACATTTCATTGCTTTTTGTGTTTTGCGAAGAAAAAATGTATAAGACTTCGAATGTAGTTTTTGATTCGAAACTGTTGAACTTTATGGTGAAAACTATACTTTCAGATAGAATCTACTTTAAACAGATAATGTTACAGATCTGATAGAATCAACTTATTATGACATATATAAACAACTGACTTAACAATTATTTAAATAAAAATCTACAGCACACTCAGTTAATATACTGGATGATAATATTTATAATATTCAACACTTCCTCCTAAAAATTATCATCAAAAATATGTACGATTATTGTAGCTGCTGTACACCCAGTAATTGTCTGAATTCCAGAAACTTCGTTCTTGCCAGAGGTTTGGTTAAAATATCAGCTATCTGTTTCTCAGTAGAAATATGCTCAACTTGCATAATTCCATCTTGATATTTCTCCCGTATAAAATGGAAACGTATTTCTATATGTTTCGATTTTTTATGGAACTCTGGATTCTTCACAAGTTTAGTAGCACTCGCGTTATCCATATATAGGGTGACATGTCCATCAAATTTAGTGATTTCACCAAGTAAACGTTTTATCCAGATTAGTTCCTTTGTTGCCTCGCTAGCTGCAATATACTCCGCCTCAGTGGTTGAGAGAGAAACACTTTTCTGCTTCTGACTGAGCCAGGTTACTGCAGTTCCAGAATACATACAAATGACACCTGACCTTGATTTTCTGGAGAGGGTATCACCGGCGTAGTCAGCATCACTATAGACTCTGAGATTAGTTCTATTATTCGTATCGAAAAATAATCCAAAATTTATAGTTCCTTTAAGATATCTCAAAATACGTTTGACAATACACCAATCAGATACCTTAGGTGAACTCAATTTTTCAGGAATTATGCTCATAGCGAAAGCAATGTCTGGACGAGATCCAGTCATAACATACATGAGGCTGCCCACTGCTTCACGGTAAGGAATCTTGCTATCCAATTCTTTACTGAAGTTATCGATATGATATATATCAGTATCACAGGGTGTTGCTATCGGATTACAATCTTGCATATTGAAACGATCCAATATTTTGTGTATGTAGGCACTCTGATTTATTAATATACTGCCATTACTCTCTAGACCAAGGTAATAATCCAAGCTTCCTTCGGTAATTTTGAATTTCTTCCGCAATTCATTAAGGAATGACGAAATTGCTTCATAATCTTTTCCTGCTATGAGACCATCATCTACATATATAGCAATTAAGAGCTTCTTATGATTTCTTTCACGTATAAACAAACAAGGATCCGATGAACTGCTCTTCAGATTCTCATTTTTCAGAAACTCTACGAACCGAGTGTTCCAGCAACGAGGGGATTGCTTCAAACCATACAAGCTTCTGTTTAATTTACAAACACGTCCTGTATTGTCATAAAATCCTTCAGGTTGATTCATGAACACTTCCTCCTGAAGTTTTCCATATAAAAACGCAGTTTTTACATCAAATTGTGATAGACGCATGTTTTCTGAAGCTGCGACACTGAAAATCATTATGATGGTATCAAAACGAGCCACAGGACTGAGAGTTTCATTGTAGTCTATGCCCGCCTTCTGATTGAATCCTTTAGCCACCAGTTTTGCCTTGTAGCGACAAATATTGCCATCTGACTTTCTTTTTACTTGCAGGACCCATCGGTTGGGAATGAGTTTCTTTCCTAGAGGCAAGTTGACCAAAGTCCATGTATCATTTTCTTTGAGTGATTGCATCTCTTCAGCCATGGCATTCCTCCATAATTCCGCTTCCCTAGACTTCATTGCAGCTTCTTATGATTGAGGTTCATCATACTCTGCAAAAAGCACATAGTCTTCTAAGTAGTAAGGCATTTTCACTATACGTCTGCCATCCTTCTGCTGAAAAATGTCTTCATTACTTTGTCCATTTTCTTCTTCGACTTCACTCACAGATCCATTTTGTGTAGTTATAACTTCATTCTGAATTAATGTCCGTCCTGCTTCATTTTCTTTTGTTGATTGCATCTTCATTTTCAAGTGAAACTTCTCCATATCCTCTTCATTCTTTTCCAACTGTATCTTCTTCTCTACAACTTCTTCTGACTTGAAAACTACGTCTTTGCTCGTGATAATTGTGTTTTCATCTGGAAGCCATACTCGGTAACCATCCTTTTCTCCACAGTAACCTACCAATCTGCCGACAACACTCTTCTTATCCCATTTTCTTCGCTTCTGCTTAGACACATGAACGTAACATTGGGTACCAAAAATACGTAAATGATTGATTGCCGCCAATCCTTTGCCTTGCCAAAGTTCAATAGGAGATTTTTGATTCAGTGTTGTTGGACCAGTGTGATTGAGTACATATGAAGCCGTGTTTACAGCTTCTGCCCATAACTTGATTGGTAATTCTTTTGTATGCAGCATGGTTCTTGCACTTTCGACGAGAGTTCGATTTTCTCTCTCTGCAAAACCATTCTGCTGTGGACTATATGGCATCGTTACACGAATGTTGATTCCTTTGGATTGTAGGATAGCTCTCACTTCGGAATTGTCGAATTCTCTACCACCATCACTCATAAACTCCACGATTCGATGTCCTGCAACTTCTGCTTCGTTGAGAAATATTTTGAGGCTGTTAGCAACTTCGCCTTTTGATTTGATGAAGAAAACCCGACGATATCTGGTGAAATCGTCCTTGAAGCAGACAAAATACTTTGCTCCACCTATTGAGTCGACTTGCATAGGCCCACATACATCAGCATGTATTACTTCACCTGGATTGGAAGGTCTGTTTTGTCGTGATTTATAGGATACACGATGTTGTTTTCCTAGTATACAGCCTTCACAAAACATTTCTTCACCTTCTTGTTGAATACCAATGTTATGACGTTTCAAAACATTTTTGACATGATTTTTATTCTGATGACAGAGTCTCTCATGCCAAAGTTGAAGGTTTTCAGATAATGAACTGACATATACTTCAACGGGTGTTTCTGATTTACAAGCCATCATGTTCAAAACATATAAACCTTTTTGATTTATTTTGCCGCTCAAACGAATCAATCCATCTTTCTTGATAAAGCAATTTTCTTGATCAGCTTCGAAGTGGTAACCTTTGTTGAGAGTTTGCCCAACCGAGAAGAGATTTCTCTTGATTTCCGGTATATACCACACGTTTTCAAGATGATTCATGGATGTTTTCTTGTTAACTTTCATCTGTACATTGATATCACCCTTGCCATAAGCCAGAATCACAGCACCATTACCGACTTGAACTTCTTTTGGAGCAGTAAACGATTGATAGTTGATAAAGAACTCTTTGTCACTTGTCATGTGAGCCGAAGCACCTGAATCAGCCAACCATTGGTCTTGGCCGTCAGCACTGTCTATTATGCTCTGGAATACACTCGAGAAGGCATCTCCTTCAGTTATGTCAACTTTGTTTGCTTCATCCAAACGCTTTTTATTTGGACAATTCTTGGCATAATGACCAACTTCTTGACATTTGAAACATTTTCTTACTGGTTTCGATGCTTTCCCTGGATGTTTTCTTGTGTTCGATTTAGCAACAAAAGCAGTTGGATTATCACTAGTCTTCGATGGTAACCTCATCTCTATCAAACGTAAACGTTCAGTCACTCTATTAATGGTTCTATCTGTTATGGGTACAGATTCCCAAACACTTTTGAAATCAAAATATTCAGACATCACCCTACTCATCAGCAATAACTCAGGCAATTCTGTATGTACTAGATTCTTCATTTCGTTATTTGATTCACGAAAATTCCTTTGCAGTCTAGCTATGTGAGTAGCTATGTCTTCGAAGGAGTACTTTTGTGAACCGAAGAACTGTTCCATCAATCTATCGACTCGCTGTCCAGAACTTTGCTCATATATAGAAAATAACTTATCCCACGTCGACTTTGAGGTGTCACAAGTCGCTGTAAGTTCTACATTCGCATCATTCATGCTACCAACTAAGATCAGCTGTGCCAATGCATCTTGCTTATTGAATCGTTTCAACTTTGCATCGTACTGAAGAATAGTTTCGGGTGTAGCATTATCATCTGGATGACTTGGAACCTGAAGTTCTCCTGTGACCACTTCGAGAACTTTGTGATGTCTCAGCAGAAGCTCAATCTGTCTTCTCCATTTGGTCCAATTTGATGCTCCTTCCAGTTTATCGATATGTGCCTTGAATTCCATATCTTGCTTATCTTTTTCGTGATTTCCTCTCTATAGTTTCTACACGTTTAATGTTCAAAAGTTACTGTACAAACGGTCTGGGCCCATAACCTGTTGAACTTTATGGTGAAAACTATACTTTCAGATGGAATCTACTTTAAACAGATAATGTTACAGATCTGATAGAATCAATTTATCATGACATATATAAACAACTGACTTAACAATTATTTAAATAAAAATCTAATAATATACTGGATGATAATATTTATAATATTCAACAGAAACCTTGGTTTCTATGTGAGTGAGATTCTAAATCCAATTGAACTATCAAAATAGTTTGCTTAACATAATTGCTGGTCTTCTTTTCAAATCAATCTTCGCTTCAGGATTTTATCTCATTTTTAATCAGCATGAAGGATTCAAACATATTATGTGATACATCATCTTTCTCTTTTTCAAAAATGCAAGAATGCAAATGTAGGCCCGTGCATTTAGTTGGTGACCTAGGAATTTCGAGTACATTGTTTCTTTTGTCCCTTGATCGAAATGGTCTCGATTGAATAGCTGATCCTGAGTTCGCGCATGCGCAATGTTCACCGTTTCGCCGCCATTTTGAATATAATTTCATTTTTTGAAACGCTTACATGAACCAAAATGAATATATTATATGTGAAAATATAACAGTGTCAGAATTCTGATACATCCGAGGATAGAGCCAGTGGATCAGGAAACGAACCAGTTGCTGTGATACCTCATTTTGAAAAAATCGAACATTTGACTGATTCATTGTCTGGATATTCAGTATCTGTTTTGACTAAAAAAATAATAAGAACTTCTGGTGATGAGGATTCGATGAATCTCGAGTCAACTGATGATAGAACTTCTGCTATTAACAATGAGCCAAATCAAGAGGAAGATTCTGACCTTGGTTTGAAGAAGAAACAGGCGGTTAATACCTGCAGTTGAAGAGTCAGAGGAGGAACCTTGACATTTGAAAATTTCGCTTCATTTAAGAGGAGGAAGAGATGTCGTATCAGGAAAAATGTTGACGTGGAGAAGAATGATGACGTTGAGTTCTGTAATCATATTTCTCAAGTAGAATTTGCTTTTAAGAATGATTATTATTATTTCTATTTGATTTAATATAAATACATAATAGGTACTTTACACGAAAAAATGCGTTATTGTTATGAGTATGACATACATGACTTGATTAAACGTGTTTTCAATTATTTCTCATATATTTCATTCCTCGACAAATAACCTGAAAAGAAGCAGATCTATTTTCAGATCTAGAGGCAGCTTCAATTCGAAAATATTATAGAGTGACTTGTTTGGTACATTCAAAACGGTGGAAAAATAATGAGTCATATCGATTATTATTCTGATCGATACGTTCCTACGATGTCTTAATTCAATGGTAATCCACCTACTCAATTTGCGGGATATCAGAAGAAAATATCCTGAAAGTTCGTGCTACGTCATGAGTGAAATATAACGTTTGAACTCTCATTCCATAGATGGACAATACACTCATAATTTTCCTGTGCTTGCATAAATAATAACTGGGCGTAACAGTGGTAGATAAAACAGCCGACTACTAAACGCCCACCTTGCGTGTTTTTTCCTCGTTAAGTTTTCTGTTCGACATGAAAAACAGGTGTGTGAATTTTATTTTCCCAACTTAATGGATTGGACTGAACTGAAACGGTCGACTAGTTGGTATCTTGCTCTCTCTATACACGATAAACGGAGGTGGTATACACGTTACAACTCATTCTCCGAAACTATAGATACCTACACCCCATTTTCACCTCCCAAAATTATGTTATCCATGCAGTAATAAGATAATCAAAACCCTCAATATCCTTGATACGGAAATGATTGGGTATGGGAAATGATCGATGAAAATAAGAGATTTTGGTATCCAGTTTCGAAAAATGATATAAATCAACAGAAGTTAGTTTTGCGTCACCTAGTACACAACATGTCGCAAACTCGGAATGCTGCACATACATAGGTCAGATCTTTGACATATAGAACTTTATAGGATTCTAATCATGGATTGTCGATAATGATTGGGATGTAGGAGTAACTGATTCTTGACTATAGCCTGCTCTGAATACTGAATCTGTTCATATCGATGAATACAATTTCGTTCGGAATGATGAGCTCACCAGAGGGAAAGGCATATATAAAAAATAAATTTAGATCTTGATATTGTATAGGTGGAGATGTTACGGAAAAGGTACATCATAGTTATAGAAACCATAGCAGGCCACTGATGAAGTCGAATCAAGATTAGTTTCTCTAATTGATTTTTGTTTAATAATGATATTATTTCAACATTGATATGCACACAATTCAAACTCCACAGCTACCTTCAATTATATTCTTAAATCCTTCAACTTCAAACAATTACTGGATCAACCCACTCGCATATCTGAATCTGGAACGTCTATGTCACTGTTGAAGTTATCTTTTACAAATTTTCACCCAGGAAATTGCAATGCGTCGATTGAATGTTATAAGATTTCCGATCACTTCAACTCATTTGGAATGGATACAGCGAAGTAGTCCAATCAACGAATAGGTTGTAGAGGGAAATTAAACGAAAATAATTTTTGACTCTGAGGTTTTGTTTGGACCAGTGAGGACGTGAATATACTGAAAGTCCCCACTTCAAGGAGGTGAGCGTGGTGCAGGGGGGCACGTAGACGCCCAATTTTTTCAGTTTTTCGCTTATATCTCGGAAATTATGCATCCTAGCGATAAGTTCATTCGATACAAAAGTAAATGAAACAAAATATGCTACAAATGTGGTCACATCCATTTTTTTGGATTGGTTTCTGAGATATTTGTGCTCGAAATTGAAAATTTCTGAAAAAATAATGTTCACCCTCGTTTTTTATCTTATTCATCCTGCTCACTTTTCGACCCTTCTTCCAATGGAAAAGTCATGAAAAAGGAGTTGTCGACCATTGAATTGTCTTCAGGAATATGTGAAATTATATCTCCAACAGATCAGGAGTAAAAGCAATATTAACTTCATGTGTGAATTCCGAGATTATGCATAAAAATCTTACAGTCGTCTTTTTAGATATTCCATTGCTCTTGATCTATATATGAGCCAGTATATGCGTAAACATATATTTATATAGTATACACAATGCATAAAAGAAACGTGTAGGTATATATCGCACCCTCAAAGTTGAAATAGGTACCACATCTCCAAATTGATAGTTTCGAGATATTACGATTTCAATTATATTTTTCATATAGAAGATACAAAAGTAGTTCTCGAATATTACAGAACGAATAGTTGTTTTGTGTCCTTGAAAAATATTTTCGATATATTTTTCCACCCTTGTGATATTAATTAACACATTTATACTATATACTTGTACGTATATCGACTGTGATTACAACAACTACAATAACCAAATGGAAACCAGAATAACTTCCGATCCTAAACAAATCTGGCAGTTTGTGAAGTCGAAAAAGAGTAGTCACTCCACAATAAATGCCATCAAGTATTCTGACAAGGAACTCTCAACAGACTGGCGAAAGATATGTGATGTTTTTTTCACAGTACTTTGCTTCTTCATTCAACCCGGCAACTGGAATGAATCAATCAGACACTGGCGTGGATCACATTCCTACCTGTTTTTTTAACAGAAAAAAAGGAATGTCTTATATTCCATTCATATTATTCAATAAATCTATCAGGAAAGGCTTTTCACCAAAAGATATAGAAAACTGCACTCGTAGTTCCCATCTTCAAAAGTGGTAATGAATATCTTTTCGAAAACTGTTGACCCATATCAAAACTCTGCATAATTTCCAAAGTTTTCGAGTCAATCATTTATGATTACCTATATTTTGATGATGGTTCTGAATCAATAATGAGCAGCATGGATTTATAAGCAATGCATTCGACAAAATAGATCATGCAATGCATTCGACAAAATAGATCATGCAACTCTGCTCGACAAGCTGGCTGAAATCAGTATACACGGTGATTTGCTCAGATGGTTTCAGTTATACATTACAAATAGATCACAGGCAGTTACCCTGGAAAATTACAATTTCAAATTCAGCAATATCACATTCGGAGTTTCCCAAGACTCCCTCCTGGGGCCTCTACTCTTCAACATTTATATTAACTTTATATCTAGCTGTTTCTCGATTTGTGATTTTTCAATGTATGCAGACGATTCAAAAATATTCCACACCGTGACAGGTACCAACGATTCACTTCTCATACATAACGATATCGATAATCTTGCGATATACTAGCTCATATATAGATCAAGAGCAATGGAATATCTAAAAAGACGACTGTAAGATTTTTATGCATAATCTCGGAATTTACACATGAAGTTAATATTGCTTTTACTCCTGATCTGTTGGAGATATAATTTCACATATTCCTGAAGGCAATTCAATGGTGGACAACTCTTTTTTCATGACTTTTCCATAGGAAGAAGGGTCGAAAAGTAAGCAGAATAAATAAGATAAAAAACGAGGGTTGACATTATTTTTTCAGAAATTTTCAATTTCGAGCACAAATATCTCAGAAAGTATGCCTGAAAAATAAAAAAATGAATGTGACCACATTTCTAGCATATTTTGTTTCATTTACTTTTGTATCGAATGAACTTATCGCTAGGATGCATAATTTCCGAGATATAAGCGAAAAACTGAAAAAATTGGGCGTCTACGTGCCCCCCTGTACCACGCTCCCCTCCTTGGAGTGGGGACTTTCAGTATATTTACGTCCTCTCTGGTCCAAACAAAGTCTCAAAGTCAAAAATTATTGTCGTTTAATTTCCCTCTACAACCTATTCGTTGTTTCTCAATTTCAAAAAATGCCACTCTATCACGTTCACAAGAAACAAGAATATATATCACCATATAAACAGCCAGCAGCTGAAGAAAACATCAGTCAAGGACTTGGGAGTCATGAATGACTCGAAACTACTATTTGACTCGCATATCAACTATATCGCAAAAAAAGCTAAAAAAGCAATTGGATTTCTGATCAAGACCTGTCACTTCTTCGATCACTTCACATGGCTTATGTAAGAAGTCAGCTGAGTTTTACTTCAATAATATGGAACTCTCGATACATTTCGTATATAGAAAGACAAATAGCTGATATTAAGTTTATTTATAAAATAATAAATATTCCATTAGATTTCAGCTCAATCTTAAACCAACTCAATATTGATGTACTTCTGCATAACACCAAAGGAACATACTCATTCCAAACAAAAACTAATTACAATTTGGATTCTCCCCTAAATAGGTGCTTGAAATCTTTCTATAGCCAAATCAATAAAAATTGACTCTAATTCCTTCGAAACTTTCAATACTTCTCTCAAACGTTAGTATAATCATAATATAGTATAGCTTTATTGTATTGTATTCCACAGGACTATTGATTAATAAATTGATAACTGATCACAGCACGATTTCGTATAATATGTATACATCAATCGACTCATTCAATTTTATTGTTCCTCGATCTTTTGTGAATACTATTTTTGAGCTCGTCCCATGTCAGTGAAATAAATAAAATGAAAAAAACAGATAACATGAAATAACTGTAAATGGTTTCACACTGCGAAAGTATTGAGGTAAGTAAGTCCTGGCTCATCAAGCTACTTGGTCCTAGGATGGGCTCTACACAGTAAAAAAATATATTTGTTAATGTCTATTCAGTTGAAAATAGCAAGAAATTTGTTAATAACCACAAACATTATATCTATATTAGCATAAAATTCATCCGAGGAACTTGTTAATGATGAAATTTGTTCTTTTCACTACAACGATTAGTTAAAAAATGTCCGTAACAAAAATTGTAGTGAAAAATACTATGTCTTTTGTTGATTTCTATGAATTTGAGTGAAATAGACAAAACAAATATTTAATCTTCCAAAAAGTAGTTGTCATTTAATCAACGTTTGACGACGATGTGCAAGTCAGAATGAGGTAAGCTCAGTACTTGGTAGTCTTCTGGTCGTTGAGTTGTGCGGTGTGAGGTGAGCGTGCAATGTTTTGTCTCATCAGAAAAAAAGCAACACCTCCATCAAGTTAGAATTTACTGAACTAATCTCTGGTCGATGATGAAGAATTGCTGCATGTTAAATATATATTGAAGGTAAGGTTTAATTTTTTATTTTTGGTTACATATTCATACAAGAATATATTTGTTCCCATACCAAACCATTTGTTGAATAGACAATATCTTATTGTTGAAGTACCGAAATGAAATGATATTTCATTATATTTAGTAGTAATTAATCAAATTGATTTGTTGAATAACCATCACTGGTTTAACTTTAATCGAAAGTACATTGTTACGAATACAAAATGTTTGGTGATTTTGCAAAACCGTTTCGTGATTCATCTAATGCATTATTATCGACTATAATATGTATGTAAGAATAATTATCTGGTTCTAGATTATTTCAAAAAGCAGGAAAAATCAATAGGGTGGAGTCTTGACAATGTAATAAGAAGTGCCCAACTTCCACAAAAAGATTAAGGCAATATTGTTTTGGTAAGAAACCAATTTGTAAATAATCATTACCTTTTTCAGCTATAATATATCAAGTTACAATATCGTTGATTGAAGAATTCAAGATGGATGTGATTGATTTAATTTATATTCAACATATCCCACAAAATTCGAGTGAAAAATGAAGCAGTATACGAGAGTAGTAAACGCCATCAGAGAAATTGCAACAGAAAGTAAGAAGATGAAAAATGTATTCATTGACCTAGAGTAGATGAGATGTACCCTTGAGTATAAAAACTCAATCAAGAGCTGTATTTTCCAATAAGGTAGAGGTATTTTACTGCTATCTTTACGGTTTATGCTTGTTCTATAATTTTTGATGTTAAATTCACTAATCGTGTTCAAACAAACTACCCAGTACCTTTAACAATAATAATTGAAATCATAACCGATTTTTTTCAATTATTGCAGATATTTTGGAGATTTATGGAAAGATGCAGTTGATTCCAGCTGAAATTTGTCATCTTATAACTTCAGCATCATTCAATTTGGGCAACTATGTTCATCATTTGAAAGTTAGAAGTTCCTTCTAGTTGCTCAGCATGGAACTACAAGCGGATTTCTCTAGGGATTTTCTGAAGGCATTCATAAAATTTTCCAAAATAGGAGATCAGGGTTGACGACATAAGAATATTCAATAACTTCTCTCGAACGTAAGTATTCCTTTGAGTTTTTTCATTCCTATTTCATTCATTCTCATTTCAATTTCATTATTTGAAATTCATGTTATTCCTGATTCATCATTCACCTTCTTGTTTCATTCTAGAAGGAGATTCCAGTTCGAGAGATGGAATAAACAGGCAAAGAATACATCTACGTGAATTATATCATTTCTGATAGTTATATATTACCAAATCCGCTGGTTAATCATATATGTACATTTTTTACTCAATGTATAGAAATCTGTCGAGAGGTAATACATTTATTCAAGTGTTTATTATTCAAATTATTTCGATTTTCTTCATAAAACTGTAAATATTCGTGAATGCCCTCATTTTTTAAATAAAATTGAATTGAAACATATTCATTGAGTTTTATTCATTTTCCTCATGGTACATCTTTTGCTTATAAATTTTCATACCATACCACTGAACTTGTGAAATCGACAATATGCTATTATTAAGTTTATATAATATTATATTGTTAAATTCACAATATTATATTTGAAAGAGCAAAATTATATTTTTGAATTTACAATATCATATTGCTAAAGTAACAAAATAGAATACCAATCCACTACGTTATTTAGTACTAATTAACCAAAATGATTTGTCGAATCACCATCATTGGTTTTACTTTCATCGAAAGAATATTGTTGAAAATACGAAATATATCCGGTGATTTCGCAAAACCGTTTTGTAGTAACTCCAAAAAAACTAGTATGATTTCGCAACTAAGTTTTGTTATTTGTCAATAAAGCTATTGCACAAATTGACAAGATTCATTCGACTACATGTACTTTTGTTAATTTAACTAAATAAGGTTAGTGGATCGAGCTGAGCAACAAGTTGTAGTTAATTTTAACTACCCATTTTTTACTGTGTATTCAATGTTCTTCCCATCTGTGGTATGAGAAGGTATACATCCTCAAGAATCATCGATGCCGTCTTTTTCAACCCATTCGTCCAAGAGGGGCGCCCTAATTGTGACAGCTCCATTCTTTTGGCAGACAGGGTAACACTCAAGAGATTTCTTTCTGCATCCGTATTTGGTGGTGGCAAAGTCTATTATGCATCGACAAAATCTCATGTTCAATATTTCATCCAGTGCAGCCTACAGCTCGTTATCCACCAAGGTAAAAAAAATTAAGTGTGAATAGCTTCTTCCCATGCATCTGAGGACACAGATCATGTCCAATCAAATCTGGACTTGGTGAAATATGACTTCAGGGAATTTTGTTTCGCTACTGCCCCAGTTGATAGGAGCTGTGATATGTTCGTTCTACTGATTCGATTAATGATTGGTAACGTTGAATATTCAGAAATTTCTCTTCAGGTGAGGCTCCATACACCTCGAAATACACTTTTCCTCAGCTTCTTCTAAATCATCCTCATGGTTTAAGAAAATGGCAGTAGCCACCTAGACTTTTGAAGACTTCAAGAATATGTTGATAAATTCCAGCTTACTCTAACGGAAGGCTTTTGGAGTGGTGAAAGCCATGACCTTTCCGAATCGAAAATAGTATTTGTACTTTTTGAGAACTACTTCTGTATCTTCTATATACACATATTTTTCCTTTGTATACCACTTTCATGCATTGTTTATACTAAATAAACATATGAAAATGGCTCTTATATAGATCAAGAGCAATGGAATATCTAAGGATACGAAAGTGAAATTTGTCTGCACAATCTCGGAATTTACACATGAAGTGATTTTTTTTTCTTTTGATCTGTTGGAGGTTGAATTTTATATATTTCTGAAGAAAATACAATGCTACACAACTCTTTTTCCTATCACTTCTCTGTAGGACAAAGGGCCGAAGAAACGCAAGGCAAAATAACTTTTTTCAAATTGTATAATTTCGGGAACGAATATCTATAAAACTGTGCCGGAAATTTGAAAAATGGAGGCGATCAAACATGTAGCATATTTTGTCAGCTTCACTTTTATATTGGATAATCTTATCGCTAGGATAAATAGTTTCCGAGATATAAGCGAAGAACTGGAGAAAAAGGAGCTTCTACGTGCACCCCTGCACCCTGCTCACCTCCTAAGCGTGGGGACTTTTAGTATGTTTACCTCCTTACTGATCCAAACAAAGTCCGAAAATCAAAAATTGTGTTTCTTTCATTTCCCTCCCGTCTTCATTCCCCATTGGACCATTCATTGATTGGACTAAAGTACTATCATTGGATATCAGGAATATAATTATTGAATAAATAATTTGTGATCCCTATGTGAGTATATCAATGATACTCAACCAATTAAGCAGTCCACTTTTAAAAATGACTATATAGTTGCGCAACAGCTATCTCTATTATTCATCGATTTTGAATCATTTTTTTCAATAAAATTGATGCAAAATAAAAAAATTGCGTATGACACACGTTTTATTAGATACGTTGTCGCACTTGTTCCCTTGGAGCACTCCTCGCGTATTATAAAACTTGTAATACTATTCCACTGCGCATTGGACGGCGTCATCTTGCGTTATTAAGTTACCAATAACACCCGTTGCCATTCAACCGAAGGTAAGGGGTAATATAAAGTCCATTTATGTTTTATGATTATGTTGATATCACATTTCCATAATCAGTTTTGCATACCTATACCTATGTGTATTATATGAGTAACTTTCAATATTATTTTTTTTGATTATTTTTTCAACCCATCATTGGGGTAGGCACCTATTTCTCTTTACCAATGAAATTTCAATTGAAATTTGTATCGTATATTCTTTGTTACAGGTGAGCAGATTTTCTCTTCCACTATGACATATTTCACAACTGAACAGTAGGTGAGTTGAGATTTTCACAACAATGTTTTTAACCTAATGATCTGGAAATTAAATTAAAATATTCAAAATTGTTTTGCCATTTTGAAAAATAAGTCTCTCTCAAGGCTATGGAACAAAAACACACGTAGTCGATACCACTGGAGTATCGAACTATCAACCCATTCTCACTTCTGATTTCTGGAATGAAGTTAACAAATATTATGAGCTGTATCAGCTCTAACATGTTTATGGTTTATGTTCTGCGGACTCCAAAAAACATTGATACTTTCTACTACATACTACGGATGATAAAAATACATTGAAATGGAGAAGACTCCATTATTTGTCATAAAATTGAGCTCTATTCTGATCTACAATTTTCACAAAATAATAATAATTATAATTAACCAAAGCATAATTGTTTTATTTTCATTTTGAGAATCAAAGCATTGTTGAATATACTCTTTTTCAACTATTGATATTAATTATATTAAATTAACCCATATCTTTCACATTTCAATAGATAAATCAGCACTTCTTGCAACTCCGCACTGGAATATTGAATTATTTTCACAATATTGAAGCCCCAATATTGAATATCCTAGTATATAAATTCTCCTTAAAGTCTCTCAATTGACCTCTGCACCCTTGCAGATTTTTCAAACATGATGCTTCAATGATATAATTCATTATAGAATCGTGGAAGAAGTTAAAAAAAAAAACGAAAAGAATTAGAAGCACACAATACAAATCCTATTTTATTAAAAAATCAATAAACTGTTATTCCTACGAGGTAGATATCTCAATTAAGACTGTCCCTTGCTCTTTTTTCAAACGACATAAATCATGACTCTGAATTAATTGACATTTGCTGATGAAATAACACTAAGTAAAAATTTAACCTCTTTGGAAAATTTTTCAAATGATTTTCTCTATCCATGCTCGGTATTACCACCAACAATATCATATCATGGGATGATGATATGAGGTCCTTCGCTAACAATATTTCACTAAATCTGAGTTTTCTGTTTCGTGCTAGAAGCTACTACACAACTCGACAGCTTTCAATAATATACCGAGCACAGATATACTCCAAAAATTCCATCACCTATCTTCTGTCTCAAGATTCACCAACTGTCTTGCACGATGCTCCACCACGAGCATTATGGATTTTCCTGAGGTGCGATCTAAGAAAATATAGACAATGTTATTTTTTTCGGTCTACAAACTGAAGCGATATTCTTGATCGAGTTTTTGGCATCAGCTAAACCAAACATCTTTCAGATAAAAAAACCAAAACGGACAAAATATTTAGATCAATTCATCCAGACCTGTTGATAGGTATTACCGGTGTTATCGGTGTTACACGACAGACTCTGCTTTCAGAAATCCAGATAATACCTGTTTGTCGCCAGAAGCATATCATTTATCTGGGACCATGCGATAAGTCTTCTTATTACTAGATTAAACCTACCTTCCTGAGAGGTATTCATGATTGTTGGTTTCATTGTGGCAGGAAATTGTTTGATTATATTGACACATCATCCGATAGATACGTATATGCATTCCTCACTGAATTATGAAAAACATAACAGATGAAGAAAATTAATTGATAGGACTTCATTACTTTCAGGAGTTATCTCACCACTTTCTACTTGCTCCGTTCTGCAATGTGATGTGGAGTTTCACAGGTCAGAAAAGTATAACATCTGTCGGACCGACAACTTCGCTAATTGATCATGTACGTGATTGTGAATCTTCAGACGTTATTCGGATGATGAAAGGAATGAACGCTTTATACCTTCTACTGAAGTTGGAGAAAACTATTACTAGAGGTATGGAAGAAGTGAGGAATAGAGAATCCGACGTGAATGAATTTTTCAATAAATTGTGTATCAGCAATAAACATTGACCTCGACATCTTATTAAAAAGGCAACATCATTGCTGGAATATTTTAACCTGGATCAACGAGAAAAATGATTTCCTGTTATCGGTATAATCTGACCGACTGTATGACTTTCACCAGAGATCAACAGGAGACTTTCTTGCCTGCGTTATACATGAATGGCAGGCATCCATTGATGAACAAGGGAGAACTCTGAGTGTATTTTCGGGGGTTTCACCGAGATCTGCAGGACCCAGTGGGCACACAAATTGTGAGAAGTGGATTTGTGAATAACCGTTTTTAACTGGAACGAATGTCATGGGAAGTAACGTTAATCCGTTCATAATAATGTATAACAGCGCGTTCACATGCTGGCTTTTCGCGTTTTGGCTTATGGCGTATTGTGATTTCATTGGCCGATCTTTGTGAGCGCGTATCAAGGTCATCCGCCAAAAAGTCGATTACGATCCGACTTTTGCTCAAAAGACGCTCCGATTTTCATGGTCTTCACTTTTTAGCTATATCAATATGTAATTCAAGTTTTCCGCGATAGGCGAAAGCTGTCATGTGAACGCGCCGTAAGAATTGAAAGTTATAATCAAACGCGTAAAAAAAACAAACGAAATCGAACTTTTTACGGAAGTTCAAGATTTTCATTCACGTTTCAGTCGAGGTTTTCAAAGTCTGTTGATTTCACGCAATTCAACCTAAATTATTAGGTTGTATTGTATCCAATATATGATGTTATTTGAGAAAAGGCTTTGTAACATGCTTCATAAACATTTTCATGACGTTTACATGAGTTATTACAATTCAAACATTTCATTTCAACCACATATCATATACATTACTAACATTACGAATATTATAAATACTAGACTGATGGATTGCGTATAAGAGACATCGAGTTACTAACGTTGTATCGAATCTTCAAACAATCAAATGGCTATTTCAGTTTTTTCGTTCAATTTGATGAAAAAGAATTACGTTACTTCATGGGATCGTCATTAAAACGAGAACAAGAAAGGTGGAGTTGTTTTGATTGGAGAATTTTTCAGATCTGAAATTCTATAATGAGATATATGTCTCAAACTGTTGATGAATTATTGATTACTTCTTCAGCTTGATAATTCAACTCACTTTCATAGAATGTCCTATCTCCATGAAGTCAAAAACAGCATTATAATTGATTAGTCCATATTTCACCACCTTTCATACGAATTTACTGAAAAACTTGTGATCTCAGTATTGCGTGTGAGGGGCTTGAAATCATCTGATGTCAACAATGGGGTGATTTAGAAGATATGAGACTTATTCACGCAATGATAAAATAATATATAAATAAATGAATAAAATATTTCCTTTCAATGATGAAACAAACCTGAGTTGATTTACATAGGACTTAGAGAGACGAATCGTGCCTTTGGCTTGCAGGATATCAATAGAGCATACAGGTTGAATAGATTTATTAAATTGAGAGTAACTTCATACTCAGTATATTTGAAATGTTATCTTTTGATTGATTGACAAAAAAGTCATGAATGTGAGTGTAATTGTCAAATAGATATTCGAATTTGTCTGAGTGTTTTCATCTACTTTCGAAGCAGCTACGTGATTTCAGATATTCATTCAATCGGCGATTGATAGAATAAACCATTTGGAGGCCCCGACGAGATAGCTGCTGAAACTGAAACACAAGATGGATAACGACGACTACACTATGGCCATGGAGCTATTGAAGACTTTTTTCAATACGTATTGTACTGATTTGGAGCAAGCTTTAAAACAACAGAATCCTGATGTAGCTCAAATTCAAGGTACATTCAAATTATTGACCAGATTGAACGAATAATTTGAAGAAGAGTCTAACAAACTGATTTATTCGATGCTCAGCGCAAATAAAACTAAAGACGTTATAGCAAAAGTTATGAAAGACTCCCACGAAACAACAATAAGATTTAGTTCTCTCGCTTTCAACGTTGAGCGACTCATGACAGCTAACCTTGAGAAATCTAATTCTGTTTCTTCAAATAGAACTAAACTTAAACTTCCAAAAATTGATTTTCGTAAATTTGGCGGCGAAATAAAAGATTGGCTACAATTCTGGAGTTTATTCAAGCGAATACACGATGATGATGAGATGGAAAACGATGATAAATTTCAATATTTACTTCAATCTACGATACCAAATTTCGAAGCACGACAATTAATCGAGAGTTATCCACCTACGGGTGATAATTATAATAAGGCAATAGATAGTTTGAAGTCCAGATTTGGCAGGAATGACCTGCTCATAGAATTATGTTCGAGAACTTCTAAAGCTGGTTTCAAATAATCTATCCAATAAAACCAATAATTTGACAACATTGTATGATAAAATGGAGTCTCAACTAAGAGCGTTAGAAACTCTTGGTGTTTCTACTGATAACTGTGCGGCAATGTTGTACCCCTTATTAGAATCGTGCTTGCCAGAAGAAATATTGAGAACATGGCAAAGAAACTCTGAATTTTCCACAATTGATTTGTTGAAGACACGTTTGGAATTGCTTGCAGCGACCATCGGTTCTAGAATTTTGGCATTGATAAGAAAAGAATTTGATGATATCTTGGTATATTGTTGGTCTGATTCATCCACAGTTCTGAGCTGGATTAAACGAAATGAAAACTGGGCACCTTTTGTGAGAAATCGAGTCCATGGAATTCTGAAGTTTACAACGCGAGACTCTTGGCATCACGTTCCAGGAGCCATGAATCCAGCGGATTTACCTTCAAGGGGATGTCTACCCAAAAAGTTGTTAGAATGCAAGTGGTGGAATGGTCCTGAATGGCTATTGGATAAACTCGAAGAATGGCCCAACCAAACCTACGATGTTAACGAACAAGTTGTTTTAGAAGAAAAATTGAAGGGTGTGACATCTTTAGCAAATTACAATGAAGACCGTATTTCTTGGTTGACGGACTATTTTCGGAAATCTGCATGTTATAAAACCCTTATACGAATAGTAGCATGGATGAAGCGATTTATCAGGAATTTTATGGTGAAAAAGACCAAACGATTCGGACCTTTATATTTAGAGAAAGAATTATCAGTAGACGAAGTTGAAGAGGCAATGAAAGTCATCATCAGGAATATTCAGCATGAGTATTTTAAAAAAAATCCAGACTCGTTGAAGAATTTCATGCTACAAGAAGATGAGTTTGGGATTTTAAGGATAAAGACAAAGATTAGTGAAAGAGAAGATACTAGATCTTTCAGATATCCAGCGATTTTGTCAGGAAAACACCTAATCGTTAAGTGTCTTATCAATGAACGACATGTCAAATTGTTGCATGCTGGAGTTCAAACTGTTTTGGCAAATCTGAGAGAAGAATTTTGGATAGTAGGAGGAAAGAAATCTGTGAGAGCTGTCATTTCAAAATGTGTGATTTGTCAAAAACACCATGCGAGGCATCTTGGAGCAGTTCAAGTCCCATTACCACGAAATAGAGTAAGAGATGCCTCTGTTTTTGAAATTGTAGGAGTAGATGCAACTGGTCCTCTGATATCGAAAGATAAAGGAAAAATTTGGATACTAATATTCACCTGCGCCATTTACAGAGCTGTTCATTTCGAAGTAAGCACATCATTATCAACAGACTGTTTCTTGCTAGCTTTTCGAAGATTCATAGCGAGAAGAGGACGGCCATCGATCATTTACAGCGATAATGGTACTAACTTTATTGGTGCTGAGAATGCACTAGCTGAACTAAATTGGGAGGAAATCTCAAAAAAGGCTACTGCTGAAAGAATTAAATGGATATTCAATCCTCCAACAGCAGCCTGGTGGGGTGGATGGTGGGAGAGTCTGATTAAAATATTGAAAAGATTACTCAGGAAAGTTTTGGGAAAAACTTCACTGACACTCGAAGAACTTGGAACTATCATATGCGACTGTGAAGCTGTTGTGAATCAACGACCTTTGACTAGTTTAACGGAAAATCCAAATGACTGGCAAATATTAACGCCTGCTATATTCTTACGAGATATAACAGAAGATGGAGTTCCAGATATAGACACAGTAGAAGCTACAAATCTGAGACGAAGATACCGATATAGGTCTAAAATAAAAGAAAAGTTAAGGAGAAGATTCAGAAATGAGTATCTAAGTACTCTTATCATGAAAAATCGAAAAAAAAATCAATTAAGGAATCGATTCCTAAAGTAGGAGATTTAGGATTCATAGAAATAGAAAATTCAAAGAGATTTGAATGGCCTCTAACACGAATTCAAGAAGTGATTGCTGGAAAAGATGGTGTTATCAGATTGTTACGTCTTAAAGTTCCGTCAGGTAATCAAATTATGAGACCAATTCAGAGATTCTACCCATTGGAAATTTCCGGAGATGAAGAAGTTGAAAACATGAAAAAGAAAATTCCAGATGAGATAGAGAGAAAGTCAAGTCATGAACTAGATACACCCCAGCCAATAAGTGTTGATAAGAATTATTTTGCTCAACCTAACACAGAGAATGATGGACTGAAAAGAGTTACCCGTTCTGGAAGAATTGTTAAAACTCCCAATAGACTTGGTTCATGATTAGAAAATGAATTTCTCCGAAATCATTTCGTCTCCGTGGGAAAATGAATAGATTTATTAAATTGAGAGTAACTTCATACTCAGTATATTTGAAATGTTATCTTTTGATTGATTGACAAAAAATTCATGAATGTGAGTGTAATTGTCAAATAGATATTCGAATTTGTCTACTTTCGAAGCAGCTACGTGATTTCAGATATTCATTCAATCGGCGATTGATAGAATAAACCACAGGTATTGGATTTTTTTTAGAAAGTATGAAAGTTGTGATCATCTGGATAGACCTCAATTGGTAATGAGCTCGCCTTTCAATAGTAAACATAAGTTTCGACAGATCTCGAGTCTGAAAATGACACAGTTACTCATAGATCTTATATGCTTACGCTAGATCCGTCATCATGTAGTATTCGTTTGGTATTAGAGGGGTCTGTAAGAATGATTCTATGATCACGTGGTACAACACATATGTATGGTCAAAAATCAAAACGACTCATCAATGCTCAAGCAGCAATTTTACGTTGCGGCGACGTGTTTGGAAAAGTAACGCAATCAAACATGAGTTGCATAGACAACTACATTGTCACAACCCTGTTTTGCACAAATGTGGTCAATTATTTTTGGGTTTCTGAAACGTTTCAGTTTCAACTGCAGGTAGCAGTAGGTTCTTTTTCTAATCGTTGCTGAAATAACTACACACTCGCGCCCTCTTGCAGCGACATAATAGTTCTCTTTTCACGGTGTTGAAAATAGTGAATATTTCAACCAAATTATTACTGACAACCAACATGGACACTTGATAGGTACTCCATTTATATTGTTGCAAAATAACGATTTCCAAACAGAAATAAGCAACGCATTTCAGTTAACAGTCGAATATACTATTGCTCCACCTCACAAAAAACACGCGCGCCTTCAAATCTGTTAATAATTTGTCAAAACTCGAATATGAAAAAAACTAAAATAATAATTTGGATATATGTATGATATTCAGAATGAATATTCATCCGAACGCGAAATATACGATATATGATAATATATTAATCGTTTCTCTGATTTACTTTGTTTTAGTTTGTTTATGTCCCATATTTCAATGGCCAACCATGTTCACAAATATAATTACGTTTTAAACATGGCGTAGTATTATGATAGGCTTCAACGCGACTTCAGATATCAGATTACTACAAAATATACTAGCTTTCGACTTCAGTATTCCAGACAACTATAATCAAAGCGCGACTGGAGTTGCTCATCCGACCAAAAACTGAATGAAGTCCAACTTACGAATACACCTCGCTGTGTCATACATCTGTCAGAAGTGTTCTTTGGAAAATAAGTTGCTTCCTTTGCATTCATCAGGTTAGCATTCGTTCCAAAAAAAAACTCAAGTTATCCAAACTGACTGTCTTTCATGAAGGCTTATGCCTGGAAGTTTCTGAACGATACTTTATTCTTGACCAGTATATCAAGTGACAGTGTATTTGAAGCTTGTTTCATTTTCCATTCGAAACCGTCTTCAGTTTTGTAGGAGCATTTTTTTAAGAATTTGTAAGAAAACAATGTCCATTTTTGATTCCTCTCAGTATTTCATCATTATTTCATTATTAAAATTTTGTGGTTAGGTTTAATCAAGTTTTACTTCTCTTTTTTGATATTTATTCTTTCTTCGAAGCAATTTAGCCAACAGTATATCCTTGTTGTCATAAGCATGTCTTCTATAGTGAATATTCGAAAAAAGAAAACTGCAAAGAAATGATTTCACGAAAACGTTCTCAATTATTGTAAACAAATTTCCACTGCCAACTTGAATTTCACAAGGTCTGCTCTACCTCGGGAGACCGTTGAACATAACTATAGTTGTCACTTAAACGTTTTTGAAACGTTATTCTTCTTCCCAAGATGTTTACATGAAGTTGGGTTAACGTTGTTACAACGTCGTGGGTCAACTGAAGTCATGTTCAACACTTATACAACGTTGTTCAGTGGTTTAGAGAGCGTCGTTTCCTAAATAACCGATTTTCACACCAAGTATAACGTTAATTTTGGTGTATTGTGTGGTTGTTGTCGCCAAAATGTTACTTCGGTGGCTTATTATTTTCAACTCCCTCGGACCTACAAATTAACTTGGATATCGTATCTAGCGTAAGCATGTAAGATCTATGGAGTTACCCATCAGAGAATGACTGATTGAAAAAAAAACAGATTTTTCTCCATGCAAATTCGATTATCAAAATCATAGCAAAGCGCTTTCGACTGTTGCTGTGCGCTTTGCTATGATTTGTGAAAATAAAATTTGCATGAAATACACATCTGTTTTTTAAATCACATTGACACATCCACACATCTTATTCTTTCACTAGAGACTGACTGGTCTGCCTTACCGGAATCGCTCATGATGGAACAATAGACGCGATTCCCGATATGAGCAGAAAAATCGCTACCTTTTTCGCTAACATCAACAGGAAGAGATTGAAACACTTTCGGGATTGACACTGGCTCAATATTTGAAAAAGTCATGAACATTGACCAAATTGATGGCTTCATTACCATGATCGAAGAGTTGCATTGGCACGAAGTCAAAATAATGTATTTTGCAACGGTCTAAGTTTCAATAAAATGACTGAAGAAAATCTCACGTCTACATCTTAATTTCAAAAAAAGTTTTGACTTCACATAGTTCATCCTGATTCCGATTTGCACAATAAATAAAACTTCTCACTCACACCACTGCGGTGTCAAATCGTACTTTCGGAAATGCATAAACACCACCACCAGAGTAATAACACCAGTGCGACTAACAACTGAGTTTGATTGATAAAAAATCTGTGGAAAATATCACATGACACCTACATTTCATTGGGAAATAATGACAAGAAATTATTAGTTTACATTTTTCCCGCTATTTCCTCTTGCATTCCTATTGTTCGTTGAAAATTTGAGATTGATAAATTCGTCGTGAATGAAGTAGAGTATATCAATCTCTCGAGAAAAATATCATAACGAACTCGTAGAATAATCTAGTACTAATATATTTTATGTATTCGTTAACCTTCAATTTCAATACTATTTTAATATACTGAGACAAAATCGACAAGTGTATGAATACTCATGATGTGTATTCTTATTATAGTGTATCGATGAATGGAATGATTGAGTCAGTCAATGCCTAGATAAAAGGATTTAAAATGCAACCTCAGTGGAACACACCAATAATACACGCATTACGTAGTTTTCATCTACTAACAAATTTTCTACTGAAAGCCTTTGTGTGTATTTCATCACTGAAACCAAGGTAGGTAGAGGATAGTAAAACAGCTCTTCAATTGTTTCTGCAGAAAACTTGTAGAACATTCGAGATTTGACTGGAGATGGCGATAAAATTGATTATCAAAGAAGAATACTTTTCGGCTCTGTCAATTATTTATTTCTGTGGTTCGCATATCTGGCATACGTGGATTGAAATGTCATAACAAGACTATATTATTAGTAAATTTGGAACAATTATTGATATTTCGAATCTCCAGTCTTTTTTCTCTTGAAGCATGTGACACTGATGAATATATGATAGATGCACAATTTCTGTTTCATCAATACAAGGTGAGACAGTATTTCTGATAACAGAGAATGTTATTACGGTTTGGAATCAAGTACCTACTTAGGCAATTCAGTTTCTACAGGTTTTTATAGTAATTGATAATAGGAAGTTGTTTCACTATCTCATATGTCTACCTGGGCTTCCCATTGCACACATTTTCATATATGGATACTGTCAAAAACAGTGAGGTTGCTTGAATATGTTATATTCTGTCATCGCATATTCTCCATCCGCAGTAATAAGCTTCCATCCCTTCAGCAATTCAAACGTTTATTTACTCATCTTTCGGAATAACCACTCACAGCATACGTGACATACACTGAAAAAATCGTTCAGGCTTGTCATGAACAAGCGGCCGATTGTTATTGAAGCAAATAGATAGTCAAATCTGAAACAAATAGAGAATGTGAAACGTGAAATCGGAAAATTCTCATGTAACGGATTATTTTGTGTCGGTATGTCGGTATCAGATTTTATTTTTGAAAGGCATTGTTCAACCATCTGCTTTTGAGACCCATTCAGGAACATATTCCGAATTGCATTGATTGTCTACAAGTGATAAGCTGTATTGATAGTAGATTTGTTGATTGAACAATTAGATTTAGATCGAATTGGGCTGAGATTTGGTGTAGGTAAAACATTTGTTTACTGAAAATCAGAAGAAAAAAAACTATCGCGTTTATGGTTCTCTCACTGATTTTAACAGTACCATTTTCTTGACGAATTGCACTGTAGCCAAGATGGTTTCAATTATGTGGAAATGCAATTTTGTCAAGTTATATATAGACGATGATGGTTATCATCGACAGATGATTGATTGAAATTTCGTATGAATGATATTGATGTGCATCTGTATCTTATTGGATGCAGTTATAATGACAACATCGCTTCGTTTTTTTCTTTATACCCATGCGTAGGCAGGTGTTCAAAAATTTTTTACACTTTTCGAACCTGGAGGTTTATTTGGCAGAATTTCGAAAGACCAGTAAACAACTGTTTTCACTGTGATATTAAGGATATCAACATAAGAAGAAGCTATAGTACATCAACCTAATAACGAGCAAATTCTCGACAGTTCTCAGCCAACGTTAGGAGAAGTTTTTATCATAAAGGAAGAAACATAAAAAACAACAAAAATGCTAAACAAAGGTTTTCCATAGATGTGAACAATAAATTCCATTTCGATTGAATCATGTTAATGAAAATTGAGGTGTATATCAACCCTAGTCTTCAAGGGTATATTCCTCCTACAAAAGGAATATTGTTTCTTTATGATTGTGTTGGTCTGATTTCGCAAGGTTTATAGGTGTTGTTGGGAAAATCTTCCTAGTAGTTCCTACATGTATTTTCACTGTAGGGTATTCAAGTTTCCCAGTTATAAATTCAGTGTTTGGTTTATTTTCCTGCTATTTTTGTTTCGTACTAACTATATTTTCCACAATCTCCACAAAAATTATCTTTCCTCCACTTCAATCAGTAATAATATTAATGGTTAACAGTTTTATTGGAATTTATTTGATGGTCGATGAAATCAGGTGCCAATCTGTCAATCGATTTTCTGTCATCTGCCGTTATCCTTGGCAATTGACTGAAAACGGTGATTGAGTTGAGGTCACGTTGGATAATGTTATCCTCTTGGTGAAATCACACCACGAGTGGAGGTATCCGAATCTCTACTCGCGTGACCACTCTGCACTGATGAGTATCAATAAGCCCGAAACCGGTCTGTAGGTTTTCAGGCGTGCCTGTCTTAATGAAATCATAATCGTGTGTTAGGAGGAGAGAAACACTTGCATACTGTATTTACTTAGTTATCTGGTGCATAGACTACGAGTAGATATAATTCAATGTTGTGCATGGTATTCGCCAGAAAATTAATTGTTTTCTGATCGTATTCTAACTTTTTTGAATATATTGAATGTTTTTTGTGAATTTTTGACGTTCGAGATTCAATATCTCATTTTGTTTTTCGAGTTAGCTTTTTTCAGTCCAGTAGCGTCGCTGGAGAAATTAGAGTTCATGTAATCATGAAGAATTACGCACGCCACTGATCATTTCGGGTTCTATTGTATTTTCTACCCAAACCAATATATTTTTTTATCTTCTGAATCATTCAATTCTACAAGTTCGTTTAAAAAATATACTAGTTAGCATCATATTCTTTTATGTTCTGGTTCTCACGAGAAAGGTTATCCAGTAATGTTCAGAAGACATCGTGAGAACCAAGCGGAAGAAGGTAGGAGTTGGTGTTCTGCTCAAATTTCTGGAGATGGTATGCTTCGGGGAACACCTACCTAGACAATGAGTTCCAAAGTCTCGATTTTCGTTGGATGAACGAGTCTTTGAAAGGACGTTGTGAATCAGGTCTCTAAAGAGACCACGAAGGGGTGTGAAGACTGAATTTGACAGGTTTATCTCGAAGAGACAGCTAATGGAGGATTTTTGATATTTCAGAATAGCATCGCCCATAAAAATATCTATGAAATAAAGATACATCGCCAACTTTTCTACGGTGTTCCAGAGAAGTGAGCGAGTTTGTAAGCAAGGCGTCACCGACGAGAAGAATTGCCCTATATGGACAGAATCCAATAGTTTCAGGATATGTTTAGGTGCCGCACTCCAAATATGGAAACAGTTTTCCAGGACAGATCGGATCTGTGCCTTATAGATCATAAGCAGCTAACTGGGAGTGAAATATAGCTTCTGGCTTGATACAGAAATCCAAGTTCTAGTGATGCACATTTGGCAATGGACCTCACGTGATTTTCCTTAGAAAGTTTATTGCTGACAGTAACGCCAAGCATCGATTGTATTATGTTGGGCAGAGTAAGATCGGCTTTTCTAGAGCTGTGTATAGGACATGAAGTTGCTTCCAACAAATCGTTGATGTGAAGTAGAAATAGTGTTGGTGCTAAAATTGATCCCTGCGGTACACCGACATTTATGAGTAGAGTATCAGATGGAACTTCATCGACCACTACATAAAGATACCTGTTTGAGAAAAAACTAGCAAGCCGAGAACACAGCAGAGGGGGCAAACCATAAGATGGAAGCTTGGCGATGAGTCCCAAACTCGATAAAATGCCTTGGAATTATCTAATGCCACGGCTGAATTTTTTTTCAATAGATAGCTGCCATGAATGTGAGACGTAAGCGAGCAGGTCATCAGTTGATCTCTGATGACGAAAGCCATATTGCCTATCGTTGACAATCCCTGAGTTTTCCAGATATTTAATGACCTCTAAAATATTTGAGAGCTGTGCTATAGATCTCTAGTTAATAGGTAAGGTCTTTTTGCCAATTTTGGGGACTGGTTGTACTCTTGCAATTTTTCAGTTGGACGGAAATACCCCCGAATTGTAAAAGTGGTCGATCAACTTGCAAAGAATAGATCTCAGTTCGGAGGCACATTTCTTGAGAATAATCGGTAAGATTTCGTCAGATCCACAGGCTTTGTTGGTGTTGAGACCCAACAAAATCTTTTTGTTGGCGAAAGGTGATCTCGGGCATATGATTGTCAATAGGTGTAATGTTCGGGGGTTGTTTTTTCGATGAATCCAGAGTGGAATTCCCAGCAAATAGGTGCGCAAAGAGTTCCATCTTCCTTGGTTAGAGGAAGAGATGAGCTGGAAATGAAATTTCTTTCCACAGCTTTAGCGAAAGACCAAAATGAACGGGATCCGTTGAGACATTCAACAAGTTTTGATCTTATTTTGGCATTGTGAGCATCTCTTGAAGATTCTTTTGTCTAGTTTGAGGGCCCGGATTTTTTAGCCATCGATGGTATACTGTCTGTTTGGAAGCGACAGCTTCTGCTGAACCAGGACTTATCAGATGATGTTCTTCTGGCGGTGCTTGGAATGTGAGTTTGCATCCCCAACATGATGATCTCAGAAATTGTCTCAGCACATCGTGTTGGATCTACTGAAGAAAAACAAACTCTCTTCCATGAAAACGCTGAGAAAAACATACGAAGACCTTCCCAGTCGGTCTAATTGTAATGCCACATGAGACGTGGCGGTAATGTGCTGCTCGATGGTATATGGAAAGAGCAGGTTGTGGAGATGAGGGTGTGAACAGAGTATCCAAGTGAGGCACAATTTATTGTATTATTCTATATAGATCAGGATTGGTGGTGAGGAAAAGGTCTAGTGTGTTGGCAGACTGATTGTTGACATCAGCAATGCGAGTTTGTCGCTCGACCAGTTGTTTTAGACCAAGAGTGATGGCGGAGGCCTCAGCTTAACGACCCGCATCATCTGTTTTGTTGAAGAATTTGAGCCATGCAGCGTTATGTACATTAATGTCTCCCATGATTATAATTTCAGCTGTTGGATGGTTCTCCTGAATGAAGTCCAGTTTGATTGATGAAAAGTCGAAAAGGTGTTATATGAAGGTTCGTCAGGTGATAGAGGTAAAGGCAGCAGAGAAACTTGGTCTGTTTGGTATTAGCTAGCTTGAACCACATCACATCAAAGTCTTCCGGTTCCAGACCCTCCTCACGCTGGCATGAAAGGTTAGCCTTAGCGTAAAAGTAGACTCCATCTTTGAACCTGAATCGAGAAGTTCGTAACCAGGACAAAGTATGTGGACCTTGTTGGTGAAAGAGTTTACTTGTGTTTCTGTTAGGGCCAGAATATCCGGTTTTTTCGTCTGTAGGCGATGGTGGACGTCATCGATGTTCTCATTGAGTCCGCGGATGTTACAAAAACTAATCTTTGATGGTGAGTCTCCTTGAGTACCTCTCGCCCGTAAATCTGAATGGTGAGGTAGTGGGGAAATTAGAAATGATGATTTAGAACTGTAATGTAAAGTTTTCTATAATTGACGTCAGGTTTATGATTATAGAATGGACACAATTCCAACGTCTTCAATCGTTGATGAGTATCCACGAATTCATTTAATACTTCCGAGCACAGCTGCTCGAGCTTTTTCAACGCAGTATTCTCAGACTGAAATCCTAGAATATCTGCATATTCGGTATTGGTAAATCGTGCTGGAATATTGGAGGATTCTCAGAAAATCTCAGTATAATTTTGAATAATGTTATTATGGCTTGATGTAATCGATAAATACAACAAACTTACCCAACACGATTCATGAGTTTTGGTTATAGTTTATCGCAATAAAGGATAAAGTTGAATAAGCGCTTCAAACATAAATAAACTGTGCATCATATATAAATCGTTTATTTAGCCAAAGACTGATACATCGAGTTTGTCAATCACATGAAAAAATATGGAATCAGAAAATTAATATCATAAATATAGGTCAACAAGTTTTGCATACATAAATACATCAATACACTCAAAAAACACATAAAAACCAATTCAGTACACGAATTATCCTAAAAACAAAATCAATCCATGAGTTAGTGAGATACCACAAATACTTTCTCACTATCATCTGATCATCAAAAAGCTTCTTAACTTAACTCTGAACGATCCAATATTTGAATATTATATTGAATACGTTTGGAATTCACACAAGTCTCAATGAGACATCGAGCGTTGCTTTGCAACTAAGTTGGCGGTTGAAAACACTTCTCGAACACTTTTTTTCGCACCTTCATAATTTGAAATTGGTGATGAAATGAAATTATTTATAAATGTCATTGACCTCTCACCGATGGTTACAATAATTATTCAAAAATTTTGTAGATCTATCATCATCCATTTATCAACTCGAACGGTTCGTAGGTACTCAACACGAAGTCTGATCAAAAGATAGCTATAATATAAATTATGAAAAATGTATCAGAAAAAAAAATTTCCAAAAATGCAAGAATTCATTACATAAAATGTATCAAAGTTGTGTTTTTTTAAATGAAATGCCCTATATATTTTCTTGTTTTCGGATTCTACGATGAAAATAATGGTGACTCTTATGAATGTTCATCATATTTAAACGTTGAAGTTCTCGAAATATTTTCAATTTTGTGAAAATGTAGTCATCTTTTCGAGGATTCAATTTTCAATGGTTGTTGAACTTTTTTTCACCAAATTCAATTCAGATATGAGTAATGGATCAACTTTCCTGTCACAAGTATGGAGAATTGACTAATGTATACAGGGTAGTCAAAAATTAACACTGAACTATTGCTACTTTCGAATGATTATAACTTCATTATTTCAAATGGAACACCCTGTATTTCATCACGAGGACAGATGTGAAATTTTATTCTCTAACTAAAACTATTATACTTCTATGGCTAACTCTACACATTTTCATGAAAATACCCCTTTTTCAGATTTCGAACCCACCTTCGTCAATTTCAATATTCATCAAGTTACCAGTGGTGTTTTGACAATTACAAATATTAATATATGGAAACAAAACCATTGTTTCTTGCTGTCAGTTAGGAATTGTTTGTTTTTGCGAATCGCCTTGCAGTAGGAGTTCGTTTTTTGTTCTGTTTAATATTCGAAATGGGAGTTTATCCAAAGGAAGAACGGATAGACATGATTTTCGTTCTGGGAGAATTTTTGAAAAATTGCTCATTGGCATCTCGTGTTTACGCTGAAAGGTATCCTAACCGAAATCACCCTAACAAAGCCGTTTTCGAAAGATTATTGACTCAATTTAAACGAACTGGAAGTGTTTTGCACGGAAAACCAAGAAGAGAAGAGCCTGTGACAAGAAGTGAGGAAGGCGAATTAGCAGTTATTCTGTCAGTAATCGAGAATCCACATATAGGCCAAAACCAAGTATCTGATAATATGCATATCAGTCAAGCAAGCGTTTCCAGAATTCTGAAAAATCATAATTACCATGATTATAAAATTCAGCTTCATCAAGAACTGTCTCAAACCGATTTCGAAAATCGCGTTGAGTTTTGCTTGTGGGTGTAAGACAAAGTTGCAGAAAACGATAAGTCTGTTTTCTGATGAGTGTACGTTCCACAATAATGGATCTGTCTACAGGCATAACTTCCATTATTATTATGATTCCAATCCAAATCAATTCAGAGTGATGAATAATCAGCATAGGTGGTCAGTGAATGTGTGGGGTGGAATCATGGGGCGATATTTAATTGGCCCGTATTTCTTCCAACAACATTTAGATGGCGCACTATTCTTACAATTTCTTATGAATGAACTTCCGATTCTATTGCAAGACATTCCGTTGGACATAAGAACAAGGATGTGGCTTCAAATGGATGGAGCTTCCGCACATTTTCATCGTGACGTTCGGGAATTTTTAGATGCTCGTTTCCAAAATTGTTGGATTGGAAGAAGCGGTTACCAGAATTGGCCCCCACGGTCACAGGACTTGACCTCTCCGGATTTCTTTTTATGGGGATTCATAAAAGGAACTGTTTATAACACACCACCAACGACAACAGATAATATGAAGGAGCGTATCATAGAAGCATTCAGAATCATAAATCCAGAAATATTGGCAAAAGCTGCTGAATGTTTTAAAAAACGAATACGTTTGTGTTTGGAGTCAGACGGTCACCACTTTGAACACTTGATATAAACTCAAATATTATTGTTCAATTGAATTCGGTTTTTGCATTTTATTTATAGTTCCTTTCATTTTATTTAATCCTATTCGAATTGTTGGTCATATTTCGAACAATTTTTGTAATGAATAATAATGTTAAAATATTCCTGAAATTTAAGCTCTGAACTTACAAATAGCTTTGGTAGTTTCGTTGATTTTTTCCATTCATGAAATCACCTTATGTAACTTGATGAATATTGAAATTGACGAAGGTGGGTTCGAAATCTGAAAAAGGGGTATTTTCATGAAAATGTGTAGAGTTAGCCATAGGGAAGTATAATAGTTTTAGTAAAAGAATAAAATTTCACATCTGTCCTCGTGATGAAATACAGGGTGTTCCATTTGAAATAATGAAGTTATAACCATTCGAAAGTAGCAATAATTCAGTGTTAAGTTTCGACCACCCTGTATACATTAGTAAATTCTCCATACTTGTGACACGAAAGTTGATTCATTACTCATCTCCAAATTGAATTAGGTATAAAAAGTTCAACAACAACAAAATATCAACAACAACAAAATATCTCGAGAACTTCAACGTTTAAATATGATGAACATTTATAAGAGTCATCTTTATTTTCATCGTAGAATACGAAAACAAGAAAATATATAGGGCATTCCATTTAAAAAAACACAACTTTGATACATTTTATGTTTTGGGATACCCTGTATATCATGACAATAATTTCAAAATGTACCCCTAATAGTCCTTTATCTGTCCCAAATCCGAAACATTCGAAAAATCGAACGACTTAGCCACAATTTTCCGTGTCGTTTGACGTGAATAACCCTGTATATTGAACCACCCTTAACTTTTTTATCTATTTATGTATTGGTAATGTTTTTTCAAAAAATGATTTAATGTAATTTCTCATGTAGTTTTTATATGTCGATAGAAAAACAGTTGATGATGTGGAAAAAAATTTGAGAGTAGATATATTTTTTTGATTTCAAATAAATATACATATATTTTGTTTGCTCTGATAGATTTTGAGATAATAGACGCTGATATTCAGATTTTATAAGGATCCTTTCAGAAATAAATGGTCGAAGTAGCTATGGAAATGATTGCAATATCTGTTGTCAAATCGATGAATGCTATAATATGTCATAGATTTCGAGATATTGGACATTGAAACACAGATTAAATCTGAATTCTCTCAATAATTATGCTTCTGCATGATTTTCCATATTCCTCTGGCGAAAAAACCAGGCTTCCATGAGGCATGCGCTATAGAATTCGTTTATGTTCCTGAAAATCAATTCACGTCATCGTTATTTTGAATCGTTCTGCGATTGGGATTGGGAGAATTCGTCTCGTTCAAAAAGTATTTGTTGAAGGTATTGCCAGTTGCCATATTATATACACTCTAAATTACCGACTGCATTTTTATTATTTTACAAATATACTGATAGTATATCATATTTTTCTTTCTCACCAAAACCCATTTTGATGATCGACTTCACATATAACTGTATTCATCCCAATTATTACAGATATTAAAATTATTTCAATAGCTACCCTGACCATCTATGTCCTAGGACTCAGGTAATAAGCTGAAAGAATCCGGATGGAATCTGGATTTTAGCGTCAAATATCTGTATAATGTAATGTAATAATGTATCGAATATAACATGATATATGTATATTTGAATATAAGAAATCATAAAAATATACTATATCCAATAGTAACAAAATATATGTGATGCCAGTAGAAGGTTTAAGCCGATTCCAGGTCTCCCCCCAAGGTCGTCCCCCCCAAGGCCACCCCCCAAGGCCACCCCCCAAGGTCGCATCACATATTATGCTTGCGGTACGCCACTGGTGACCTTGGGGGGAGTGGTCTTGGAGGGTGTCCTTGGGGGGTAACCTTCGATTGGAAGTGATTTTGCGTTTGGATGACCTTGGGAGAATACAGTGATCTCGGGTGGAGTGGCCTTGGGAGTATACGTGCACTCTTTTGAGAGACGACCTTGGCGATTGATGATATATGCGCTCTTTTCGCGACCTTGGGAAGATGTGGAAGAGTTCCTCTGACTCAGAGAGTATGTGACCTTGATGGCTCGCTCGACATCCTACACTCGAAATCACTCAGTTAGGAGGGGATAACCTTGCAGAGTTCTACGTCATCACTCCTCTCCCCTATAAAGGTGTGTTCGTTAGACTTCAGTTCTCCCATTGCTCTCGATTGTCACACACTCCTTTTTCATTCTCGAAAGAGTACTTTGCATTCGCTTAATCGAAATGTTGTTCTGCAGTGCTTGTGCCCAATCCTTCACACGAAGTGATAACCTGCGGCGCCATCAGAAATTGTCGTGTATAGGGAGTGTTGGTCCATCTGCGGCAAAGAAGTCACGATTAGATGATGTTGATGCATCATCAACATCAGCGATTGGAAATGTGCAAACATGCACTGTATGTGATAAAACAGTTCCTGCAGACAGAATGGCGGCACATAAGAGGTCATTGGAGCATCGTACGAATGCTTGTATCAATCAAGGAAATGGCATATCCGTGATTGAGAGCGCATTCAGATGCCGCATCATCAGTTACAGAGTGGAATGTAGAACTGGAGTATTAGATTATAATACATTTTTTGATGAGAATAGAGCGACTATCATATCATTATTAAACAATATGGTCTCGATTCACCACACCATCAAAGTGAACATGGAAATGTTTGGGAGATATGTGATTGAATCTAAGGATATTCGTGATAATAAATCTTTCTTTACACCCAATCATATCATCGATTCTTCCCTCGATCTGGAAGCTTGCATAGATACATTCAAGGAGATAATTGTGAATCTTTCAACGGAATTCGAAGAACGTGATTCTGGTGAGTTCAATTGTAACATTTTAGCTATTTATGCGAACCCATTGAAGAATATTGTAACCTCAATATTTTCTATCGTTACAGGGTGGGCTTCGAGATAAACATCAATAAATATAGCCCGCTGCGAGGATGTTCCCACTTGAAACTCCCCAGATTCATCGAGAACAAGACGGCGGTGGTGAATGTGATTAATCAGGACGAATGCTGTTTCGCATGGGCTGTGACATCTGCACTATATCCAGCATACAGCAAGCCGTGTGAAATGTCTTCGTACCCGCATTTTTCAACAGTCCTGAATCTGGTAGGTATAGAGTTTCCTGTCAAGGTAGCAAGTATACCTAAATTTGAGGCCCTAAACGACTGTTCCATAAATGTTTATGGTTTAGAAAGCGTCTTTGAAAATCAGTTGAGTATCAAGTGGTTGGCCCACTTCATTATGCTAGAAAGAGAATGAGTAAACATGTTAACTTACTATTGATGACAGATGATTCTGGTAATAGTCACTATTGCTGGATAAAGAACTTGTCTAGATTGGTTTCAAGTCAAATATCTTCGAGAGGTTATAAGAAATATTTCTGTGATGGATGTTTGTTATATTTCTCTGACGAGTCTAAGTTGTTGCGCCATCAACAGAATGATTGTAATCATACTTTTACAACAACACCGTCTACAAAACTAAGAATTGATAAATTTGGTAATGATACACAAGAAAATCTTTTAAAATTTGAGAATTTCGAGAAACAGATGAAGGTACCCTTCGCTATATATGCAGATTTTGAGTCAGTATTGAAGCCGATACATACTTGTGAACCAGATTCGAAGAAATCGTTTACTAATCGAACATTCATTCATGAACCACACTCATTTGCATATGTGATAAAATGCTCATACGATGATTCCATCACGAAATTTGTTTCTTTTCGTGGCAAAGGTGTATCGAAGAAATTTGTTTCAAGTTTAGTGAATGATTCAAAAAATATATACAATACATATTGGAAGCATATAGTTCCGATGGAGAAATTGACTCGAGCAGAAGAGCTTGATTTTAACAGAGCAACCGAGTGCGGTATTTGTGATAAACCCTTCGAATATGGTGATGTTAAAGTGAGAGATCACTGTCATTTAACTGGTAGGAAGAGATTTGGAGCAGCACACTCAATTTGCAATTTGAATTATAAAATTCCAAATTTCATTCCCATATTCTTTCATAATATGAGCGGTTATGATAGCCATCTTTTTATTAAAGAATTATTTGATCAGAATGAACAAGTAGATTGCGTGGCTCAAACAAAGGAGAAATATATTTCATTCACCAAGCACATCTTGGTTGACAAATATCTGGGAAAAGATGGCCACAATCATGACATATTTCTAAACCCCGCTTTTTAGATAGCTACAAGTTTCTTCCACAATCCCTTGAAACGTTAGCTGGAAATTTGAAATCGAATCAATTAATTGAAACTATAAAGCATTTCCGAGACCCAATACAATCTGAAGTCATGACTAAAAAAGGTATTTTCCCATATAGCTTCATTACTTCAATGGATAAATTGGACGTTCAAGTTTTACCATCAAAAAATGATTTTTATGATAACCTTTCCAACCAACACATTTCGGATGGAGATTATCGGAGAGCTGAGCTTGTCTGGAACCTATTTAAGTGTATATCTCTCGGAGATTACTCAGACATTTACTTGAAATCAGATGTTCTATTACTATGCGATGTTTTCGAAAACTTCGAAAGGTTTGTTTGAGAACATATAAGTTAGATCCTAGCCAATACTTCACAGCACCCAGTTTATCATGGGATGCTATGTTGAGATATACCAAAGTTGAATTGGAATTACTAACCGACATAGACATGATACATTTCTTCAAGAAAGGAATAAGGGGTGGCATCAGCCAGTGCAGCCTCAGATCCCATGTAGCAAATAATAGTTTTCTTCCGAATTTCAATCCAAATGAACCAACATCATTTATTATGTATCTTGATGCAACTAATTTATATGGGCATAGCATGTCGCAACCGCTACCTACTTCTGGTTTCGAGTGGTTATCTACTGAAGACATTGAAGAATTGGATGTAATGAATTTGGCGGACGATGGTCCATGCGGGTATATCTTTGAAGTGGATGTACACTATCCCGAAGGATTACATGACGCTCATTCGGATCTTCCATTTCTCGTAGAGTCAATGTCGCCTCCTGGTTCGATATCGAAATTACTGAAATTGATTCCAAATTTGTTCAACAAATCTAAATATATCGTGCATCAAAGAAACCTCAAACAAGCTTTGATGAATGGGCTGGTATTGGTGAAAACTCATAGAGTTCTTAAATTCAATCAATCCCCGTGGCTGAAGAAGTATGTAGACCTCAATACTGAAATGCGTAACAAGAGTACCAATAAGGCGGATAAAGATCTGTTTAAAAATATGGTTAACTCAGTTTATGGCAAGACAATGGAGAATGTAGATAAAAGAACTGATATCAAACTGGTTACTTATTGGGATAGTGTCAAAAGAAGGATGGGTGCCAATGCATTGATCGCGCAACCGAATTATAAAACCTGTAAAATATTTCATGAGAATTTTGTAGCGATCCACATGGGTAAAGTAAGGGTGCACTATGACAAACCACTTTATTTGGGTTTTTGTATATTAGATGTGTCGAAAGTCGTCATATATAATTTTCTTTATGAATGTATCAAGAAACAGTTTGCTAGCAAATCACAATTATTATATACTGATACAGATTCCTTGATCCTGAAAATAGAGACAGAAAACTTTTACAATTTCATGAAGGAAAACATAGCGTACTTCGACACATCCAATTACCCCGTGAACAATAAAATGGGTATGCCGATTACGAAATCAGTCGTGGGAAATATGAAGGATGAATTTCCAGATGATCCTATTGTGAGTTTCTATGGAACTGGGGCCAAAGCATATTGTGTTCGATCTTTAGGTAGTGAATTGAAGAAAGCAAAAGGCATTTCAAGATCTGTGGTCAGAACCCAATTAACACTGGATGATTACAATAATATTGTACAGAAAGGCGGCTTTATCTTCAGAAAAATGAATTGTTTCCGTAGTGATCATCTTGATATTTATACGGAAATGAAAAACAAAGTTGCCCTTTCATATCATGACGATAAATGTTTCATTATACCTAACACACCAAAAACTCTACCGTGGGGGCATAATGCAATCGAATTCTATAAAGTGAGTCCCGAACAAAATGTGCTTTGGCTACAGCAAGCAATTACTCATGCGGAATCGGACCGAAACAAAAATTCAAACGATAGCGGGTTAGATGGGCTGATAAGACTATTGGAAATGGAACAAACAGGACTTCAATAGAAAACTCTATACCCACGAAATAGTGATTAATTCATTTTGTTTTCCCGGAATGATATTTCATATATCTATGTGTACATATAATTTTTATTTCATGATATTCTATATATGACGTAGATCTCGAATTTCGAATATTTTGAATCATCCTATACAAAGAAGAAGAAAGTGATGTATTATTTATCATATTATATCCATTTCGAATTGTATCTTTTGAATTTGAAATGTATAATTATTGAATGTATTCTATGATTACTATATTCCTTTCAACATATGAAGATGGAGATGAATATGTGTATGCAAATCTATTCTAGAATAAAACATTTTCGAGCAGCAATGCCTATTATTTCTGTGGAACAAAAATATTCAATAACTTGATAGAGATGGAGTTGAATGGGATATATGTATAAATATATTTCTTGGAAGTGGAGGTGGGGTGGGAAGGAGAGATGCATTCGTACACAGTTCGATATTCAAGTAATATATAGTTAGTTCACGTCGAGCTGTTGTGGTTGAAGTATGTATAACACTATCGATAAATTTGGTCGAAAGAAGAAAAAATCGATAAGTTTTTCACAAGGGCGCCCAGGAATCGGATTCAAATTCGACAACAGTGGAAATTATGATATGCAGGGTAAACGGCTAGTGAATATTGGCTATCCAATAAATGATGGGGATGGTATACCACTGAAATTCCACAACCTACAAATGTCTGAGATGCAAGAAGCAGTAAACGGGTTGAAGAAGTTCGTCAAAGATTATCCACAATTCTGCCAGAAGGTTCTCACGATGTCACCCGAATTGAATGAGTAGATACATCAGGTCTGTTCTCGCTCAAAAAAATGCTACATCCATCCTAGCTCAAACGGCCATCCAGTTCATCTCCAAGAAGCAATCGATGTTGCAGAGCTTCTGGATAGTAAACAGAAGAACAGCTACGTCATGCAGTCTTCGCGACACCCCGTAGGCACCCCATTCTTATATTTTCGTAGGATTTTACCCTTACACTTTTTGGTCCAGAAGTGACCTGATATATGAGTGAATAATACATTGTTGCGCGCCTCTTCGAATGATTATCATAAAATAACAATAATGATTTGTCGGAGTAAATAATACATTGTTGCGCGCCTCTTCGAATGATTATCATAAAATAACAATAATGAATTCCGCACCTTCTGAATGATCTAATGCATGCATAATTAACAATGCAATATTATGAAATTATCAGGGTGAAGAGAAAAAATGTATGGTCCCTCGGTTATCATGTCACCTCTTGATCGGGTTCATCATCGACATCGAGGGTAAAAAAAACATGCAGTCTTCAGGACACCCCCCTTGGTCCCCCGGTTATCAGGTTGGATTTTTCACCAGCGCGCCTCTTCGAATGATTATCATAAAATAATGAATTGTCAATGCAAGCGTAATCCACAATGCAATATCTACCTGATTGAAAATCTATGAAAAAAAATATGTTCAATCAGCTACCCAATTACTATTATGCTTTCATTAGAATGAATTTTTCTCTGCGTGATTCCTGAAAGCAATTTTTTTATCCATTTTGGGTAATTACAAGGAATTTTAAAAACATTTTTGATGCTCTCAAATTGTTTGCGAGTGTTGAATACATGATCTATTTTTCATGTTGAATTTCACTTGAAATTGCAATACAAAAATATTTCGTGTTCATTTTTTACTTGACGGTAGAACACTCTCGATTGAGGAAGAATTTATGAATGAATTAGATACAATGTAGTAAAATCCATGCCTTTCGATGTCATTGCATGAATTAACAATAAAAGTCTGCAATGAATAATTGATTGTGATTCCGCACCTTCTGAATGCATGCGTTATCCACAATGCAATATCTACCTGATTAAAAATCTATGAAAAAAAAATATGTTCAATCGCCTACCCAATTACTATTATGCTTTCATAAGAATGAATTTTTCTTTCCGTGATTCCTGAAAACAATTTTTATCCATTAGGTATTTACTACAATTTTAAAAACATTTTTGACGCTCTCAAATTGTTTGCGAGTGTTGAATTCATGATCTATTTTTCATGTTGTATTTCACTTGAAATTGCATCACCAGCGCGCCTCTTCGAATGATTATCATAAAATAATGAATTGTCAATGCAAGCGTAATCCACAATGCAATATCTACCTGATTGAAAATCTATGAAAATAAAAATATGTTCAATCACCTACCCAATTACTATTATGCTTTCATAAGAATGAATTTTTCTTTCCGTGATTCCTGAAAACAATTTTTATCCATTAGGTAATTATTACAATATTTCATGTTATCTTCATTTTTTACTTGACTTGTATATAGATGCGGTAGAACACTCTCGATTAAGGAAGAATTTATGAATGAATTAAATACAATGTTGTAAAATCCATGCCTTTCAATGTCATTGCATGAATTAACAATAAAAGTCTGCAATGAATAATCGATTGTGATGCCTCTCCTCGTTATAATAATGAGGTGTGTATGTACATCCGAAGGATAGATAGTTGAAAAATAGTTTTCTGCAATTGAATAAACATATTAGTTTTCATCAACGCAAAAGCATAAATTATTCAAGATAATGAAAATGCATACACCTTCCCTTCAGATTTTTTTTTACAATCAGTTGTTTATAAAAAGCGCGGAGCGTTTGCAACTATCAGTTTTCATGTTCACATATACCTACATTCATTCTTATTCTACCATGATTGGAGATTTGGGTGAGTATTGCTTCTCAAAGTCTTATATAAGTCTCATTTTAATTGGGGATGTTTTTCTTCACCAGAATACACAGTTAGATACCAACTGCCAGTGAACATTAGGGTTAGTATACGAAAGTGTTCCATTCATATGATTTTGAAAATCTTCAATTTTTTAGCACATGGAAATGATAATATTTGTAGGAGAGGTGAGGGCGATGGTACCACCAGACGCAATAGAGTTCGGGACGTGTGGGGAGTTACGTCTGTTTTATAAAATGATTTTAAATTTCCTGGTGGTGTTCGCCTTAGATTAGGTAAATAATCTCAGAAAACATGTTTGATTTGTTTATTAATTCTTTTCTTTGTTGCAGATTCCAGTTGTAGATTATCATTTTAGAATAAAAAATAGTTGAACAGGTGTTTTTGTTTCACTTCACATTCAATCATTCTCTCAAAACAACAATTTCATAGTGTGGTTTGATGGACGTGTAGCCACTACCTTTGCGATGTAGCTGGAGATCAAGCAGGTTAGTGTAATCAAGAGAAGTCTATGAACTGAGTGATCGTCTAAAGCAAAAAGGGGTGAGTTTCAAGATTGTATTTTTGTGATTGATTCAACTTGTAGAATGTTTTCCTTCAATTTCATGAAAATTAATTTCCTAAGGACTATATATAGTGGAGATTATCTGAACTAGAGGTTGTGATGAAAGGTTTCACCACCAACACTATGAAATAATAATTGCATTATCAAAATAAAAAGTCTTGCGTTTATTCTAATTGATGTAATACAGTATGTGTTTTCTTACAATGAAAATAGCAGATAGTACATATTATTGCTATTGTGAATAACAGATTCATTAAAATTATAGAGGCCATTTCAAAATGAAACTCTGGTGGTGATGATACAGTGGATTTTTCACAATGATGTAGATTCTGCCAACCTCGAGAGTCTCCCACACTTCGATCTTGAAAAATAATTCTCAATTTATATAAACTTGCATTTTCTGGCACGTCCACCATTGAAGCGATTAGATGTCCATCATTGATTATTGTTGGTGACATTTCAGTCCATTCTGAAGGCCAGCTATCATTTTTAATACCATTCTTGTCGAAGCAAATGAAAATAATAATAATAATAATAATAATTGATTTTATTGATAGTAATGCATACAATGAAATATACAGAGAGTAACATTATTTAGACAACCAAGCAAATACTATCAAAGGGCAGGATTCAGTCTCTCACCAAGTCATAGACCAGGTTTGAGCTTGCTCTTCCATCCAATGTTTTTAGAATTGTATGGTTGATTCATATACATCACATTATTTATGATTGTGAATAGAATCAAAAAATTCGAACTCAACACTGCCATTGTTAATGAAGTACTGAGATATTCTCTCAAAGATTGCATTGATATAAATAAAACAAATTATTCATTCAAAACATTTATTCATACATAATTTCTATAATACATATTTTGAGGCCAAGTACAATTGCTTCACCAAATAAGCCTGCAGCTGTCACCCTTCGATCTGCACTCGTTCCATTGTAGTTGATCTTCTGATGTACTTATTATTAACATTGAGATTTTTCATGCCTCTTATGCATTCGTAAATGCTAATTTGTTCTCTGAGAATTTTCAATTGCTGAATATGTTCATTTATCAAATTTGCGATGATCATGTTGAGAATAGCAATAAACAAATGAGAATTTTTATTGTGGTAGAAGATTATTTATCCAATCATGCAATTCTTTGCAGTTTCTAAAACTGCACATGTGCGCATCATTGGTTTCGTGATGCATGCAAAGGGGAATGTCAGCCTTGAATGTCACAGTGTGCATAAATGTATCAAAATTTTCGATATTGATAATTTTAAGCCTAGTTGTTGGTAAACATAATGAATTGAGGAATTGAAACTTTTGGTGTCCCCTCACGTAAACGAGGTCGACATCTCTGAGATGATCTTGTAATATCTCATTGATTTTTTCGTAATCAATGAACCCTGAGCTATATTTGAGTCCATGGTGATTACGTTCCAACCATCTCACTTGTTTTTTATCTGCTTCCTGGAGAGCACCAAAAGGAACAGCTGGTTTGAATAAGTAATGGCTTATTTGAAAACCATTTGAAATTGATATTTCTTTGGGGTAGAATTCATTGGATATCTGGTACCCTTGAATATCGATACACAACAACTTCATCTTGCAAGATACAAGTAATAACTGACAATTTATAGAAAAGTGGTTTATCTTAAATAATTTACAAATCGTATAGTGGGGTAGGCGAAAATCTACAATTGTTTAACAATTTTTGTGAGAGGACTATAATTGAATAACTTATCATGCAATATAAGACAATATGCTGTTGTATTATCTGGAACTGCTTCAGATGTTTCAAACTCTATTCTCATCACAACAGACCCACTTTGTGTGGACTCTTTTTGATGGGAACAATCTATGTGTGACATTGGAATTGTTTCAGCAAATTCTTTTGGTGAAAATATTGGCTCTTTTCCAGATCCGTAATAAGACGGTTTGAAATTTGTGAACATCGAGTATAGTTGTGAAGTTTTGTTGTCATTGAAACTCAAATATAAATCATTGTATGGGTACCGATCACTGTTCAGGAAGACTCGAATATTGGACAAGTTACAATGATCAAATTTACTCATATCAGACTTCACTTTGCCCCTTTTGTCAGTTTGGAAAACTACAATAACATGACGCGGAGATTCCAATTGATTCGTGGTTTTTATTGGCCAAGTGTGTCTCGTACTGGTTAATAATTTCGGGAATTCGATGAGTTCCCAACTGCGAAAAGGCATGAGTATTTCTTGATTTTTTTGAACCATTTTGGTATATACAAGCTGTTGTGAAATATTGACCGAGACGTGTGGTACTCTCCAGAATAATTTGTCTATCTGTACTTTTGGTGTTTCTTTTTCATCAGAGCTGTACACTGCATCTGTGTCATCATTATTACGAATAATTACTAATTCTTGTTTCATATTCACGATGACCTTTTGATAGTCTTCAAAGAAACCCATAATGAAGGATAGAGGTATGCAAACGCTGAAGTTGCCTTTACCATCCACTAAGATTTTTTCATCTTTGATCTTGAAATTCAATTTGGGGAACCAGCCTGCATTTTGCAATTCGATACTCTCGTTCGTGTTGTATGACAGGTAACCTTTGATTGTTGATATCATTCCGACGTTTCTAACTGAATCTATTGTAACACCATTCAGCTCATACCTCACTTCTCTGAACAAGAAGCTGATAGCGTTATTGATGAATCTCAATTTGTCTGTTGCACTTCCATCGGATTTCGTTAAACGACCTTCGATATAAAGGTAACTTTGACAGGGAAGCGTATACGTATCCAACTCTTGTATTGATATTCTTATTTCATCATTATATTCAAATTTTTGTAAAAACGGTTGATAAGTATGATACTCTTTTTCTTGGATGGTTTGATCGACTAATGGTTTCTGATGAATATCGAGAATGTCCATTATATCAGAACTTTCAAACCAAGTGACTGTAGAAATAGACGATTGGCACGTGTGATTCTCTTGGTATTCTTCTTCACACTGATGAATCTTTTTGTAGTCTTGACTTTCTTATACAAGCTTGGATAGGATATCCTATTATATATAACTACCATGCTATATTTTTTTCAAGTGAAGGCTAACAGTTATTGTCTCACCACGAAAATTTACCAGTTTTCCAGATTGATCTAGAATTTTAATCGTTATGTTATCTATAGTCCTCACACTGATTTTGAAATATATGATATTTTCGACTCTCAAAACGATCTTGTATCCAGGGGCAACGACTGGAAAAAACGAGAGTAACGAATGATCTTCTTTTCCATTATGGAAGCTCCCAGTAGCAATGTTGCAATATATACTGATTGCATTCACACTAAGAATGTTAACCTTGGTATCTGAGGTATGTAGCTCATTTGCTTCTAGTATACGGCTATTGAATCCAAGTAAATTACGCACTGTTCGATTATCTTTGAAATTGATTCTTCTATTCGTGTCTATAGTCACTTTCAGTGTGTTGAAATTGGGGGTTATGTTGATTTTTGCGTCTTTATCAATATCTTTCACTCGTGAAGAGATGATTTCATTGAGATCCCCAATTTCATAAGAGCCCACTGGTATTGTGACAGAGGAATTGTTATCTCCGAAAACGAATTGATTATTATAATAGTCAATGTTAGGAATCACATTGAAAGTTTCGAATCCAGTTAAACCGATTCCATATTCGACATCTTCTTCCAAGTGAATTGGAGGATTGAAATCGGAACTGAGAACTGATGAGTTTCCAGTGAGTGAGAATGCCAATGACATTTTAGGCTTAACTGAACGAATTTCATTTATAGTACTCATTATATAGGAATTTGAGACACAGATGACCACAATTGTAAGAATTGGCAAATTGAAAATTATCATGATTATACGCTATAATGTTAGAGCTACCATCACTGTAGAAATATTTGATGAGTTCAAGAGGAGGTCTTAGGCTACCATAGCTGTCGAAATATTTGATACACCGTTCGGATTTGTTATAACAAACCCAATGGGTACCGTCCCCACTCTTATTATCCAAATTAATGATACCACTCTCGTGTTTTCCAATTTTCCTCGGTATATCATCCAACATGAACACTCCTCGAAAAAATGGTATTTTCAATTCTTCAGTGTAGTGTAATAAATCTACATTCGTTAATGGACGGTGTGGTAGCTTGATATTCAGTTTTTTGAGTACGGTTTCAAGTATAATCCATATCCACGTTTGTAAGGTTTCAGAAATAGACCTTTTCCCAAAGCAGATTGCTCCATTTTCATGTTATGTCTCTTTTGTTCATCCAGTTGCTCCCTGGCCGCCTTAGCCTTGTTTATAGCTTGAGCAATTCCAGCTGCCCCTCCTCCAAGACTACCGAGAGCACCGAGAGCAGCAAAAAGTGGAATCAGCGGAATGAACCCTCCAGATTTGGGGATGGGTATGATTCTCTTTTTTGGTTTCAAAACTTTTTTTCCACCAATAGAAGAAAGCGCTAGATTCGCAGCCTGAAGTATATCCATATTTTGATCTTTCACACCTTTCTTTGCTTTGCGCATTGCTTGAGTGAAACTTATGGCACCACCTTTTTTCTTCCTCCGGCCTGCTCTCTTCCTAACCAATCCCATGCCCAATTTACTCTTACTCTTCATTACTCCTGCAATTCCAAGTGCAGCGATTTTTTCCCCGATTTTCGAGTCTTTCTCTTTGAAACGATTCAACGCTCGCTCTGACAGAATACGGTCCGCTACGTTTCTTTTATCTAAATCAGTGTAACTCGAATAGGCTATATCATGCTCTCTGCAAGCTTCATCCAATTTGTTGATTCCCCTATCTCCACGTGCAAGTCGTTCAGATAATTTCGTTCCGGGTCCACAATAATTATAACCTGGTAAATGCAATTCGAAAGGTAATCTGTTAATGAGAGTGTTCAATAATCCTGTCCCTTTTATATCTTTTCGGCTGCCGAACATGAGCATATTCGAGTCGGGTTCCCCACCGAATGATATAAATGTGAAAATGTGATATATATATATATTAGTGTTCATTGGAAATTTGAACATGAAAGTTGAAAAACATAAAGTAAAATTGTCTGTCACTAATCATGATAGTTTCATCGAATCACGACATCAATTCAAGAAACATGGAGATTTATTCGAAGGAGGTTCCAAACGAGCCCTCGTGGTAGGCTCTTCCGGATGTGGAAAAACAAACTGTATGATAAGTTTACTTGACGATCCAAATGGTTTGAGATTTGAAAATCTGTATTTGTACTCCAAGTCACTGTATCAACCGAAATATGAGTATTTGAGGACGTTATTCAGACCAATGAAGGAAATTGGATATTTTGAGTACGATGATGGTGATGAAGTTATTTCACCGAATGAAGTAGCTCCAAATGCAGTCATCATATTCGATGATGTTGCAACATGCAACCAAAATATCATCAGAGATTTTTTTTGTTTTGGGAGACATAAAAATACCGATGTGTTCTATTTATGTCAAACTTACAGTTCCATCCCAAAAAGGTTAATTAGGGACAATGCGAACCTAATAATCATTTTTAAGCAAGATGTAACCAATTTGAAACATATTTATGATAATCATGTCAACGTTGATATGTCATTTCAACAGTTTAAAGATCTATGTTCATTCTGTTGGAATGAAAATCATGGATTTGTTGTCATTGATAAGGATGCAGACTTGAGGAAAGGCAGATATAGAAAACGATTCGATGAAATTTTGAAAATTTGATATAAGATTAGACGTATCTGATATCTGATTTTAGTATCATGAATAGACAGCTTGCAGAACAGTTGGTGAAGGCCAGAAAATCTGTGAAACAAAAATATCAAAGCCTCAAAACTGATATTGCGAAATCAAAGAGTTCGTTGGAGAAAAGTTATGAACCAATAACCAACCCTCTGAAAGAATTGATTGCATCGATTCATCATCAGACGACATCCATTCCCAAAGTGGAGGCAAAGACAGAACCATCATTCTCAACTCCACCAAATCAGTATTATAGATTGCTACCAAAAGACTCATCAATACTACAAGATGAGGAAACATTTGTACATGATCCCGAAACGAGCTATTTCGATCAGACTCTTAATCAATTACAAAGTCAAATAGACCATCTGCAAACGATACAGCAAGCCAGAGATCCTGAATTCGAAAAATATTTGGAAAAATATGAAAAACCGCTTCCTAGAGCGTACATCGAAGACATACTCAAAGGTGATCCAGAGGATTTCGATCACAAATTTGGCATCAGATTTGAGGGATCAACAGATAACTGGATGATAGGAGATAGTGTAGTAGAATTTCTTGGTCCTCATTTCTTAATTAATGAAATAACTTATAATGGTACACCTGGACTATATGAACTGATGTTCAAAAAACATCCAATTGGTTATAGAGCAACTGATGTTGATAACTACATCGACATCGTTACAGCAACAAATGCCATTTATACAGATTATAATCGTAAAAAAGGATTATCCACTTCTAATGCTGAAAAATTTGTGAAAATTATAAAACCAAGGGTGACATCATTACATTCTATGGCTAAGACAGTAGGAAAAAAATTACTGCAACAAAGAATTTCCTCTTCATCCAACCCAGCCATTAAGGCACCAAGAGTTTTCACTAGGTCTCAATCAACATCCTCTGCTAAATTGGGAAGAGGAATCGGTCCCATGATGCTTTACAACAACAAGAAGATAGAATACAAATATTTTGATAACTATAATGAAATTATAGACAGATTGAAGTTACTCATTGCCGAACAACAAGCTGGTCATACTGGACATAATAATGAAATAATTTCTGTACTTGAAGAACTCAGAGAAGCAAAAATAATTGAATAAAATAGTATGTATAGTACAACTCTCTTGTTATTAATTCCTGACCATTGAAACAGACACCATGCCAGTAGATAAATTTGGTAGACATATGTTACAACATCAAAGATTAGATCAACAACAACAACAACAAGAACCAGTGAATATTCATCAGTTATATAGTGAGAGTGTGATAACAATTGCTGGTAGTTTAACCAAAGCGACAAAGAGACTTCCACTACCCTGGTTGTATCAACTACAAAATAATTCAGATGAATATACATTTCCACTGAGAGAAGGTATCGTAGTTGGAATTGACTATTTTCCTGAAAAATTATCAGTAACGATTGGTAATAATACAATCAAAATTTCCGAACTGCTTAATCAAAAATTAAACAAAGGCTCAAAATTGAATGTCCATTCTAAATCTAAAGTATCAGAAGACAATCTTTATATTCAGTTGGTGATTCAGACTTCTATCATCAAGTATGTCTAACGTTAAGAAGGAAGTGGTTGAGGAACTACATAAACCAGCGAGGAGGCGATTTCGGAGGAGAAGGGTGATTATCAAAGGATTGAATGATTTGTGGGAAGCTGATCTAGTAGAAATGCAACAATATGCTAAATTCAATAAAGGATACAAGTACATTTTGGTTGTGATAAATGCTTTCTCGAAATTTGTTTGGTGTGAACCTGTGAAAAGCAAATCGGCTGATGATGTTACAGTTGCCATGAGTAAAATTTTATCCTCAGTGAAATTTCCACCAAAAAATCTCCATACTGATAGAGGTCGCGAGTTCTATAATAGATTATTCTCTGAGCTGATGATGAAATACAAAATAAATCATTATAGCACGTTTTCAAGTATAAAGGCTAGCATCGTGGAACGCGTGAACAGAACTTTGAAAACCATAATGTGGAAACAATTCAGTCTTCAGGGTAATTACAAATGGATTGACATACTGAAAGATGTAGTTTCAACGTATAATAATACCAAACATACGACGACGCGTTTGAAACCAATAGAAGTGAACAAGAAAAATGAAAAATTGCTCCTCAACACTGTTTATAGTCACTTGAAAATTACCAATCCCAATCCTAAGTTTGGAGTTGAAGATCATGTACGGATAAGCAAATATCGAGAAGAATTTTCTAAAGGCTATACACCGAATTGGTCGAATGAGATATTTAAAGTCAGAAAAATTCGTACAACTGACCCAACAACATATCTGTTGGAAGATGTCATGGAAAATCCAATTCAAGGTGTTTTTTATGAACAGGAATTACAAAAAGTCAAGTATCCTGATGTATACCTGGTAGAAAAAGTGTTGAGAACTAAAGGAAATAAAATTTACGTGAAATGGCTCGGTCTCGATAAATCCCACAACTCTTGGATCACCAAAAGTAGTCTTGTTTAGTATACCACCCCCCCTCCACTTTTTTTTCACTGACTATGTATTCGTTCGCAATTTTGAACTTCAGTCAGTTGAGAAAATGAATCCGATGTTAGATGAGTCGACAATGATGACAACAAGTGGTTATGATAGTGATTATTGGAGTGATATGGATGAAATTAATGAAATATACCGCAAGAACATTGAGAATGAGGGACCCTACATTGCTGAATCTACGTTCAACATCCAGGACAGCCCAATTTCAGTCTGCTGCGGCCTGAGCGTTGCAAGATGTTTCGAACCTGCAGTCAAGTTGAAGAACAATACCAGTAATGCTGCAATATCCTTCAACGTTATAGAATGGAGAAATTTGATTGTTATATTGCAAAAGATGTTGACAGAATATTTTGAAACAAGTGATGAAAATATTCTCATTCCACAACTGAATAGTGATGAAGAAGTGAAAATGAGCACCGCACAATTTATGGGTATCAGAATATTGAAACTGGAAACTACAAACTCTGCCATATATCTGAAGGAAGATGTCATTCGAAGAGTTATTCAACTTGACTCTATGATCGTCAATCACAAAATCAATATGCTCACGAATTTATCATTTTCCGATTTTTATTACAATCTTATTGAAATTGCCAAAAAATTTGTATTGCAAGTTTATTCTGAAATGCACAATGAATCGATAATAATTGCATTTTGTGATATTTTGAACAATAGCGTAGAAAGCTATTGCATGCGAGAGTGTTTATTGTATTATAGAGATATAATCATGGATGATCTGAATAAAAGATAATCGAAACATATTTTTGTATTATTTATTTACACTGCTGTTACAATATCAATTAGTCTAGAATAATACTATAGTGTCCCCAAGGTAAAGTATCATGTGAATTCCTTTGTAAATATCTCTTATCATCATGTGGACTCAGTGCAATTTTGTTCTGTTCAACTGAAAAAACTTGATGGGCACGTGATTGTATACACCGTTGACTCTCGTACTTCTCCTTATTCTCCAACAAACATTCCAAATAATCTTCAAATCTTATTTTATGCTTGACCACGTAATATTTAACACCTTTGGATTTTTTGACACATTTTTTCCCTTCTCCAGTATCATTGGTGATTGGCTTCTTTTTATCAACTAAATATGTGTATTGTTTCGATCGAAGGCCTACAAAATCAGTCATTATGCATCCTTTATTCTCGTCTTTCATCAAACCGATCACTTTTTTATTAACTAAAGGTATATTATACTGATTATTTGGAGGATAATCACTAGTATCGAATCTATCGATATCCGTTTTAACTAGTTCTTCATAAACATCATCACAATGTAGTTCATAAATGAGAGAATCTGTATCGGTATAGAGTAATTTACAGTTCGATGGATCAAACTTTTTCAACATGTAATCATAATGGAAATCATAAACACAAGTTTTCGAGATATCCAAAATTGCCATACCTATATATAATGGTTTATTAAATACCAATTTAGTTTTCTTCATTTCAATGGCCATCAAATTTTCATCAAAGATAGTTCTATTATGGAAATTTGGACTGGATATTAAATTCTTTGCACCATGCCGACCTTCCCAACTCCTAACAAGTTTTACAATTCTGTATTTCCTAATATTCTCCATTGTTTTACCGAAAACAGCATTGATCATCAATTTGAAGATTTGTATACCAAACTCATTTTTTGAATTTGCACGCAACATAGTATTCAAATCGATGTATGGCTTCAACCATCTGGACTGTTTGAATTTCAATATTCTGTGAATCTTATTAATGATAAGTCCATTTCTCAAGTATTGTTTCAAATTTCTATAATGCAATATGTACTTTTCCTTGCGATACAAAGTTGTCATCAGTTTGGGAAGTTTTGATTTTGGCGGTATTTGATGTTCAGGAGCAAGTGGTAGGTCCTTATGGAGATCATGAAGAGATTCTGGATATTCGAGATCAACTTCCAGAATGTATCCAAAAGGTGATTCATCAGAAACTGAATTGACATCGAAATTTTCAATATCTTCCAACCATTCAAATCCTGTATAAGGAAGGGGTTGTGACATTGCCCAACCATAAAGATTATTCACATCAAAGTACATAAGGTACTTGGATGCTTCATCTCTTTTGAAATTTTCCATGTATTTATTGTTTGCAGTTGAATACCGATTTGAACATTGACTCATTCCACCACGAATTCCCTTTTCTATGAACATCAATATGTCAACATCCTGAACTGTATCCAATTGACATTTTGTATATTTCAACATACAATCCCAGGTGTATCCAGGTAAAGTATAGTAATGAGCGGGATCTAATCCGTAAGTTGTATGACACATGTCTCGAAAATTTTCAAAAACGTCAACCAACAACATAATATCTGTTTTCAAATAAAGGTCAGAGTATTCTCCCAATGTTTTCATCTGGAATGTTCTCCATACTTTTTGTGCATGCTCATAATCAGAATCTTCGACATGCTCATCATTCAATTTACTGTAAAATGATTTCCTACTGGGCAATTCAGTGTCTTGCAGTTTTTCGATACTATCCAAATAGTCATAACAAAAAATTCCTTTTCTACATAACAAATCGAATTTATTTTCATCTAAATCACTGAACTCTTCTCGGAGATTGATAAATTGTGTTTTTTCCAAAAAAGATACCAAATGATCCAATTTGAATGCCATAAAGCGATACGAATCAACAAATCTGAATTTTATGTTGGAACTAGAATTATGTTGTGTGAAACTAATATATCTCTCCTTATTTATTGGGACTAGAGTAACGCGAGAGTGCTTTGCTAAATCTTTTATGATGAAGTGGCTATCATATCCCGATAAATTGTGAAAGATAATGGGAACGGTATGGGAATTTGTATATTTGAGGTTACATTTCGAATGACTGAATCCGCGGAATCTCCCTGTATGGTGATCATGGTCACGAACAATGGTGTCTGATTCGCTAAACTTTTTTTCACAAATGTGACATGTAGTCTTATCCTGATTTTTTCCACTATCTCTACCCATTGGTACGTTCATATGCATTTTTGATTCAATGAAGAGTGCTAAGTCATCTAATTCTTTCACGAACCACTCAATGCAGTCGGCACCTCGGTAATGTTTGTAGAATGATAAACTATTATCGAAAGTACACTTTACATAATAACCCACACTGAATGTTTCATGTTTCTGATAACGAGATGTTTTTATAATTTTTTTTCTACATTGTTCATCCTGTAGTGGAATGAGCAGTGATTCAAAATCACTATAAACGACAAAAGGAGCTTTTTCTTTGTAGCGAAAATTTTTGAACTCTATAAATTTTTCTTCAGGAAAAACTATTTTGGATTCATTCATTTTCGAACAATACAAAGTATGGACATTCAATTTTTCTTGGGTTTTGAAGTAATTCAAACATGTATCGCATATGATTTTTTTAAAAGTTTTTTTTCCGAATTGTTGAGAGACTAATCGTGATAAGTTCTTTATCCAGCAAAAATGGTATTCAACAGAATCCTCATTTTCATTGATATGATCGAGTAATGACATTTCATCGGTATCATCTGAATCCTCATCATTTGAATATTCTCTTTTGATCATCAGAAGGTTGACGTGTCTATTAGTAATCTTATTCTTAGTAGTTCTCACAGGTACAGTAGAAAAATTTCCATATCGATCAGTTTCCAAAATGAATACATTGATTGAAAGATTATTCAGAATTTCAAATTTATTTATCTGATTCAGTCTCATTGGCATATCAATGCCAGTCATATCCAAAACATCATTGTAATGAGGATATGAATAAGTTCGATCAGAATTTTTTTCTGCAGGATATAAACAAGACGTCACTGCCCAAGCAAAACAAGCTTCATCTGAATTTTTAACGTTGATACAAGCATGCTTGTGAATAATTTGATCAGGAAGTTTGATGTAAGAAGTACCTCCATACCCCATTTCTACCTTATTGAAATTAATTTCTAAATTGATTATTTTATGCAAAGTCCATCCACTGTCTCGTTCTTGGAACTCATCCAGTTCATTCAAAATGACATCCGTCACATTTTCTTCATACCATTGCTTCAAATCTACTTCAGCATTAATAATAAAATTCTTAGTGTTCATATATTTGTAATCGAATATGATTTCATCATTTTTATTGTTTTTAAGGAATTCTCCACAAAAACATGTGTTTATTTTCATAAAATGATACTTTTTCAGCATTCTTTGTACTCTCGATTTGAATAGAGAAAATGAATCTTCAAAAAATTGTCTTACATCGATATGTTTCAAATTTATTATGACCCCAGAACGTATTCTTCTTTTGAAAGCCGACTGAATATCTTCCCACCTGATTCTCTCATTTCTTCTTCTACCATTGTTTCTGATACCACCACCACGAATGACGACGACAGGTTTTGTTATCAATTTTTTGAATCGTTTCAAATGTCCAATGTTTGTTTGGAGTTTTCTCAGAGAAGAAACATTCAAGTCACCATCACGCACAGCTTTATTGAATAGTCTTAAATTTTGATTGTATAGTTTGATCCACCTTTCTCTGACTACTATGCTAGTGCTATCCGAAAATTCTTTAAGAGCTTTTAGAAATATTTTGATAATCTCATCACTCTGCTTTGCTATAGCACACTGTTCCATGATACTTCACTCTTCGAGAATGAGACCCAATATGATATGAATGTATTTTTATTCACAATTTCGTTTTTGCTTTTTGTGGAGGACAACGGACTTTGGACTATCCTGCAGAGTTTCTCGACAATACAAATCTATGCTACTATTGATGTTATCAAAAGGATTATTTCTTAATGAAATATTATCAGATACCGTGGTGAAAAAGTTATGTAAGTCTATGGATTTCTTGCAAAAACAAAAATGTTTTTTACACTCGATGCAATATTGCGTGTTCATATTCACTAATACTAATCAATCAACTCACATAAAAGTCCTATTCATTCTTCACCAACTCAAAGTGATTGACATCCTTTGCCTTGCCAACGTCTTTTTTGCCTTTGAAAACCAAAGAGTATTTCTTTGATGTGAATTCAGCTTCTTTTCCTTCCACCAAGTCGGTGACTCTTCGCGGGAGAAAAACGACAAAGTCCTCCAATTCTACTAGGACACACTTTCCAAATTGTGTTTGGACCACTTTCACTCGAATAATGGGAACCGGTGTATCCAGAGGTAGATCTGATAGCTTCACGGTCTGCTTTCGGTCAAACGCTGCCTCTTTGTTTATAGCTGTAAGATCCATCTAAAATTATAATTTATTCTTGAACTCCTAAATTTCAAGCAAAATAAATGAACTAAACAAAAATATCAAACTCACTTTTGAGCCAGATGTTTCACACAACACTTTTTCCTTCACAGAATAGGTACAGGAAAATATTTTTCAATGATCACCTATCCTCCGCTATTCTTTTTAAATCAATTTTTCCACTCCCAATGCAATTGTTCTCCCTCCCTACTTTCACTTTGAATCAAGGTTTATCATTATTTCATAATGTTGCATCACTTGTTTACACAGTCCATGGGAAAAAAAATGGATGATATCATCAGGATGACAAATGAAAATGCATCTCACTTTGAATCAAGGTTTATCATTAATTCATAATGTTGCATCACTTGTTTACACAGTCCATGGGAAAAAAATGGATGATATCATCAGGATGATAAATGAAAATGCATCATGAATCATTAATTTGTTTTATTACAATCAAAGAATTATAGATGACCAAACACCTAGAACGTTTTTGAAATTGTAGGAATTTCTGAACTCACATATTCTATATTCTATACAATCCTTTTTACACTTCAAACAATGAATATGACCAAATGCATGAATATGTTTCTTATTGCACATCAGAGATGCTGAGTGCATTTTCATCTTAGAAACTAAATCTGTACTGGAATAACAATACTGACACAGGATGAAATGTTTTTCAGTAACTGGATTGAACAAATGATAGTATTTGTTGCAGCTCGCATATTCAGTATCGCATATATTTTCATTAATGAAATTAGCTATCGGATAATAATTGCTTTCAGGTATCTCGTAGGGTTGTCCACGGGAAGGAAAACGAATCGTTTTTTCTACATCTCGTTCACCATCGAACTCTTCCACGTCCATAATGTCTTCATGATGTGATAGTGGTATCACACAACGGTATTCGTCCACAATGTCAAGACCTGATGATGAACTACTGATTGTACTATCTTGAATTTCACTCATAATAGTATTGATACTTAACTGACGGAAATATAGATAGAACTGATGGAAAACATCTTTTTTCTCAAGTTTTTATACATTTTAGATGATCATATTTTTTCTCTTTACCCTAGGATTTCACACCGATAGATATTGCATTGTGAATTACGCTTGCATTAGATCAGCGGAATCTAATACGCGACAATTCATTATTTTATGATAATCATTCGAAGAGGCGCGCTGGTGAAAAATCCAACCTGATAACCGGGGGACCAAGGGGGGTGTCCTGAAGACTGCATGTTTTTTTTACCCTCGATGTCGATGATGAACCCGATCAAGAGGTGACATGATAACCGAGGGACCATACATTTTTTCTCTTCACCCTGATAATTTCATAATATTGCATTGTTAATTATGCATGCATTAGATCATTCAGAAGGTGCGGAATTCATTATTGTTATTTTATGATAATCATTCGAAGAGGCGCGCAACAATGTATTATTTACTCCGACAAATCATTATTGTTATTTTATGATAATCATTCGAAGAGGCGCGCAACAATGTATTATTCACTCATATATCAGGTCACTTCTGGACCAAAAAGTGTAAGGGTAAAATCCTACGAAAATATAAGAATGGGGTGCCTACGGGGTGTCGCGAAGACTGCATGACGTAGCTGTTCTTCTGTTTACTATCCAGAAGCTCTGCAACATCGATTGCTTCTTGGAGATGAACTGGATGGCCGTTTGAGCTAGGATGGATGTAGCATTTTTTTGAGCGAGAACAGACCTGATGTATCTACTTGAATGATTCAATTGTAGCGGTGAATCTCACATCTAAAAGAATAGATGAAACGATATCGAGCTACGACATCAAATTGAAGGAATGTGTTGATAGAATATCTCAATTAGAACGCATGATGAGATTTGTTGGTTCCCAACTAAATTAGTAGGTCTCTATCTTAACGTGATTTTATTGTACATTGTAGCAAATAAAAATTATAAATTTTATAATTTGATTTTCATTGAATAAAACAATTCCCTATGATCGAAGTTCTTCCCTACCGCGCTGGTTAGGTCTTTTTTAAGTTTTTCGGCCCGTGGGGGTGGGGGGGGCGAAAATGAAGAGATCTTCCAAAGGTTTCAAGAGACCTCCGCCATCGCCGATGCCATCGACATCTAAGAGAGTTGGTGGTGATTATGCTCATGATGACGATGGCGATTTCCAATCACCTAAGAAGGGTAGGAAACTACACCTTTCGAAAAAAAGGAAATCAGCATCATCACCGCTGCTGCCACTATCGTCGTCGTCGTCGCCATCTGCGAAGGAGAAAGCGGGATCTTCATCAGTCCTTCAAAAATTCCTCAAACACACGAGCAAGGCAAACCCATACCGAGGAGGCGAGACTTCAAAATGGTATAGGCCCCATAAGAAAGTTACTGCTCCCTCAACGGCTATAGAACGCACGAATCCATCGAGGCCTGAAATAAATGTGATTCGTGTTGATGTTGTACGCCCGGCCAATGAGAATGTACAGCCTGTTGATGATAGCGTGGCAGATACAGCCGACCATGATGCTCGCATTCCCACATCTATTCCACTGCCGCCAAAACAGCTGATCGACTACGTAAAACGGTATGATGCTGATTTGAAGCAATGGAATTCTGGTGTGGATGCTAAAATTGCTGCGAGTAGAAAGAAATGTGAATCTATCTTGCAGCAAAGAGACGCACTGCTTCGACAGTTGGAAGCTGAAGAAAAATTTCAGCGAGACTTTGAAGAAGGCAGAACCCTCTTTGAGCGTTATGCTCGGCTGAATACGGAATTTTTGAAGGATATGTAGTTGTATTTATATTTGAGGCCCATGTATTTAGTTAGGTTCAAGTGATGTATAATAATATTAGGCGTATATGATATGATTTATTTTGTTTATATACTGTACTAAGATATTTTGTAGATATTCTTGAATAAATAATATGTGCTAGACAAATTCAGTATCTTCTTCCGCCCGTCTCATGTTCCTCTCGACTTATCTATCCCCACCACTGTTTCCGCATAGCCACTCCTCTTTTTATCGTATATAAATGCACCCGCTCCTCTGAAATCATTCAGTTGAATTTCAACATGAGTTCTCCAAGTGTCATCATTGTACAAGAAGCTGACACCACCACCACTAGGGACGGGAATGAGATGTCATTCACCCGTCGCTTAGCACCACCAGGACCGTGCGATTCGACGACAGCGACGACTGACTTCTCCCTCAACGGACTCATCGAAGGGGTACAGAATAGACGGGGCGCAGAGGGCGTCATCGGAGAGCACCAAGCAGTAGCCGATATGTTCGATGATATGGAGGAAGACATCGATAACTTCTTCAGGGATTTGGAAGTTGGTGTGGCTGAACTAGACGAGGCGTCAAGAGAACGACGTCGAAGCCAGGAACAAAGGGCTGCACTTCAGAGAGAAGAAGATCGGCGACAAGAGCTGAGAGCAGAGAGCAGACAACAGAGGCGTCGCCTCCGTCACCAGCGGAGGAATGAATATTATGGGATAGACGACTTCATGCGGCAAGATATGGAGCTTGACAGCGATGACGAAAGAGGGCTGCATGAATTCGTCGAAGATTTCATAAGAGATTGAATATGTATTCAAGTTTCAATAATATTATTATTCAGTTGAAATGGTGTATGATTTTTCATAATCTGAACTAGTCTTTACATGATGTTTTCGCAATAAACCCGATCCAACTTTGAATTAACACACAATTTTTTTCTCCAGACATTTTCATATGTCAGGCGCACAAAATGTTTAGGAGGGGAGGATTCAAGCATTTAAAAGCGGAGGATGTCGGTATTTTTGATCATAGTGTTTCTACCTTCCACAAAATAGTCTTCAAGAGAAAGTTAAGTTTCATTCACTCTGGAAATATGTCCTACCCCAAATCCTGGGATTCGAAACCAGTGGTAGCTGTGAACCCGGTGAGAGTTAATGATTTCATCATATGCCACAATTGCGACGTTGGTTGGAGAGCCATTGAAATAAACCCCTGCACCGGGGTGTGCCAACACTGCACGTTGGAGAATAGAAGACTACGAGGCCCTCAAGACCCTTCTAGAAATGAGCATCATGAAAATGGGATCGGACCAAAATGCATTAAGTGTTCGAAGTTGCTGCGGAACACGAATATGGGAATATGCAGGAATACTTGCAGAGAATGCAGCATGGTGGATCGGCTGTACTTTCGTCGATGTTTCAGCTGTAGCACATACCGCAACGATTGTTGGAATGGGGTGTGTGCTGGATGTTCAAGTGTCAGCTACTTCTGCGAGAATGTTGGCTACATATATAGATCTGCTGGCCACCATTTCAGCACATGTTGGTGTTTGCCTTATGAGAGGCGCATGTTTCGACGAAGTCTGAATCAACCTCCACCCGAATCATACTTTGTGCCGGAAGCAGAAACCTCCGACGAAGATTAGTTCCGAAATGTATTTGTTTCCATTTTATATATAATAAAAATATCATTCAATAAGCAAATATGATTTTTTTTGTTGGGTTAGGGGTGATGTATATATAAATATATATATATATAATAGTTCTGTGGAGAAATTGGCAGTATATCCTTTTTCAAATATGCCTTTATATTTACTTATACGAACGACATCACCAGTACAATATTTTGCCTTTGGTGCTATTTTAATGTGGCTATAAGCATGTAGTATTGTAGTAGGTGTCACGTCAGAGGGTTTCATACCAATTGTTCTATGTACTCTGTCATTATACATTTCGGTTAGGTGTGAAAGAAAGTCGCACCACTTATATTCACCTCTCACAGAAAATTCTTCATAAATCCAATTTTTCAATGTTCTTATGACCCTTTCAACGATCGCAGCCTTCATAGTTGAATAATGATTGATTCCATATTTTGCCATCAGAGAAGTGAAGGATTTATTATAGAACTCTTTTCCAAGATCGCTTTGGATATTCTTCGGTGAATATTCAGACTTTTCCAATACCCTTTCCATGGCGCGTGTCACTTTGTAGCATTTAAAATTGCTACAATGAATATTTTGTTTTTTTGTTTATGAATAAACTCAAGATAGGGAATATACTTACAAGACATCTGATCAAATGAAAAATAGAACAATCCTCACTGAAACGTTTAATGACCATAAAGCTTTTTGATTCATAAATACCATCATGGTTTTCTGAACTATAGTATCTTCTGATAATCAGTACACCTGTGGGATATGATGATTTTAACCTCAGGCTTGTGCTGATCCACCGTAAACAGGTCTGAAACAGGGAAATCTTTCTTCTGGTAATCAGTACACCTGTAGGATAATGAGTCGAGCCTCAGGTTGTGCTGATCCAATGTAAACAGGTCTGAAACAGAGAATACTGTAAGTATACGATCAAGTCCTGTTGTGAATCAGAAAGCATCGTGATCATCGAATGTGATTTTCAAATAGGAAAGTTATGTGACTTACCCGTGGTGTTCCCTGGCATTTCTTGAGGATTTTCAGGATAAATTCCTTTTATTTTTCTGGGATATATTTTTGAAGGTTAAATATAGGTTGACATTCCTTGCAGCGCGAAATGCCGAATTTCGTCGGCTACATTCGGAGTGATCTGTACCTGTCTTTTGTTCTATGCTGTTCTGTCCTGCCGTGTCCTGCCACTGAGTGTAACCTGCTCGTTTCGTTTCCTGACCAATAGGAATAGACAATTTCGACAGGGACATTAGTAAGCTGAAGTTGTTACCCTGGAATTGCAGGAAGTCGTAAGATGTGAGGAGATGACAGATTTCCGGCTTCTTCCTCGACTCGAGGCTTTTTCCTGGTGGCCATGATGGGGTTCACATGTGTCGGCAAGTAATTTTTCTTTGACTTGATGTCAGCACCCTGATGGGGGATTTGTAAGATTAAAATTCACTTCGTCGACCGTGTCTACGTTGCTGGACCTTTTGGTCGATTTGTTCTGCCACCTGGAGACTGCCAAATTTCCTGAGAAGCCCTGCAGCATGGCCCCATTTTGTTTTTGCAGAAAGTGGTAACCCTTCATGGAAGGTGAGTGGCAATTCTTGGCAATGCAGATCACTTTGTATTGTTGCCTGCGAATTTTGTTTTTTTGTGTCTGCAAGAGATGTTAGAACCTATATTTCTACTAGGGTGTTTGGAGGAGTCCAACTTGTTGAGGTGTTAGGCTATTGGTAGGGTCACTACCGGCCTCACCTGCGGTACTTCTGTCCTGATCCCATCAAGGACACCTTGGACACTCTTCCCTTGCCAGGACTCCTGGGAAGGGCCTCATTAACCACAACCGGATCCTGGCTGGAGCAGACAACCCTAGGACACCTTGGTGGTTGAGCAGCTCAGCAGGGAGCTCATCTGGGACTGGTAGCGGGCTTACCAACAGCCCATCTTCAGGGTGGATTCGTCGGCGAGGACCTATGCTGCCCATCTTCTCATCAGGCCAACAATAGACCTTGGATAGGGGTGATAGGACTTATGAAGAGGACTTCGATATCAGGACAGGTTTTTGTTAGGATGTATTTTTCACTTTTCAGAAATAATTTTATTTCACAGTGAGACACCCTGTACACTTTTCCCCATAGTACTATGCGGTAATAGTTTCAGTTTCACCTTTACTGATAAACATTTCCCATCATTTTTAAATATTTCTGAATAAGTAGGTATATCTTGATAATCATATCACATAAATTTATACTGATATAATCCTGTCCTCTGCATCAATCTACACAATCACCCTGTCTATTGTTCGGCATATTAAATGGGTATATTTTAAACTATTTGGTATTTTTATTCATTTATCTGTGTACTATGACAATCTAGTGAAATGAGTATTTGGTATTTTTTTTATTTTCAGATCAATATCAACTTGATAATCTTAACTACTTGGTTTTCTCAATTATCCTAGTTAAATCTCCTTTATAATAAATTGAGTGGCGCCCTAGGTACTTGAATTTTATATAATATATTTCAGGCCCCGGATCCACTTTATCTGTTCTCCGGCGAACAGCTGCCGTCAGCACTTTGTGTTCTATTTTTTTATTTCATTTTTGAATATAATAAAGTAGGCCACAACTTCTGGACCAGTTTTGTTTTTTATTGGCTCAGTCCATAGATATTTGGAATAACAATCGATGATAAATATATGTATCGATAACCGCTATTTTCTTTCGAATATGTTTGCATTTCAGCTAAATCTATTTGCCACAGGTCTGCGAAACCTTTTATTATAGTTCTTCTTCTCTCGAAGTTGCGTCTTGCAGGTTTATGCAATTCATTGGCGATTTGCCTCTTTGTCGCACTCATCCCCACGCCAGTAATATGCCAATGCAAAATGCATGTGACCTCTTTGAATAACGTTAATATACTAGTATGATAGCTCCTACGATATGGATATTATATATTTGAAAAATTGTGTATGTGAGATTCAGCACAACTCAATACACGATACTTTCTTCACGCATTTCCTCAATTATAGACATTATCTCATTATCATGTCCAGTGTGGCCAGCCATTTTCGAACTCCACAGTAGTCGAAGCCGGTCAACTGATTCTGTAGCAACATTCCAATATACATAATCCTTAGGGCACTCACTTACAAGCTTTTCAAAAGGTATCGGTTGCATTATTCTCCCATCACCTATACCCTTACGTTGCTTACTCCTCATGTCATGGGGTGAACCAATTAATGGTTTGATGATCTGCTGAAACTTTTTTCTCGATTTTGTGCTTGTATTCAATCCTTTCCGTATATTGTATTCCTTATATGGTGCTCTGGTAATTTCCAATATTAGTGCATACACCTGCCCATCTCTATCACTCACCGATGTCGAAACATGTTTAATGAATATCAGATTATATAGTTCGGGAGTAGCTGGAAAAAACTTGCTCCTCTTATTATTGCGCCATAATTCGATTTGTCCTGGGGGAAAACGAATCTCCATATTTCCCATCATCATACCCCCTGTGGAAGAATCGATACGGACACCGTATGTAGTATCATAATTGGGGTCGCCAGAATTCAGATTTTCTAAATGTTTTTTCAACTGTTGACTCAATTCGCTCGTGATTGTGCTATTAATTGGTGAAATGGCATCGGTGGAGATGTGCGAGTTTGATGATATTGGCGGTGTATTCAACATTGTCAGATAATTGGGGGCTACTTCGTCTTCATCACCATCCAATGATGCAAAATCGTCGGCAGAACTGTCCGTTTTCATGAGTTTCCTAGATGATTTCATAACACTCTACTCTTTTCCCGACATCGGTGTGGAATAATGCGTAGGTTGTGTAATCATAGATTTGACTGGTTTCTCATCGATATTCTTCACCATAGATGATGTAGTTGCAATATTATCACCCACAGAAGTTGCAGCTGAAATAGCATTCAATGGTTTTGTTATAGGTTCATACATCTTCTCGAGTACCATTTGAGTATACATACGATCACTCTTGAGGCTTCTGAACTTTTTCCTCACTGCATCGGTTGCTTCTATGAGTTCACGTTTTAGGATGATTTCAGATTCCGTCCCGAAACTGTTTTCATTAGATGTAGCCATTGTCGCATCTGAAGATTGAATGGATCAAATTTTACTGATATGTCATGGATATATGAAATTATCGAATCCTTTTCTATAGCGTCCCTCATGAATCTCACTATCTTTATCGATAACGAGAAACCCATATTTACTTGTCCAACTTTGTGCGCACATATCCTGGAATTGTTTGAAAGTCACATCTGGAGACACGTGATCGGAAAAAATGTGATGTAGATTCATGTCATCTTGTTTGAACATCACTATGAAGTTTGAATTATCACGGATCAGCTGCTTGGGAACTCTGGAATATGTTTGTGCCAGATAGAAGCAATCCACATTCTTATGTCGCCCCATAGAGAAATAAGATCTGATAACATCCTATTTTCCACAAATAACATCATCAAATATAAAAATGCTATCAGATTTTGCATCGCTCGGTTCTACTATGTCTACATTATTATCGAAAGTGTGGAATCCCAACCCCCTGATCGGCTCCAACACCTTCCGCAGATACTCATACTTTGGTTGATATAGTGATTTTGAGTAGAGGTAAACATTGGCAAATCGTAAACCATTCACGTTGGTGAGAAGTGATATCATAACATTCGTTTTGCTGCAATTAGATAGACCAATTATGAGGCTGCGCATCGTGTTTGGAAATAATGCACCATGCCGCCGTTGCGTAATTGCACCATTTCCCAATCCCACCTTCCCATCAAAATTGTCCACATTGAACACTTCTGACTGCTGGACAATCCGCATCGTATGACGGTCGAATGATATATAAGGAAGCGCAACACATATTCACACCATTTACATTATGAGTGTGGCACACTGCACATCGATTGCGAAAAAAATAAATCAAAGAAAAAATAAAAGTGGAGCCGAGCTTGTCAACAACCTGATTAATAAACCGCCATTCGAATTACATATTCCCGGTGGTTATCAATATTGTGGGCCTGGAACAAAACTACAGAAAAGATTAGCTCGAGGTGATCTGGGGATAAATCAACTTGATAGAGCCTGCAAGGAACACGATATAGCGTATCTCAAGCAACCAAACGATTTAACTGCTAGGCATTCAGCTGATAAAAGATTGGAGGAAGCGGCCTGGGAAAGAGTTAAATCGAAGGACGCTAACGTGGGTGAAAAGACAGCATCCTGGTTAGTAACCAACCTAATGAAAGGAAAGAGGCATTTTGGTATGGGGTGTAAAGATAAGAATGGTGGGTTGAATAGACACCGAGTAACGAGAAAGATGAGTAAATCGAAGCGTATCAGGAAAATTGCTTTTGGTTCTGGTGTAGTCAACAAGGTTCGCAACGTAATACGTCAAATGGGTAAAAAAGGCGATATCGTACAAAATTTGAATAAAACGTCACTTATGGCGATTGGAGCTGCTCGAAAATTCGTGAAGATGGCTGGTGGAAAAAAAATATCCGGACACCCAGAATAATACCAATCCCAAAAGTTGGTGGAATCCTTCCACTCATACCAATTTTTGCAGGCTTATCAGCGTTAGGTAGTTTGGCTGCAGGAAGCGCTAGTATAGCACGCGCAATTCATTCGACCAAAGAGAGTAAGGAGCAACTTGCCAAATCAAATCGTCACAATAGACATATGGAGGCGATTGCTCTCGGAAAAGTTGGTAGCGGTGTTTATCTGAAACCGTATAGAAAGGGATTAGGTATCTATTTGAAGCCCCAAAATTTAAAAAACTAGATGAATTACCTCGGAGGCCTTTAACAGACATTGATCCATTGAATTGCATAGATGAAATGAAAGTTCCACATTTCCGAGGTATATTCATGAGAGATAGCCTACCAAGGTCCGCCCCACACACCATCGAATCAGCTATTATAAATCTAGATAGTGCTCAAGGTAGAGGTACACACTGGGTTGCATACAAGAAACGCAACAGAGCAATAAACTATTACGATAGCTATGGCGATTTACCCCCACCACAGGAGTTGCTGGAATATTGGGAGAGGGGTTTGAAACCTCCGAATACCATCAAAATCACATATAACTACGAGCGCCATCAAGATTACAACACAGTCTGGTGTGGTCATTTGTGCTTGAGATTTCTCTCGACGAACAAAAAAATCAAAAACAGTCGCAGTGAAAATGGATAGAGAAAGCATCAAACAAATGGGTCACTCATTATTGGCTTACTCAAGAATGCGTTCCTTGCTGAAGATGAGTAGAAAACAGCTTGCAGACATGCCAAAAGAAGTTCTCATCGGGTGTGCTTCACATGAAATTGCTCTAGTGTGGGATATGCTGCCTGAAAAGTTACAGAGTGATCCAGATATTTCAAAATATCGATTTTGTGAGGAACATGACGGTGAACAGGGTGGCAGACCACACAATGGTGACGTCAATGATGGGCCAGCGCCAAGAAGAATATTTTGCTGTTATTGTCAAATCAATGATGTGAATGTGGCAACTGATAATAAATTTGATATCAATACTTCATCTTCCGGAAATAGCGGCATTCTTAATTGTTGCAAGCAACAATAAGGTTGTTGTTGCATATATTGACGTTTGCCACCGTTTGCCGCCGTCGTTTTTTTCTTCGAGATACCATGTCACAAACGTTCACCATATCTGGAGATCGCAGTGTTCTCAGTGTCGACTTTTACCCGCCCATTGAACTTGATACAAAAAAATCCTACGGTTTGGGGTTGCATGGTTTCTATTCATACAACTCTATACTCAATATAGATGAGAAGAATAATCGTTTGGATATTTGGGTGAAATCAGGAGCTACGGTTACCCATCGAGTACTCTTTATACCACCCGGTGTCTACGAAATAGATGAAATCAATAAAGCTCTACAGAAAGGTTTCGCAAGATTAGAAACACTAGATGATCGAAACATTGACGAAATATTTTATCTCCATGCTAATAATAATACTCTCAAATGTGAAATGAAATGCATGCATGAGGTGGATTTGACATTCGAGAATTCTATTGCAAGTGTGTTGGGATTTGAGGCGAAAAAATACTCACCGAACGTGTTGCATGAATCCACAGAGCATGTAAATATAATAAAAGTGCGCCTCATAATAGTGGATTGTAATATTAGCACAGGAGCATTCCTGAATGGTGAGGAGGTGCATACACTATATGAGTTCGATGTTGATGTGGAGCCTGGATATAAACTGTCAAAGGAGCCACAAAATATTATATATCTACCCATAAGCCCCGCTGGACGTCAGTTCATCGACAACATTACACTGCGGATATTGGACGATAATAGCTTTCCAGTTGATTTTCGAGGAGAAAAAATCATCGTGAAGCTTGAATTGAAACATATTGCTTAGAAATCGGATATTTTGAAAGGAACATGGGATTTTGTTTCGGGAACCAATCAAAACGTACTTTGCTAACTAATACCAACACTCACCGTCAGAAAACCAATAAGAAGGGTGGAACAACTGGTAAAGGGTTCATTCGAGCTGAGCTACCCGGACGAGTTAGACATATATTGTCTGCAAACGATAAACATTTCTTGAAGTCAATTGGTCTCAAGCTGCGGTGATAAACAGCGAGAAAATGGTTGCTACAAACTCAATCAATCCGCAATTGGAAGTATTCGATGAACCAATTTTGGATCATTCGCTCATAAGCCTACATGAGCACACATACAAACCATATGGTTCACCATCATTCAAGAATTCAGATGAAGTAAGGATTGCAATCAATTTCCAAGATCTAATTCTCGACGTTTCTGAGAGTTATATCTACATCGAGGGGAAATTCACACCCAATGATCTCACTAAAACCTGCTATTTGTCGAATAATGCTTTGGCATTTTTATTCGACGAGATACGATATGAAATGGGTGGTGAACAAGTATGTATGGTTCGAAAACCAGGTATAACCACTACTATGAAAAGTATGGTGTCATATGGTGGGGCGAATGCGAAATTCCTAGAAACAGTCGGATGGGGCCTCGATAATAAAAAACAGGGAATTCTGGATGAAACTAGTCACGTTTTCAGTGGTAAATTACCGCTCAAGTATCTGATGGGGTTTGCTGAAGATTATGATAAGAGTATTCTGAATATTAAGCAGGAGCTTATACTCATCATAGCTCGTTCATTCAAGAACTCCTATATGGGAGAGGTTGATGCGAAAGTGGAGATAAACAAAATTGAGTGGAAGATAAGGCATGTTATCCCATCAGATAAGCAGAGATTGAAGCTGCTGAATCGTTTGAATAAAAGTGCTACGGCGAAAGTGAAAGTTGCATACAGAATGTGGGATTTGTACGAATTACCAATAATTCGGGAAACGGCTTCCGACATTTGGTCTGTCAAAACGACTAATAGTCTTGAACGACCTCGATACATCATCATAGGCTTCCAAAACTCTAATAATACAGACGATAGATCTAAGGATGTAACAGAATTCATCCATGCAGGAGTGAACAATATTCGCCTGTATCTAAATTCGGAAGTTTATCCGTACGAGCGATGGAATTTGGATTTTGATAAGAAATTGGATGCAGTAGCCTATTATGCATATGAAAATTTTCAACGCAGTTACTATGGCAAAGATATGAGTGAACCAATGATGAGTATCGGGGAATTCCGTAAAAATCCCCTATTCATCATTGACTGCAACCATCAGCCAGATGCTATGAAATCCTCAACTGTCGACATCAAGTTGGAGTTTGAAACACGTAAATCAAAGTTTCCGTTTCACACCAAGGTCTACGCACTGATTCTTCATGACGCATATTTGACGTATAGTGCATTGGATGGTTCCATACAGATGGGTGCCGTATGAATATCAAATTCCTACAACTATTTTTATCATAACTCGAATAACATATATAATTGATTATTGTAGACGTGGTTCGAATATTATACTGAATAAAACGAAAATATATATATATATATAGCATTGTTTTATTTTTACACCAATATTTTTTATTTAGATATATATACAGATTCACGCATCATATAAGGATCTGATATAGGATCATAGACAATTTTCTTCAGCATCAGATGACGTTGGAAATATACCAATGTTGTATTTTCGAACAAGGTAATTGGGTAGGAAATCGGAAATTTCATAAAGGTATTGTACCAAGTCACCTTCGAACATTGCTTCAACGAATTGCTCCAGATTGATGTTACTATATTCGAATCGGACACAAAGCAGGAAGCCATTTTTGTATTGTTCAGCCTGTTTGTATAGGCGTTGAACATGGTCTTGATCAAAGCACAAGCTCACGTCATAATTAACTGCATGTAAAATATCACGCTCCAAATCAGCGAATTGGCATTTCATCCTCCTCACACCTGACATGATATCTTCCACTATCGGCCATGACTGACTAGAATAATGCATCCACATTTTATATATCTATAGAGGTTGATCGGTGTATTCTGCAAACAATAAAAAATAATTATATTCGAAAAAAATTGGTGAATCATGATTTCAATCAATTATTGTATGTACTACCTCTGTTGCACTTACCAAATAATTTCACCGTCATTATTGGTGCGCAATAATAATGATTATGTTATATGTGGGGATAATTATTATTATAACAAATTCGAACCCCTTTTCACTATATAAATCAGCTCAACATATCTATGAACTCTGATTATATTAATATTTTTTCATATTCTTTTGGTGTCGAATCTGATAAGCGTTCTTGTCTTCGCACCAATAAAGGTAGGCTCACTCTGACCCAAATACGTTAAAGTATAATGACCGTTAGAAGAATTCATCTCATCAATATCACTTTCCATCAATCGATCGACAACTCTTTTTGGCAAACAACATCTCAAACTTATTTCAGTCTCTTCATCATAGAGTATTACCGTCCCACATCTACCATATCTAGTCCCACACAATGAAATTTTCTTGATTGTGTGGCTTTTATTGAGAGGTAGTGATGATATCAAGGTTTGTTTGATTATTTCATTATCCTCATTGATTTTTTCATTGATCGCAACTAAATTGATTTTTGAATCAGCCATCATTATTTTCTGAGTGAAAGGGGAACGAAAAAATATAATAATAAGTGTACTTACATAAAACACATCAGAACTATAAGCGCACAATAACTTTTCAACTTGCGTCGGAGGATTATAAGCTCAATGTTATGAAAGAGAGAACTATAATCCTGTGCGTGGCGGACCCCGTATTTATATGTGATTACAACCCCTACTACCGTGAACGATATATGGTGATGGTATGCCAACATGCCATCAAGGTCACATACTCTTCGAGTCAGAGGAACTCTTCCACATCTTCCCAAGGTCGCGAAAAGAGCGCATATATCATCAATCGCCAAGGTCGTCTCTCAAAAGAGTGCACGTATACTCCCAAGGCCACTCCACCCGAGATCACTGTATTCTCCCAAGGTCATCCAAACGCAAAATCTTTCCCAATCGAAGGTTACCCCCCAAGGACACCCTCCAAGACCACTCCCCCCAAGGTCACCAGTGGCGTACCGCAAGCATAATATGTGATGCGACCTTGGGGGGTGGCCTTGGGGGGTGGCCTTGGGGACGACGACCTTGGGGAGAGACCTGTAATCGGCTTAAACCTTCTACTGATGCCCATAACTCTTTTTTCAAACCTTCAACTGTTATACTATATCCAATGGTAACAAAATATAATTATGTGATGCACATAACTCTTTTTTCAAACCTTCAACTGTTCTTCTGTTAACATATACAAAATTTACATTAAAAATAATAAAAAATTCAAAAAGGAATTGGTTCGAAATATACGCGGATATTGTTCAAAAAATATTGGGTGAATTTCTCATTAATTTACGTAAAATTCTTCTATCGGTTTTCTTGAGAATTAATTTAACATCATAAAGAAATGCCATTGTCAGAATAATATTTCAATCACATTGAGATATTGCTTGTCCAAATGACATTAAAGCGTATTGTTAATGACTAGCTTGAAATGTGTAACTATGTGTATATTGATACTAATGCTTTCGAAGTTGTTGAAATATTGCAGCCCATTCATTAATAAATAGATTACTCATATAATAAATTGTTGCATTGAAAAATTGTACTTCCCTGTTATATGGAAAAGTTCTGTTGGAATACTTTTTGGACAATCACCCTCTGGTGGTTGAGTTGAATATTAAGCTAGACTTTGCCATCAGTTTCATTGAACTGTAATGTTTCTTTTTCGTTGCCAATAAGCCGTCATCTTGGGATCATTGCGTTTACTTAGGGAACACGATAATTGGTACCAGTGATCACTCACCTCATGGTGGTCACTCAAGTGGTCACTAGTTATTCTCCAGCTCGACTCTGCGGGGTGTCGGAAATGTAGAGTCGTGACTGGAATGTATTGAACTCAATCTTTAAATAGCAATAAAAGTCGTTTAGCGGGAAGAGATAGGTGACCATTCTTGGTTCCTAGATTTCAATCCTTCGGTTTTTCAACAATAACCAGCTGAGTAGTTCTTCGGATGATTCTTGAAAAGCTCGTCTCCGTCTTCTTAACTCAAACAAGTCCTAGACTAACGAGGGAAGGCAACTGAGTTGGAGGGTATAAACACATTTCAAACACATATTTAGACACTATTTCTGTGAATAATGTGATTCTTTGTATCAATAATATTTCAATGAATTGAAGAATGCTATCATAACCTGATACCGAAAATTGATTTATCAGCTTTCGGAGTGACAACCTTGAATGCTGAATATCATTATGTTGTAATGAATGACGACATGGAAAAATCCAAGAACAAAAGCAAAAATATCGTGACATGAAATATTACCTACCTTCAATTGTTCCATAATGGAGTTCGCGATTATTCGAGCTTGTGAAGAGCATTTTGATTACGCATAATGACTTTTTTATAGAAAACTTTCGCCAGAGACGATTTAATTCATTTATTGCCAAGTAATTTCGTTGTTTTCAAAGATTTCTCAACAGTTTATCGTTAGATTACATTCATCCATCAGTTTTCTGTTTATATTGAATACTATCATTGTATAACTTTGCTTGTAACGTTCTGAGTAATAATTCAAATCAATGTGAATGATTTAGGTACACACAACACGAAGGTAAATTGAAATGAATCTGAGGAAACAATATATTTTGTTGCACATGGCAGAAAAGCAGATCTAATGCTTTGGATGGCTTCATGTCTGAGGCTTCATGAGTATGAAATTGTTATTTACATATTGTGTGGTGATGGTCGAATGTCAGCTGCGCACAAACTGGTTCGAGAATAAGAACAGAAAAATAATTTGTCTTATTTTCTTTTGTTAGAATAGGTAAGGTTTCTGATTTCTCTAGAAAAATAATTTGAGGATCAGCTTCCGCCTGCCAAATCTCAAATAATCAGGTTGGAACACATGTTCGCGACCATCGTATATTCGATACCGGCATTTACGTGATTTTCTTCTGCTTTTGGTAGAGCGTTTTTTCCAGAATCATGATTTTTAATATTCATTGAAATTAAACTATTTTTCGGAACCAGTTTTTCAATAGAAACTTGTGTGCTTTCCTGACGCAACACTGGTAGGTGATTTTTGGTCAACATCTTGGACATCCTCAATTCTTCTTCTGTTTTCGGATATTTCATATTTGTACATATGCTCTTGTACAACATTCAATTGATTCATCGTCATCATTTCCCTCTGCTTTAACTATACCACGCAGTATATAGTTGGATCGTCGTGGTTGCCTCCGAACTTTCAGCACGAGAGTTGCTTGAGTTCCTGATCTGAAAATATTTGGCATAGTCAGATTGTCTTTTGCTTGAATTTTGGAAAACACGAAAAGTGTGCGTGTTCGTGAACAATCTTGCAAGCCACTCAAAGAATGATGGGAGAGGGAAAAGGTATTTATTGGAATTAATTCATGAAAGTTTAGAGATTTCTAATGGTCTCAATGATATCAAGCTGATGAATATTTCCCTGTTGATTATTAGATATGGGTTTTTTCGCCTCAATATCAATTACATAGCTATCATGATGATAAAATAATTTGGATATTAAATGTCCACTAGATATCCAGTTCGTCACGTTTTCCATTGCAATTACCTGACAAAACCAGTGGCTCTATTTATATGAATACGTCTCAGATGTTCCAATCGAGCTAAGAGTATATATCATTTTGTGACTTTGTCGAGTTAAAAATATAAATGGTGGTCGCGGAAACAGCACACGCAGTTCAGAACAACATGCGGCCAAGTGATTTATCATTCTGGGCAAATAGCTGAATTTGGGGTTTGCGGCGTTTTATATACTCGAGCTCTACCCTCTCTGGCAAGGGAAAGATCGACTGGGCGAAGGTCGGATGTCGAGTTCGTCCACAGCAGGGGTGTATCGAAAGAGTGATGTGTGTTCGGATCCGATTCCTCATTTTGTTCAGGAAGCTCTCAGGAAACCGCAGCCAGATTGACGGTTGCTGTAACTTCATATTCACGAATAATATACACAGAAGAAAATTGTAACATTCTTTCGATGTATCAAATCGTATCAAAAATCAGAAACCAACAGAGATAACAATTCGAATTGTTGTAGTATTCTGGATAGAATGGACTCGATATATCATAAAACATATGAGGTCCAGAAAGCTTTTTGAAACTAAGATATCTTTGATGAGCATCTTGTGTACCGAAATGAAATATTTATTGCTATTCTGAATAGATCCTAGTTTTTGTGACGCTACCTCACTAAATAACATGCTCAAGTTGAGATACCTAAGTGCCGATTCAGACGAGGCGTTGAAAGCGCCCTACGTCATACGCTGGAAAGTTGTTTGGCATTATGTCATATGTAACATTTCAGATTGGAGCGTGTGAAAGCGGCGTGTGAGTGAGCACGAATTTTAGCGTCCGGGCATACGCTCGGTCAGGCGTATGGGCATGGCGATGATATGTTCTATTCACATGATACGACGCAGTCGCACGTTGGCAGGAATACTGGATAGCCAGACTCATTCAGAAGCAGTTGGTAGTCGCTTACTAGTTAGGAACCCAGTTTCATATTTGGCCTTTAATTGAGGATGGCAACTTCTTTGCCAAAATACGCATTTGGGTTTCCAAATGTTTTCGTGATTTTTGGGTTATATTTTCGTTTGATAGGTTAAGTATAATCACGCAAGCAGAAACAAAATGGTCCAAATGGAGCTATTCGGTATTAATCTCATCGTAGTTTTTTCTTATATTTTATTCGTTCTCCAAACTAAAACAACTTCTGGACAATTTATAAACATAGTAGGTTTGAGTTCGTCTTTATCAAAATTCCACTTTGTTGCATGGGTCGAATTTCCAAAGAAACTTCCGAATGAATGAATGAGTTTACCAATGAAACTAGTTTGAAGGACGGGTCCGAAGATACCCAACTGAATACGCAGTGATGGCAACAACGCCCAATGTGTACTGCGACGTGATAATTTTCATACCGCCTCATGTGAACACAATTGCGAAGTTTTCCAAAACGCACGGCGTAGGGCGTGGGGCGCGTCTCGTGCTTCATCTGAAACGGCAATAACGGCCCTATGTTTTGGTTGAAACGTCTCCACCTGAATTTCGGCAGTCGTAATTTTGACTTTGAAATTAGAAGAAGGACCTGAAAATTGTATATTATGACAAACTATTTCTTTGAGAAAGTAGCAGAAAAAGAATAACATCAGTGTTGTATGAAAATCTTTGAAGGGATGGTTTTGATAAATGCAGTTGATCATTACCATAGCAGCGAAATAACGTCTGAGACCTATTTGACAAGAAATGAGTTGACATTTTGATTCTTGAAAGTTTTCATGGTTTGATCGCATTCATCGTGATGAACTATGGGAAGCAGCAGCGATGGTGAGTTTGAAAATGTGCCTCACGAAATTTCCAATGCAGAAGCTGCTGCTAGAGTACAATTATCGCCAGAAAAATCAAAGTTCAGATACGAAAACGTGTATGATTTGTTCATGAAATGGATGGATATAAAGAAATGCAAAACTATTACAGAATATGTAATTTTGGCTTATTTGGCGCAAGAATCTGAAATTGTCAAATCCTCTACCCTGTGGAGCATGTTGAAAAGTATCATTTTAGTGAAGGAAAATGTCAAAATAGCCACTTTACCGAAGATTATCGCATTTCTTACAAGGAAGAGGGTTGGTTATGAAGCAAAGAAATCTCTTCAGCAGAGTGCAGATCGACAAATTCATTAGGAAAGCAGATAATGAAACAATTCAATGCTAAAAGTAATTTCAACAAAATATTACGATTGTATCAACTCAATTCGCTTCATTTTCAGGTAGCAACAATTATTGGGTTGGCTGGTGCATGTAGACGAGAAGAACTAACGAAAATGTCAATTGATCTAATAAACGACAAAGAAGAAATATGTTACTTGTGAAAATACCTACCAGTTTCCAAAACACATATTGAGAGAACTATCGTTGTAATCGGGCAAGAAAACCAACTGTTGTATAGGCAATTTTAATCTTTACGACCATCACATACTCCACATAACAGATTATTCGTTAATTATAAAAAAGGAAAATGTTCGATTCAGTTTGTTGGTATCCACAATTTTGGGAATCTTGGATTAAGAATCGCAGAATTTTCAAATTCAACCAATCCCATAATTTACTCAGGTCACAGCATTCGTTGAACTTCAGCGGCGTTATTTGCTGATAATGGTGAAAACATCACGAATTTGACACGGTGGCTATAAGTCTACCAATGTCGCTGAAGGATATACAGACAATTCACTAACGAACAAAATCAAAATTGCCAAGACCATTCAAGAATCCTCAGATGAAAATAATCAATGTGAAACGAAAACTCCTCTTGTTGACTTCAACAAAAAGCATTCAAATATACCTAGCATTTCAAACAAATTGAATCTCTTCAATATTAGCAATTGCTCGATTTTCAATATAAATATATTAATATATAAATGAGAATTGGAATATTTCTGTTAGTACCTATTTTCCTTCCCCATATGATTATTCATCAATTGATTATTGGTATTCATGAAATAATTATTTGCTTATAGAATCATTGTGAAATCTTTCTCACGGAACGTAGTTGCATGAAATATAAAATAAGTTTTCTCAGTAGACACTTTTAACCTTAGTTTTTATCAATCACGTACTATAAACAGGGCACGAATATTCATTTGATATCCTGTGAAATATCCATTTTGAAACTCAGTTCAGGCACACAAAATCAGTCTCAGCATAATCCTTTTCAGCAGTTTTATAACGAAAAAAGTATAGAGCTTATAACATTATGTCCGTAAGAAATGTATTGTTAATTATATTTTCCTTGTATAACGAAATGTCAAAACATCCTTTCATACATGTACTTGCTTCTAGAAAAGCCATGTTCTAGTTAGTAAGCAGCCTTTCTCAATTAAACATAGCTATAACTCAATTTTTGTACCGAGCATTCCTGTGATTGTCTTGTAAAACCATGTCCTCGAAGTGAAATAAAGGGTCTTCTGGAAAGTACTCGTAATTTGGTTATTATTCAAAACTTCTATGCAATCACTGTGACCCTTCACAGAAAGAGAAAATGTCAACACTATCTTCTGTTAGAAATTCAATGTAATGTTCGAAATTTTGTTCTTCGAAGAAATAAAATGAAAAATAGTGCACGCAACACGTCCGGAACAAGGTGTTTTTGGACTCGCAGACTTCCAGTACTCGCCTACGGCTCGTCCTGTTACGTATATTACTAAAAGGGTATTTTTCCGGGTTTGAGTCTTACAAAGGGCCTCAGGGCTTAGTTCTATTTGTCTTAGAGCGGTTGCCTCGAGCGCCAGTTTTTCATTTAGGAGTATGCTGCAGTTTCTTTCAGAACTAAAAGTTATTTGGAAAGCCCTTGGGTAGCAGACAGTGAAGAAGAGATACAGAGTAAGTCCATACAATGTACCCTCTTATGTAAACCAGGAAAATATAGTTTTTAATTACACCCCCTCAAGCTAGACTGGATTACAAGCCACTTCAAAGAGATTATATGCCTTAACACTACTTATTCTATGATGTTATTCTCAAATTTAAAGTACATTCCATTTTCGTAGGTACTAACATTACTCGAATCCTGGGGCAATTCGTTGATATCAGCTTAGGTGCCCTCCGGTGTAATTCTTGAGAAAATATTGTGGAAATGTGGTATGTGGATCCAATTGGATTAAGTTCCGGTTTCAACAGGATTTAATTCAAGTGAAAAATGAAATCTACATGTAAAATCGAGTTCAATACCACAATATAATAAATATCAGAAAAGGTTTTAGATTATTTATTTGGTGAAGTCAACTTTCCACACTTATAGTCAGGTACATTCAGCAATTTGCAGGAAAATATACAAAAATAACAGTATAGAAAAAATGACCGGCTACAGCTGATTGATAATTAAGAGAATATGATGCAATGATTATAATGGGTCGAAATCACAGAACCAGACAATTTTCTAATTATCAACAAGTAAATTAAAATATTCCTGAAATTAATCGAATCAAATATATCAGGTTTATTCAGGTAATCACTGCTAGTCAATCAAAAGAAATACAATCTACAGAACATTCAGGTCCCAAAAAAGATCCGTCACTAACATCAAAGGCAATAACAAATCGACAATTTCTGGTACAGGGTGATTCTCGTAGTCAGGGCGAAAGAAAACAGGTCAGGTTCACCGATTTTATCAGGAAGTTCTGGAACGACTATCTTGACTGGGAAAACTAATTTTTGCGATATATTTACTTGGTAGTGATTTTTTAAACGGAGTGTTAATCTTGAGAAGGTGAATTTTCTCTCAAATTGATAGACAATTTAAATAACCGAAATTATTTTATCGTGAGGACTACTTTCCTATTCTTGTTCCAGTATGGTTGATGAATGGTTGGGCAGGAAATTGACCGATCTGGAAAAATCAGGAGATATGTTGAGTCCGTTGTTTGCAGTTGTCCGCGTTACTCTCTAGCGTTACCGTAAAAATAAGTAACCTTATCAAGACAAAGCTGGAATGAAAAAAAAAAGAGAAAGAAAATGAATTGAAATTACAACCCAAACGACACGTTAAAAAAAATCCTTGATTTTACGGTACTGCAATAAAGGGGCATAGATTGTGCGATGGTTGTATTCCGTAAAGGCCAGTCAATTAAATCGATTCGCAATACGTCCACTAGAAAAACGACCGAGTATATGCACAGATAAAAAGGATTCCTTGGTTTGAAGGAATTTGAATTTGCCTCAAGGTCGCCGAGCTGAAAGGTATTGAAAATACCTATTTAGTCATACCAATTTCGTTTTGGTTTCGGCTGATTTTGATTGATAAATTGAAGAAATACGAAAATTATAGTTTGGCATTTAATTAATAAAGATTTTAAAGTACGCCAAAGATTTTTTGATATCGATCAGTTATTTTTTTCAGATATGTATTATATAATGAAGATACCGGATCCATATGTTCATGGTTTCATATCAAAAACCCTATATTATAGTAAGTATATATAAGATTTTTGAAATAATGTGTCAATGAGTTTGAACTATAATCGTAGTTAATTATCATAAATTCAATGTTTATTGCATTGAATGCATATGACTTTGGGCTAAGAGAATAATGTAATTTTTCTCAAAGTTCTTCAAAAGTAGAAGATATCAGGATTTTGAGCTGAAATCATTGGATTTCAGAACAAAGTAATTGGATTTTGGGACAAAATTCAACATGTAACTTTGATTTAAAGAATGTTTGGCGTTTGCCTTGAAGTTTTTAATATATTGACCCAAAATGTCCATGAATTTCGCCCATTTCAAATGCTCGGCGACCTTGAGGCAAATTCAAATTCCTTCAAACCAAGGAATCCTTTTTATCTGTGCATATACTCGGTCGTTTTTCTAGTGGACGTATTGCGAATCGATTTAATTGACTGGCCTTTACGGAATACAACCATCGCACAATCTATGCCCCTTTATTGCAGTACCGTAAAATCAAGGATTTTTTTTAACGTGTCGTTTGGGTTGTAATTTCAATTCATTTTCTTTCTCTTTTTTTTTTCATTCCAGCTTTGTCTTGATAAGGTTACTTATTTTTACGGTAACGCTAGAGAGTAACGCGGACAACTGCAAACAACGGACTCAACATATCTCCTGATTTTTCCAGATCGGTCAATTTCCTGCCCAACCATTCATCAACCATACTGGAACAAGAATAGGAAAGTAGTCCTCACGATAAAATAATTTCGGTTATTTAAATTGTCTATCAATTTGAGAGAAAATTCACCTTCTCACGATTAACACTCCGTTTAAAAAATCACTACCAAGTAAATATATCGCAAAAATTAGTTTTCCCAGTCAAAATAGTCGTTCCAGAACTTCCTGATAAAATCGGTGAACCTGACCTGTTTTCTTTCGCCCTGACTACGAGAATCACCCTGTACCAGAAATTGTCGATTTGTTATTGCCTTTGATGTTAGTGACGGATCTTTTTTGGGACCTGAATGTTCTGTAGATTGTATTTCTTTTGATTGACTAGCAGTGATTACCTGAATAAACCTGATATATTTGATTCGATTAATTTCAGGAATATTTTAATTTACTTGTTGATAATTAGAAAATTGTCGGGTTCTGTGATTTCGACCCATTATAATCATTGCATCATATTCTCTTAATTATCAATCAGCTGTAGCCGGTCATTTTTTCTATACTGTTATTTTTGTATATTTTCCTGCAAATTGCTGAATGTACCTGACTATAAGTGTTTAAAGTTGACTTCACCAAATAAATAATCTAAAACCTTTTCTGATATTTATTATATTGTGGTATTGAACTCGATTTTACATGTAGATTTCATTTTTCACTTGAATTAAATCCTGTTGAAACCGGAACTTAATCCAATTGGATCCACATACCACATTTCCACAATATTTTCTCAAGAATTACACCGGAGGGCACCTAAGCTGATATCAACGAATTGCTCCAGGATTCGAGTAATGTTAGTTTTAAAAACTACACAGGAATACAGAATAAGGTAGGTAGACTGGTACCAGATGATTGGGAATGTAAATTAACTTCCTAGTCTTCTGATTTCCGTTAGTTAGTCTAAAATAGCATGATTTCAAAAAATGAATGTAACAATATTCTTGTACTTTTTTGATATCACCAAGAAGTGAAATGAAATATTCATTGAAGATATCATTGAATAAAACATTCATTAGTATTTTGCCACTTCCAATCGAAATTCCGTCATTCATAAAAATATTCAGTCACAGGAAAGATAATTTTCGAATACCTATCTTACAGAATTTTGATAAGCTATATAATATCTGAGACACAAGAGTGAATTTCAGTTACTTCATAGGAATATCGAGAATTTCAATATTTCAATTTCAATATTAAATCGACAAATAATTATCAAATTGATACCACTTTCGTGGCTATCCTCTAGACATAAATGGTATCATAGAGCGGGTTTATACAGCGAATAAAATAAAACAAGGATTAACATTGAATAGTACAAGAAAGTTCAACATAATTGCTAACATCAGAACGTTAATACAAGAACTAAGATAAAATAAGAAATAATGAATAAAATAAAAGTAGACTAACTTTTAACTTTTATTTCATTATATTTGGAAATGGATATGCGCATGTGCGTTGTTCTGAAATTCTCATGTTATTAATTTTGTATTTCGAATCGGATTTCACATCATGGGTAACATTTTGAAAACTTCCTACACTCAATATCTCCCTTCCAGTGAATGATTTAAAAAAATCAATAAGACTAGTCAATTTTATTTTCCACACCCTCTAGGAGTAGTAGATGTTAGTCTCATAATCTTGAAGTGGTACATCATTTGAAAGCCCATTTAACCTTCTGGACATCGGTGTTCTGTTTTTTTCAGTTGAGATCATGGAAGATAGAAACATGAGCCGTTTTGACCAATAATGAATTGTTTTCACACAAACAATTTCTAAAGTTGAATTTTATACCCTATATATCTGTAATCATTACCTGAATTGAAAAAACACAACACTGATGTTTAGAGAATTCAACGGACTTTCAAATGATGTGCCACTTGATCCACCTTCCCCTTTGGGATTCTGATTATTATATATTATGATGATCGACTGTTGTGAGCAGTTATGATTGTGGTTGTGTAACATGCATTTTGTTCATGATTCATAGTTTTTTAAATTTTGATCTCTTTTTAGTATTGATCAACCTGTGGCTGTGATTCATGTTAATTTCATTTTTATTTTTGTTGAATGTATGTTACCTATACTCAGCAGCTTCCAGAAGATTCCATGAACCGTCAGCATATTTTAATGTATAGATATTAGAATTGTGATCAAGTTAGTCAGTCACTAAGAGTCATTGAAAGTCACTGAAAGTTCTCTGAAATAACATATTATATTTTGTCAGTGCTCAACAAATAATAATATTCTGAAACTTGAGATATAACATGAATGACTATTTATGATTTTTTTTACATTTTAATCTCTAATTAGTATTTATCAACCTGTGGCTGTAATTCAAATTACTTACGTCATTTGTTATACAACTGTACGTCTTGTAATTTTCATTTATGGGTTATTTTTTTGTAACCTTAAGTATATATAATAAAGTATATATGATGATGATGATGATGATAAGGTAGATTGAGGGTGGAAAGTTTTCAAAATGTCACCCATAATTGTTCGATTATTTGACCATCATCAATATTCCTTAGTTAATTTTAGATTTTTCTCTTTTCTTCGAAATCCGTAGATTTGTTTATTTCAGCCTAAATTTCTATCAAAGGGTGAAATGATAGTAATTGTCCAAATGCAGTGATTTGATGGGATGCTTCTTCAAGTGCGAGAATTCTTTTCGCAGTCTTAGGTAACATAATGAATGAATCTCAATTATACAAGATTATACAAGAAACTGGCCTTCGTGAACTGGTATTACTGAAACGGCTTCACACCATCAGAACTTCAATCGATTCTCATTCCCCTCATGCGAAATCTGCCTAGAGCTAATTATCACATTTGTCAGTCCTAATTACAGTGGGGGTGAGCTGATGTATAACGGATTCATCTACTCTGGATAAATCGGAGAGATGAATTTCTACCAGAATCTATTCATATATAATTGATCTTGAGCGCCAGCGTTCGTTCCATATATCTACAACCAGAATCACTTCATGAATCTGTCGATTTCATTTTTGTATTGTATTCGAAACAAACTTTTTTATTTTTAGGAACAATACTACCATGTTTTGATTTATGAAGTTAGAAGATGACGTCATTTTGGTGTCGGACTAAACTTTCGAATCAATCTTCTGATTTTTTTCCTCTTCATTATATATGTGGAACATCGAGTGAGGATATCGAGGAGGATATAGTGAGAGGATATAGGTTTTGCATTTTTCTTCAAATGTTCGATGGTTATTGTTGAGAGTGTGTAATTGGTTCACACAATCCTACTTTTCAACTCTCAGTGTGATGAAAATATAACTTTGCATTTAATAATAATAATAATAATAATAATAATAAACGACTTTTATTACGAATGAAGAAAACAATCATTACAGGTTAATGAAACTGATGGCGAAGTCTAGCTTGAAGCTATTCTACTCAACCACCAGAGGGCGATTGCCCAAAGTGGAAATACAAAAGAAAAAAATTAAAATAATGCGACAGTTGTATAACATGTATCACACGCATAATATGAAGCATATTATATATAATGAGTACTGAATTCTTGGTTTTTTCGTTCCCAAGAATCCTATAACAAAATTCGTCTCGCTAGATTATCCTTCAATCCTCAATCTTCTCTGGATTATTTTGTTTCTTCAGTAAAATTGCTTTCTCTTTCTTATTTGTTAATTCCATTTGAACGTATTTTCATAAGGTAAGTATAGTCGTTGAAATGGCCTCAGAAGTTCTCCATTTTCAGTTTTCACTTTCGCAGTTCTGCATTCTTTGTCCTTTTCGGGAAAAATGTCTTCAATTTTACCAAGGGGCCAATCGATACATTTTGTTAAATGTCCTTTCACCATGTTCAACCAGTCCAGACAATTACTTTAAACTAAATGAAGTTCTGAGTGGTATTACCTAATTTTTTAAATGTTTCTCAGACAATTTTCGAGGTGATTCCCATCAATGATTCCAAATTCAGCAGTTTCGATTAATATTGTACATCGACAAACCTTGATGGCGTTAGAGGTACCAAATCATTCAAATCTTTCGTCAAATATGTTAAGGATCGAAAATTCATGACTGCTTCATATCCACACAATGAAATTTCTAAGTCTTGGTGAGTACCTACTTCACCAATGTTCACCAACGTGATTTCAACGAAGTGATTCTTTCAGTATTTTGATAAACCTTTCCCGCTATCTTCCCCACCAAGAGGCAGTTGGTAAATTGAAATGCCACTTCAGCTTTGGAATTGTACTTATAACAAATCTTCATTTGAGAGAAAAATAGTCTATCCAATTAAAAATATCAAACATAGTTTGAAATGAATGTCTGGTAGACTACGAGCAGAAAACAACTACTTTCCTGGTAAATACCACGCAGAACATTGAATTATATCTGTTCGTAGTCCATGCAACGATTCACACTGTGAATGCAGATCGCAAATGTTTCTTTCTTCCTAACACTGGAGAATTTTATATCTTTTTTTCAGACATGCATAACAACCCATGTTTTACATTTCTGGATCACCCTGTTGCTTTTTTAGCGAAGTGAATTCGACCTCACCTCGTTAAAATAGCAGAAAAAAACGATTGGTACCAATTAACCAATAATATAATAACAAAATCAATAGGTTTGTTCTAGAAACTGCCCATGTCTGTCGTTAAACCTGGTTTCGAATGATTTGAAACTCGCATCTGTTAGAACGATTTTTTGAGGTCGACGACTGCGATGACATTTTGGCTCTTCCACCTGTAATCACAATAGGTAATTGTGAAATTGAGAAACCAGTGAAGAAAAATGATGAGTTCATGACATGAGTAAGGAATACTCAGTGGAAATACTTCGTCCCATCATATCTGTTCTGAATGGCCAGCTCCAGGAATCGAAATATGGAACGATCGCTAGCGTGCTGTATAATCGAAGTCGAAGAAAAAAAAAACGCAAATATTGATTGCATTCCAGGAGCAATTAAGGATTTTTTATACGCTATATATCGAACTGATTGGGGACCAAAAACATATTTCAACAGAATTTCGAAAGACACATTCAACAATTCGTGGAGAAAATGATATGATGCTGTTTGATAGACGACATAACGTTTAGGTGAGAATGAAATTTGGGAAACGAAAATATTTTTGCCGATTCAGCCAAATTCGTATAGTTCATAGTTCTGGAAAAACCCATATTTGCTCTTCCTATATGTATATTCATATGATTATACTCACATATCATATACTCTCGCAACAATTTTATTGAAACTGTCTACAAGATCATTTCGACCCAAGACTGAAAGATTCTTTTTCCACATGATCATAGATCGGGCCAGAAGGAAATAGCAAGGAACAAAAAAGAAGACGTGAATCTCCGTTACCACTCGATATCCTGAACAATACATTCGACCTATCACCATTTTTTAATCGCAGCGAATTAAAAGAACCGTAATCATCGAGCTCATTATTGAGCAGGCGATCTGAGAAACAAAAACGTGCCGATAACAAAAGAACTCCTCCAGAGTATACGCTTCAAGAAACAAAGGATACATTTTCTAGATCCTTGATAGAAGAGACCACACGTGGGAGAGATAGTGTTTTCAAAGCATAATAACAGAAAGAAAGCTATTATGAGACGCCTGGGATTCACGAGATAAGTGTGATGTGATGAGGCTTGTTGGTATCGCATTGATAGAGTAATCATAATGATGAATATTATGAAAAGAATTGCATAGTGTCGTTCAAACTGATTCAATGTTATCTTGAAACTTAATGAATACATTTTCAGAACTCAAAATTGTATTTTTCTGGTCATACCTATATCACCTACTTGTAAATAATACTAGTATAACATACTTGTTACTAGTACACTAGTATTCCATATTTCCACCAACCCACATTGCCAACTTATATCAAGTTTCAGAAGTTGAATCACTGAAATGCAAATTTGCAATGCCATTGATGATTATATTCAACACAAAATGCTGTAGACAGACAATAACATACATGCAGAGCACACAATTCATATAAACAATTCTGCCAGACACCAAAGTACATATAATGAGTTGCAGCGGTTTGCATAATATGTTTCATCGGTTGCCGTGAGATGTAAACATTAGGTTCACTAAAAATCATTCTAGAAAGCACAAATTCCATATTTGCATCATCTTTCCGGCGATATGAAATTTATGTAGGTCCTCAGCCGTGTATTTTGAATTTGATATTTCATTATTCAGCTCCTGGCAAAATAATATTTGTTGATACTAAATTTTCAGCTGATGAACATATCCATGTTTAAAAAAAAAGGAAAATAAATATCTCAAAGTCATCTCCACAATATTATTAGAATAATCTAACAAAACAAGGTAGAATACGAGCAGAAAACAACTACGTTCCTGGCAAATACCACGCAAAATATTGAATTATATCCACTCGTAGTCTATGCATCAATTCATATAAATGAATTAAGATACAAATATTTCGTTCTTCGAACATGCGTTTATGCTCCCAACGAGACAAACACGCCTGACAACCTGTAGACCGGTTTCGGGCTTATTGGCCCTCATCAGTACAGGGTAGTCAACCGTGTAGAGATCCTGAGATCTCCACACGAGGCGAGGTCTGAATCGATGGAAGCATCCACGCATATTTGAAAGCAGTGAGCCGATCCCCAAGAAGAGAATGAAGACGGCGACACCAAGCGGCGAAGAAAGAAACACTCCTTAATAAATTTCCCATATAGAAATATGAGAGTGGCTGGGATGCTCGACTAGCAGATTGAAAAGGGAAAAGCCAAAAACTCTAAGTGGAGTGGTGGTGTAAAAAAGGAAAATAAATATCTCAAAGTCATCTCCACAATATTATTAGAATAATCTAACAAAACAAGGTAGAATACGAGCAGAAAACAACTACGTTCCTGGCAAATACCACGCAAAATATTGAATTATATCCACTCGTAGTCTATGCATCAATTCATATAAATGAATAAAGATACAAATATTTCTTTCTACAGTTTTTAGGCGTTACAGGTTGTCAGGCGTGTTACAGGTTGTCAGGCGTGTTTGTCTCGTTGGGAGCATAAACGCATGTTCGAAGAAAGAAATATTTGTATCTTTATTCATTTATATGAATTGATGCATAGACTACGAGTGGATATAATTCAATATTTTGCGTGGTATTTGCCAGGAACGTAGTTGTTTTCTGCTCGTATTCTACCTTGTTTTGTTAGATTATTCTAATAATATTGTGGAGATGACTTTGAGATATTTATTTTCCTTTTTTACACCACCACTCCACTTAGAGTTTTTGGCTTTTCCCTTTTCATATCCATGTTTATTTATAACAACATGTACATAAAATCGTGATATACAAAAAAACTGGTAGATATACCAGGTGTCTACGGAAGATGGCTTGTTTCTTTGTCACATAATCTTTCGATTACCTATATGTATTTTAATTTTTTTATGTATGGCATGTTGTCGAATAGTAAATTTGAAGATATTCAGCAGATTGCTTCTTTCTACTTACCTAATGCACAGATGATTTGGGAATTTTGCCTAGTGAGGGCGTATGCCCCTAACAGGAAATAATATAGCGATGCAGTTATGAATGTGCTCTTATCTACTCTCTTAAGGTAGATTGCACAAAGATTATACCATTCATTATATCTAACTCGCCACACAGGTTGTTCTCTAATAACATCCATGTATCACATAGATATGATGTATTATTCAGAAAACCAGACATATTCATAGGAAGTAACTGTGAAACTAGGGTTCTGCCACTTCGCTCATAGATATATGATTCCATAATTCTATATCTAATAAAAGGATCATCAATTGTAGTTTAGCGATTGAAATGAATAGCAGTGAAATGAAATGATAATAAATACGTATCACTCATCAGAAGAATAAATCATTCGAGCCAATGGTCTCTTCAAATCTCCGGCTATAATGTAGCAGGCCATCCTGCATAATGAGATCATATAAAATAAGATTGCTTTACGATCCCCTATTTGTTTTTCATGAATATTTGAAATTTTTACGAGATTGTATATCATTTGCACGTGTGGCAAAATTCAAATCGTCGTTTTCAGTTCAATAAAATTTTTCGATGGAATATGGAAAATTACAGTTCGTGCTCTAATATGTTTCAGGACTTAGCTTGGATATGATCTATAGCGATTTTTATAGCGTCACGTTTCATGAGAAGTGTTAGCCATTCGAGAGAATCGTAAAAAGTAATTTTATACCCAGTTTTTATACACACTGCTAGATAAAACAATACACTATTCTGAATGTGTATCGTCCTTACCATAAGCGAACATAAAGCAAGCAATGTATCGAAGTCATAATGAGTTGTGATGTAAAAAAATATCGTTCTCATTCAGGAATCTCGTTAATAGGATCAGAAATGAAAACAACATATTTTGAAGTTCATTTTCAATATGATAAATATCATGTTCTATGTATGTTACGAAAGTTCATGAAAATGAAACAATCAACAATGGTACTTTTTAAAGTGTTTGAAAAAGTGTTTTTGACCGCTAACTTAGTTGTCTGTCTCATTGAGACTTGTATGAGTAAGAAAGACGGGAACCTTAGCTTTTCAAGTGTCATCGGAAAGCACCACGAACTAGAAATTTGAGAGAAAATACTTGGCATTCGTAAAGTTAATGACTTGCAGAGTCAGAAAGAAGTTCTAGCGGTAGCGTAGACTATCACTCTCTAATTTACTCATGTATCTGACGGTTCACCTCTGGGGGCAGTGAATAGTGGGAGGTCCCGTTACCAGAATCAACTCCAGAAATTGTTCAGCTCTTCTGGCGAGCCTTCCGCTTCTTTTTGTCATCTCATCAGTTTTCCAGAGTCGAAACTCCTCTATGAAGTAGACTTCCTAAGAGTTCACAAGCGGATTCTGGGCTGAGAAATCGGTGTTTTTCGCTTCTTCGACAAGGCTTCCTCGTTGCCTCCAAAGTAACTCGGTTATTTGCCATCAGTTGTCTCTGAGATTATTTGCAGTTCCAAGTAAATTCAAACTCACATGTGTAAGATTCTAGAAATCTCCCGGCTTGGCTCTCTGATAGAATATAATATATTTCTCCAGATGCCACTTTCAAGTTAATCCTAGGTTCATATCTACAAAGCATGTACTTTTCCTAAGATGGTTGAAATACCAAGGCCACCTTCGTGGTCACTTCAGAGACCTGCAGAACGTCTGTTTCCAAAGACTTGTTTATCCAACGAACATCGAGACTTTGGAACTCATTGCCTAGGAAGGTGTTTCCCGAGGCATACCATCTCCAGAAATTCAAGAACACCTTCCCCTACTTTCTTTCCCTCAGTTCTCACGGTGTTCTCTGAACACTACAAGATATCCCTTTTCGTGAGAACCAGAACATAAAAAAACCTAGGTGTTTCAAGAGACTGAAACTTGGCCCTGTGATGCATACTTCAGCCCATTCATTCATTATTTTTCTCAAAAACTGCATTCTGGAATACCTATAACTGGCATAATATATTTCAGTTCAGATATCAACTACATTCATCTAAATATTCACATAGCTGATCCAATTTTGTTCTCTCTGAGACAGTCTGAAGGCACTTCTTGCTATATCTTGCCGTGAGACATATTTCTAATTCTTCCCTGCCGAAACATTTGCCAAAAATAATTATTTAACATTCATGAGTAGGTACCCATTTCAATAAATATATAAAGAATCATTATCCATCGGTTAAGTAGAGTGATATTGTAATGAATCACAGGCAATACATTATACATTATATACCTATGTTACAATAAATGGACTGAAGTGTTTTCAATCCCTCGACCAATTAATGGCCTCCCGTTGGTCAGGCTATTCACTTTTTGTTTGGGGATTTAAAATACCACTTTAGTCCCTAGGTGTATGATGTACTATTTCGGTACCTACTTCGTAATCTAATAAACGAATGGAATTTTTCCTGTTGTAGTGAACGTTATAATAAGATCAATTTCTTCAACAAGAATATTTTGTTTCTTAAGGATATTTCGTGAATACATTTGAAATCGTCGAATGATTTTATTGTTATATACGTCATTATTGTTTTAAGTTTCTAGACGTTTTCGATTTCTGGGACTCTTCGTACATGAATGGATTATCTTGGAAAGTGTTCAGAGTGGAGCGCAATCTCGTCGAAATAATATAAACACCTTGTGGCCAACAATTTTCTGTACATGTCACTGGCACTCTTGATATCCTTCGTCTGGCTAGCATCATTTTGAAGCCTTCATTTGAGTTGATTGATTAATCGATTATATTCCGCCGTCGCATCCCATATGCCCAGTAGTAGTTTGTATACGTTACTATAAGAAATAATTGAAGTGAAATGTATCCATTGAGTTATTGCCACTAAAAATTATGAATTTGAATTATGTTGTTACTTGCTCACTATGTAAAAAATATCTTCAAGTTTGCGAATTCATCGTATCCAGAAGACCAGGCAAAATCATGAACGAAAACATGAATCGTCAACTAGTAGCCATAGTGGCAAAGGTATATCATTAATGCTGAACATTCAATCAACTCGAAACTAATTTGATGAAATATATAGGTTTATTCTTCGAACATCATAAAAATCCAGATATAATTCTCCTTACTGCTCAAACCTGAAGAATCAATTGACTTCCGCAGTACAGAATTGTTGTTATAGGTGTGATACTATCAATGCTGGAACATTGATTTTATCACACGATATGAAACGAGTTTTTTTTTGTTGAAAAAGCCACCGAACAATCTCATAAATGATTTCAACTACGCTTATGTTAAAATATGGATTTTGTGTTATTTTAAACTCAACAAGTTCACAGTTCACACCATACCCAATAAGTGTTAATGGTTACTGAGGTGAAAGATGATGTTCGAGAAATGAGGATATTCTCCCTCTAATGGCTTCTGGCTGGAAAGAAGTGGCATTCTGAGCTCGAGCGAATTTCAGCGTGATGCTGGCCGTTTTATTATCATTGCTATATTATGGCAACGGCCTATTGAGATCAATAGTAGATTTTCAATCGAATATGACTCTGAAATGTTATCGAAAGCATCTCAATCATTATAATATTTCATGAAGGTCTTCCTTCTACACCTTCCACCATATTATGTTCAGGGTAGGAATATATTGAATGGTATAACTCCAACAGCAATAATTACCAACCAATCAACCAAACTTCCTAATTGGTGCAATCATTTTCATGAATAAGTGAGGATTCAGCTTTTTTTAGGAGAAGCTTGATAATTATTGCAAGGGTAAAACGCATCAGTATATTAATTCAGTGGGGTAGAACACTTGATAGCTTGATTGAGAAAAGGGGGGTTCGTATTTCACTATGGTCATGAAAGTGAGAAGTGTCTATATTGACTGAATTAGTTTAGGCACTGAGACTAAACACCTAATCCAGTGAGTACTTGGGGTTGAACAAAGTTACGTGTCACCTACTGTATGTTTTAAAAAAACTAAATGTGGTAGTTGACCTATATTTCATCTAGGTGCTCATTATCCAAAATTGGTCCCAGCACGAAAGAAGGCGCAAATGGGAAATTGAAAGGGTACTCATCCGATTCCTCCTATTGCCTCACAGACTGCAAGCGTTCAGGGGTTGTTCTTTAAACCTCAGGTTGCCAGCTGGTAATTTGAACGATTAAACTGCAGATAATGCTTTCCGGGAGTGTATGTACCCAATTATGAATGAGGTCTAGTCGATATAAAATAGATGATGAGTTTTTGATCGAGTTTATAGAAAACTTCTTATTCATACCTTTGATGGAGGGCGGCTTAAGAATGATATTTCGGCGGTAAATCCCTATGAAATTGGGGAAACTGCTACCAGACACAACTGATATGCATAACACTAAATGATTAACTCAGCAATTTGATCTCTACCATACACGTTAGTATTTCTGGCAAGTGAACACCACTGTGATCTCGCCTGAAATCTTTCACAATCGATTTGGGTTTTCTAAATTCTGAATGAACTGCGCTGATTCGCGACATACTCCAGCCAATATATTCGTACTTGTCATCCTATCAAATATCACATCAAATATTACTTATAATTAGGTTTCCGTTGGCCTAATTTGGGTTGAATTTCTCATTGAATTTCGATCAATTGCTAAATGACGAGAAAATTAATCTCCAGGATTGGTTTGAATTTTGTATCAATTTCATTCCCCCATTCGTGAAGTGTGATATAAGTATCTACTGGTACTTGATATCATGACGTTCCATACCATGTGATGATCTTATTCAATGTCTGAAGTCTTATGAGATTTTTCATTCCAGTAGTGGTTATTTAGACGATACTGATAATTCTGACTGTAACAGCTTCACAATATCCAATTCAATAAAAATAAACATAAATCTATGATAAAGAGTTTATTTTTTATAAAAAGTTTCAATTGAAATGGTTCAGAGAATTCAAGATTATTCCTGAATAGGTGTTTTTTTCCGCTTTTATACAACGTACATCAGAGAGTTGATATAATTCACATAACTCTCATAGGATTATCATTATTCGGTTCCTCAATTTTCTAGGTAATTCGCTACTATTGATATTCGAAAGTTGCACTGACGCCCATTTCCTTTTGAGTTACCTATATTTACTGATAATTTTTGTTAGTTAAAAACGAACCTGCCAGATGAAGAGCTAACGTGCATCTTCTTTCTTTGGTTAAAAGGGAGGTCGCAACTGTTAGTTAAAAACGAACCTGCCAGATGAAGAGCTAACGTGCATCTTCTTTCTTTGTAATGTGAACTTCGCATTCCAGACTACATGCTGATTCGATAAATGAATATGTCGCTTCATTGTCGATCGAGATCTGCCGAACTACACACTCTATCGAAATTTTATTACATAGATTGGTGAAGTTGTGGAACTCACTTCCAAAAAAGATTTTTCCTGATGCCTATAGAATTCGAACTGTCGATAAGAGTTACAATACCTCTACTGGCTTGCACAATGTTTTCCCACGAATATTATAAATTTTCATCCTTAACAGTCGAAAGATGAAAACAAAAATTACGAAATCAGGAAGGATTTAGAAATGTGAAGAAAAACAATAGGTTTTATGTTACAATATTTCGTATTTTCATTATATTTTACAATATTTTATTATTGTAATAGGTTTTACTCACTTTTCAATATGAGTGCCAACGCCGCAGTAATTCAAAAATCTTGGATCAATTGGGCAGATTTGAAAATATTCATGTCTCGTTGTCCAGAAACGTCCATCCACCATAATGATGTGTGAATACTTGTCGAATGATATGAAAGAAATAAACATGTAAGTAGTTGATGAAGTATATATAATAAGTTAATATCTTATGTGACCTGCCATCAGGTCTCCATCAGTTTTTCATCTCCATTATTGAGAAAGCGAGTTTTCATTATGTTTTCTTTGTCTTTCCGTAGAACTTCAACCTAACTTTTCTGTTATTTTGTTCGATATTGTCAGGATGTAACGCTACTTAATTAGCAGATTCAATGAAATACTGTGACGTGAAAATTTACCTTTTTCTCAAATTTTCAGTTCCTTGATATGAATAGGTGAAGTTCATTGGGTGGCAAATGTTTGACTGATACTTTTCAATTCTCGATAAATAATGATAAGCACTCACACTGTTTGTAATGATTTTATTCAGTTCAAATTACATGATACTGCAATATTACGGGGATTCTGAATCCTTAAGATCTTGACTATACCTGAAAAATAATAAAAATAACATATATTTTGAATGGCGATTTAATTTAGTTCAGAAAGCAATCTGGGAATATAAATATATCTTCGCTGCTTTAATTTAATTGTGGTCTTAGGAAGCGTTTGAAGATTAAGGTTGATGAAAGTAATTATCAATAATCATTACAATATTGTTTATACTTTATTTTGGATATTCGTGACAGTGACATCTGATTGGGGTTATATCTTCTCATTCACGTTTGCATGACAAGTGATGACTAGAAGATGACACAGGACAAAAGGTTTAGCACGGTTCTTTGTGGCAGGACTTCGAAGTGGGCTAAGTTCCGATTCGTTCCGAGGTCATATAGTTTATGGTTTTTAAGTTCGTGCATCGGGATAGATCGAGTAGTCTCTCGGTGACGCTGACCAATCAGCGATCAGGACTAACTTCACATGACCAAAGCTTTCTGCTGTCGTGTTGCGCAGGGGATTTCAATATTTTTTCTGAGTAGGATTTCTTTGAGAAATTTCTAGAAGGCGCAGGAATTGACCTTTCCAGAATGTTGTTAGCTTCGAGTATCACTTCCGTCGGCACCATCATGGTTCGAATCAAGATGAAGACCGAATATTCTATTTTCGACTTTTCTGGTAGTGAGACCTTTCCTGATTTCAGGAGTAAGTGTAGGATTTTTATTGGAGATGAACATTTTTCGTTGAGATATCCGGCATGCTATATGGACGGTATTTTGCCGCAGTTTTGTGGGCCTCTTGGGTTACCCCACGTGCCACCATTTTGCTGGATACTCATCAAGACTTCTGGTTGGGTGGTGATCCAGGTACGACCACAATTGCTGAGAATTTGACGTGGCTTATTTGGATAGACCCATGTGCTACCATTCTTGATGAGATCTGCCTGTGGATTTCTGATGACGACCTACTGCTAACTTAACTGGCTACGAAATTCTGGACTACGACTAGGATTTCTGACCTGGGTTTCCAGGCCCGTTTGCAGTCACCTTTATCAACTCTGCTGCGATCACCTGTCGAGCCTTCTATGCAGGCTGTGCAGCGGCCACCTTCGCAGCTGTCGTCGAAGGGTAAAGGGCAGTCTCATCTGCAGTCCAGTTTTTGATACAGTCTCAAAGTGGCTAAGATAAGCCGCCACATCTTGGTTTGGGGTTCCTCCAGCATGGGTTGGAGTAAGAGTAATCAACGCCATGTTATACCATTTTATTTTTTCGAAGTTGAAACCTATCAGTTCTGGTTGAGGCCTCCAGTTAAAACTTATGTAATTTTCACCAGATTACATCACCATTATTTTATTCTTAGTGTTTATGTTACATTTCTCGATATGAAATGTATGCCCCAATATAGATCTATAACGGGAACATAAGAATCACATATAAGTGATTGTGAATATTCTATGATTTATTTTTATTGTACCTTTGAAATTTTGAATGTCATATGATTTCATCTCATAAATTAGTGTCATCTGAGTTTAACAAGATATCATTAAATCACAATTGAGTTCACACAGTGTATCTATTATTTTCTTTACGGGAAGGTAAATAAATTTTATATCCTTATATTTTCTTGGTTTGAAGTCTAATTCAAACTAAGTGGCGCCCTATCAACTCAACCTTATATTGAATTCACGATCACAGCTCACCAGATGAAAAGCTGCCGGTGCCTTGCTGATCAGTATTTAGAATAATTGTTTCTTAAATAACAACTCAAGATGAATTGTATAAAATTGGTTACAATACAGTGAATCACCTTCAATGATATCGAGATATTTTTCTACTCATTTCATCAACACGGTAAATCACTCAATTCTGTTACCGTAGTATTTCATAGGGTCAATTGACTGTTGATTTTTCATTATATCATCACATCTGAACAAAATGTTTGAATAAGATGCCCTACCACAGATGGTAATCGATGACTTGCAATTAATCCTATTACTGCCTTGCCCAGATGAACATTTCTCTGTAAATACCTGAAGCAGTAATGGAAAAATAATTTGAATAATGAACGCAGTTAATATAATAGTTCAATATCTCATCAATTTTCATCGAGGCTCTCACGAATCTGTCAATTTGTAGGTATTCCTTCTTTATGGTCACAGGGGTATCATTCCCATGGTCCACGAGTAATAAAGAAAAATGGGGACTCTATGCTTCAATTATTCATGATGAATCTATTTCAGACTGAAAACCAATATGCATGTAGGTAGGTATAGTATGTTTTTTATGTTTGACCGTATATTGCATGTGTGAATCGTGACAGCGATGCAATGCGGATTCTCTCGATTATTCTTTATTGCAAGAACGCACACACGCGGATAAAATGATGTTCCGCTGATTTCGAATTATCACTTGTAATCTCCCTAGCAGCAGAATTATCACCTATAAATTTTTTCAAGGTCACGAATGTTTTTGTTGTTGATGAAAAATTATTCCGAGTCGAAGACGGGGGATAGGCAGTTCGATTGGCTGTGTATTTCTTGTTCCTCGATTGATCAACTGAAGGATCCTTGTGAAATGAATGTGGTTATGATATATTATTGACCTTCATTGCAAAGAATCCCATCCATAGACAGTCCTCATGGAGGACTAAAGGCCGTATTCGCCGTATACTTTTAAGCTAAGCTCAGGATTTAAGCTCGCTTAACAATACGAAATTGTATGCTCTTAAAACGACCTTGGAGTCAAGCTTAGCTCAAAATTATACGGCGAATACGGCCGTAAATGACACTTTTGACTGTTTATTTCCGTAGGCCCAATATTTATATTATAGTTGAGATTAAGAATTTTTTTATGTTAGATCTATGTAATTAAACTTCTTTTCTATTATTTTATTTCATTTTCCATTCCCAGAAGAACGATAATTCTTTGTTGAATGTACAAGTGATTTTATGATTTCCGTCTTCTTTGAGAACTTTAAAGTGGAGATGTGGAGATTGAAACAAAATCAGAAAAATCTCAGAACTGACTTTTTATCCACGCTAGATCACCCATTTGGTATCCGCGCATGATCATCTATTTTGTATCCCCGAAAGATTACCCAATTTGGTATCCGTTGCGAGCTTCCGAACATTTTACTGCCTAAATAATTCAGATAAAACAATAATAGGAATTATTCGCTTATTTTCAGTGCTCTTGTATAATGAGCTTTTTTTTAATATTTATTGAGTTAAATTCATTCATCACAGCTGAAAAGATATTTGCTTGCCTCAAATTCTTGACCAACTAGTCATGTCAGTTGGATCAAAAATTATTTTGGTAGTGAATCGCTCGGTGATTCGTCTTACAGTAAATAATACTTTTTTTTAAATGATAAGTACCATCTAATATAATGTTGTGCTCCATTGACATCATGTCTGAAAGATTTGATTCGATATTGATAGTATAATCATAAACAAGAACACAAATATTTGAAATCACGACTTTTTCAGTGACCTACATTGGGTTCGATTAAATTTAAAAATGAAGAAATCAGTTCCACTGAAGTGAATCGAAGAACGAACTCAATTTTCATATTGTACAGATAGATCATATAAATAAATCTCCATGTTGCAGAGCTAAACATGTAGAAAATTGAACTATAATCGAATTAGTTCCCAAGTAATCAGTCAGTTTGATCTCAAACCTACCCAACGATAATAATTACAGTGGAAGTGTGAGATGAGCGCAATTTCCTAATATCCAATTTCATACAGTTTGATTATTCTTGTGGAATTCATCCGCAAGAAGGATCACGATAATTCCGAGACATAAGGAAGAAGTTGGATGAAATCAATCACAATTTTGCTATATCGACGTATAATGTATCGGAGAAGAGTTCTTGTTTCAGAATCCGATACTAATTATATATTGATATGATTGTATATCATGGACGATTCCATATATCTATTCGTCATATATCTATTAACTATAAATATTGATAAGAAGGACACCCTATCTGAAGCCGAAACAAAATACTATCGCTGGCAACGATGAATTTATGCCAGTACCTTCTTCGAGTTTACCCGATAATGTCCACCCTAAAAAAGTTTTCAGCGCTACTAGATCACACTGCAGATCATAACGATTTCCAGTGAACAATTTTTTGGCTATATCAGGGCAAATCAGAATATCAATCGGTTCATCTCATGAATCAGTGACTTCAATACCAACAGATTGTAACTTGTTTATCCAAGGACCCTGATGAACACAAGCCACATTACTGCATATTATAGATTGATCGAGAGCTTCAAAGTTACAAGCATTGCCATATTTCAGATTACTCATTCTGATGCGATTGCACTTATGTTCAACATCTGTTCTTGAACCGCCGAAAAATGCGTGAATGATTTCTTCTCGCCTCAAAAAATTGTGACCCATTTCTCCAGCTACAGTTCTCATTATATATGACTTCTGAGAACCAGTATAAAAAATAACTCTGCAAAAATAAAATAATTTTTCCTGTAAATTATTGAACCTGAAGCTGTTGGCGAAGTCTGTTTTGAGTGGTAATTTTTCCTCCTGATGTAGCCGAAGTTATTCTCTTTTTTGAGAAAACTCATTAATTTCTCTAAGCGATCATTGAGAATAGATTCGGTATCATACAAGCTTCTTCTCTGCCATACTTGTATGACGTCTTCAGGAAGACAAGACTCCATCAAGGGATATAACAATACCCGCAGAAGTATCTGATATCACATTGAGTGTTCCTAAAACTCAAATTGCTTTTGTTAGAAATATCGTTCAAAATCAGCATTTTTTGGACTTTCAATTACCTTTGGAAGGATAACTATCTACAAGTTGATGAGCCCTTGATTCAGGTATCATCGCTTGAATCATATACTGGAACTTATATTCTGAAGCAATGTCGTCATAATTGTCAACCCGTTGGAATTGGCTCCAGAAACAAAGCCAGTCCTTAATTTTACCACCAAACTGAATTTTAGGCAATATGAACTTCCCTTTGGTGTTACTAGAGCACTGAGAAATATTGTCTACAAGGTGGACTGGTGGTCGAGTGCGTTGAATCGCTGGCTTATGTAGCCAGAGGGCCCGAGTTCAAATCCCGCGGCGGCTATTGGAAATATTTATTCATTTTTATAGTAAAGTTTAGCGGAAGGAGTTGGGTGACCAACCGAAAATTCTTGGTACCTACCTAGATTTCAATTCTTCGGACTCTAAACGATAACCAGCCGAGTAGTGCTTCGGATGACACTTAAAAAGTCAAGGTCCTCGTCTTCCTACTCATACAAGTCTCAATGGGACGTCGAGGGTTGCTTTGTAACTAAAATTGCGGTTAAAAAACTTAAATCCTTGTTCGAAAAATTTAATGTCATAAGTTTCACTTTAAAGTATTTGGTAGTAACTACATTGGTCAGCAAATGATATTTCCAATTCCAAAGCATCAACATCGTCTAGCAGATAATCCACGAATTGTTTGTGTAAATCCATTTTATGTACAAGAAGGTTGATTTCACTGAATATGGCAACCTTCACTGAAGAAAGTCCCAGGAGAAAGATCTTTGCTGTGTTTTTTCACCTGTCGTAGCAAAAAAAGTAACAAACCTAGTGATGTTGCTTCGCTCTTACAGAAGAGATCACTTCACTAAAACTACTTTATTGGAACTGCGAAGAAACTCTATCGCAGAAAAAAAAATTGGCTGTAGTAGTAGAACTGAAATTCTATATAATTATTTCTGCTATCATGAAAATGTACTTTTCCATTATAGTTAGATATGTGACTGTTGTAGCAAAGAAGATTCAATCAATATAACCGTAATGTTCTTTGCTATTCTAGCAGAAAATATTTGCATCACGAAATATTTCTTTATAATAACTGTAATGTTCTTTGCTAGCCCAGCAAAAATAAATTGCTGAAAACGATTCGGACATGCCAAAATCGCAACTCGGTTGGTATCGTTTTCATTTTATCGCCAGACTTGCAACAATTCATCTCGTCTATCGTCCGTCGTTCGTCCCATCCACTATTCCGGTGATATTCTGTTCTCACAGAGTAACAGTAGGTATTTCAACGTATTACCGAAATATTCATGTTTTTCTTCTACATAATACCTACTTTAGTTCTCAGGTGATGTTCTGTTCACTGTTCATTCAAATACATCGAATTACATTGAATCTCTAAATTTTCAGACAGTTCTGGCAATAATTTGAATATCGATATTGATGAACATTGAGGGCCATTTTTATAATAAACGAAAATGAACTCCGTTTGAGCTGAACTTGGTTTTGTTGTTATAGAACCAGTGATTTGATTGGCTATTCCATAGAAACAAAACGAGTTTCAGCTTAAACGGAGTTGATACTCGTTTATAAAAACTGCCCTAACTGAAAAAATACTAATGCTGCTCATGCTGCTCTTGGTAAGAATTTTGCTTTTTTAGTAAAGACTCTTTTCTGTATCAGTAAGCATTTATATTAAAAACAACAAATACCTTTTCGTTATTGGTAATCTACTTTTCAATAACAAAATAATGGAATAAAATCTCATTTCTACTATAGCATAGTTACTTTTCCATAACAGGAGATAATCTTTGTTGCGACAGCAGAGTTACTTTCAGAAGTAGCCACACAGGTAGATGTTGGCAGTTAAGTGTTCTCTTCTGCAGTAGTGAACATATTTCCTGTCCCCTATATAGTCAACATTTTTGGCTATATCAGCGGAAAAATTTGCTGTGACGATGAAAAACTTTTCTCAGTGTTGTCTGTTTCTGTTTTGCTAAATAATTGTATGATATCGTCGAAAGCATGATCGATTTAACTTCATTGAACTGCAAGTACCTTTTTCACCTTATCCATACTTAGTCGCAGTCCTGTCACGGTTGCCAAATGTTAGATATTCGAAATTCACCTACCCGGAGACTGAATATATCAATTAAGGACAGTATTAAAAGTGTTGAGATACTGTCGAATCTGTTGTATTTAGTTGAAAGTTCAATACAAGTTCTACTTTTCAGTTATATCAGAAATAATGACATCAAACATCAATCAAAAACAATTTCTCTTTACAAATTGAAAAATATAACATGCAAATATCAGAAACATTCTGGAACAATACTTTCCAAAACTGGGTTTTTGAAAACCCTAAACGACATTGAAGCAGCAACATAAGTGTTTAAAATATTATCAACATGATATGGATTGTACAAAACAAAATTTCTTAGAGATCCGGAAATCAAAAAGAAGGAACTACACATGGCAGATATGGAGTTGAATAGAACATGAAATTAATGTATCATTGAAAAATGGCACAATAATCATGGATTGAGATAATTTGTAATTAATCATTCAAAAGTTCTTCAGAATTGTATGTACTAACTATTCCATCCTAATCACCATACTATATATCCAATTTTAGAGAATTACTTAGTTTGATGATGGCTATGTTAGTCGAAACCGGTTACTGATATTTCATTTGTTCCTTATTATTTGTGTGATCGACCGACTTGGTATCAATTTTAAAGTTTTTACCCTTACTTAAAATTCCCGGAACACTTTGAGAAAAATGGATGATTTTCACAATTTAATTTTATGTAAGTTGGTATAACTACTAACTGGCCAAGCTTATACACTGTACGTTGGATTCTCGTGTTATCCTATGGTTAGATTTTTGTGTTATCCTATGGCGCGTTGGCAATCCATATAAGTTTCGCTTAACACCATTAATGTCGACGATTCCTTTTGACATATCATGTTGGTCTTCATTTCCTTTGGATACTTCAGTATTATTAATGCTGCAATTATTGTTTCTTCTACATTAGCCTCTTCGTTACATGCCACTTCAACTAGAGGTTTACCATGCGAACTGCAGGTCTGAAAGTATTCTACATGGTATTTCTTTTTAACTGATCTTTGAAAATAACTACTCTCCTTAATTTGTTTCCACTCAGATATTGCTGAATTCATTTTGTAAACAAAACCTGCTAGCAAATCCGCGTATTATTTCTATTTATATTGGTTATGTTCATATGTTCGTTGGTATATGTAAAGGTTATATAGATTTTGAAACGCAGAACTTCAGATAAATTCATTAATACATTTTTATTCTACAAGCTCTTCTGAAGAGATAACACTGTTGTATTTATAAGATGATTATAAAATACTTTCATAATTATTGTGTGATGTTTTTCTTCTGATTCAGCTTTTTTTACAACCAACTTTCAACGTCGCTATTATGAATTGTAGATTGTAGATTGTAGGAGTCGTTAAGGCTGTGCAGCCTCTCAAGCACCTCGACCTATTAGATATTTAGTGCATAAACCTTAATCTATTCAGAGCCCTGGATTCCGAGGCTTCGTGCGAACTTTATCACTTTCCTGGGAGCTATAGGTTCCTAATATCGGAGGGCTCTGAAAAGGCCCCTTCCAGGAGCCTCTTGCAGAATAGTGCTGCAGATCAAATGTTCTGCAGTTTCAGCGAAGTTTTCGCATTAGCGGCAACTCTCACTCTCTGTTTTACTCATCTTTTTGAGGTGTTACCTCAGAGGGCAGTGTCGAGTGAGGAGTTCCGTTACCAGTTTCAACTATTTTTACTCCAACTTGAGAAGCTGTTTAGCTTTCCTTGGCGAGAAGCTCACTAGCCTTTTCGCTTGTCTTTGTCCTGGCACTTTATTCCAGTGAGATTTAATTTCATCCGCTTCCCAGCGTCGGAACTCTTCTCTCAATTGGGCTTTGGAACGTCCACAGAAGGGTTCTGGGCCGAGAAATTGTGTATCTGCCCCTTCTTTGGTAAGGCAGTCTGCTTCCTCGTTGCCTTCAACTTCCTTATGACCTGGCACCCACATCAAAGGGACCTGGTTGTTCGCTGCCAGTTTTCTTAGGGATTGTTTACAGTCCCAAGTCAGCTTAGACTTAGTGTATGACTTCAGAGCTTTAAGTGCTGCTTGGCTATCTTACAGAATATATATGTTTGCCCTTCGAGTGTACCTTTCGAGGCACTTCTCGCTATTATAAGTAATACAATAGCTATGTGACCGTATCTGTTGAACATTGTGATGAAATTATCTTATAGGAATTTTATTGTAGGTACGTTATGCAATTGTTATAAAATTTGTATACTTACACTATTTCTTTTTCATATGATATGAGTTGTAAGAACATCTATACAACAGTATCAAAGAAATTCCTCTATTTTAAGATGAAATTGTCGTATTGAGACGCATCGAAAAATGATGTTATTCTTTGAAACGGCGCTATACAATAATCATGGAATAATTTAGTTTTTTAGTGGTTTATTTTGCAAGTTGGGTAGTATTTTGTGAACTTTGGCAAAATTTCAGTAATGTATAGAAGAAGATGAGACGGCTAAACACATTTCATAATATGTCCAGCACAGTATCCAGAATCAGCACGCTTATTCTGCTAATCAGCTATGAATGAGTCTACAACGAAAGTCCATAGATATCATAAACTTAGATATGACAAAATATCTCATCAAACTAATTTCTAACCTGCCTTCAACATGAAAAATTTACAAGCTATTGTATTTATAAATATGATATGAATGTAATAGACCGAAAAACGTCAAGTCATTTCATAGAAGTAGACTACAGGCTACAAACTTCTAACTTCTATAGCCAGCATCTCCACTGGTTATGAAGATAAACTATTCATGTATTCTATGGAAGTGACAAATCATCCAGGAGAACACCATTTTTGATCATTAGACTAAAACAATTGCGTAACCTCAGCAACAAGACTACAGATATGCCCATGCATATTGTATATTCGCATAATATTTTAGCCCAGCTATCAAATTAGCAGAATGAGGCTGATGGTTCCAAATTTCTGACAATATGCATAGTAAAACTGCAAGGAGCCCGATAAGGTACTGTCCCGATACAATCCTTTCTTTCCTTTCTTTCCTTGAAGTCAACTATTAGTTCTAAGTCATGGGTTGAGTATCATTCAGAGATATTTTTGCTCTTCTCCCACGTGCAATGAGTTTAATAGATAAATTATAGATTCTAGACCAGTGCATCGGTCTTATTGAAGATGTACAAATATTTCTCTCTGGTGGAATCTCATGCAGTTAATTCAACGTGTCCAGAGCTTATTGATGATTCGTAGACTATTTTGGTTTGGTATTCTCCATGAATTTTCCATTTGCATATCAGCTTAATTCTAGATGCCTGACAATTTACTTATCGAATCGGTAGAATCAAACTTCACATTCTCTTTGCGTTCCATTTTGCAATAATTCAATTAAGATTCATGACAGATTTCGAGCAGAACACACCTGTTGAGTTGTCACATATTCGTGTAAACAACAGATTTGAGTATCGCATTTCCATTTCATTAGATTGTCTGCTTCCCCAGTAATTTCTATTAAATGAATATTTATCTTGGCTGCTTACTTCGCAACTTCAATCATTATTCAAATTGGTGCGTTTCACCGTTCGATTCAAATGCGAAATGCGAAATTCCATGACTATCTTTTCGTGGAACATGTTGTAGATATATTACGTAGGAGGTTACATGATGCCAACAATAAATGAACTCTGCATTCTCATCAAGCGAATCGATTTCAATGAAATCTACACCTGAATGAGTTTTGTGCTTTTTCTCAAGTTTTTCTCAATATGAAACATGTCTCTTGGTATTCAAAAACATGCAATAAAAAATACAGGTCCGTATTTGAAAATTAAAAGTTTAAAAGTAGTCCGAGGGCGGTAAAGTGCTATTTTACGCCCGCACAACCGGGCGATAAAGTTGAAATTTTACTGGTAATAGTTCAATATTTCCAAAACACTCTGTATTTCAGATGAAAATACTACGTTAATATAAAACATGACTCTTGGCATTCGAAAAAATGCAATAAAAAATACAGGTATTTGAAATTTTAAAGTTGAGGGTGGCCCAATTTATACGATACCCTGTATTTAATTTTTATTCAGATATTTGGAAAGGCTACAAAAAGTTGCTATGGCAAAGTGGCAAAATTTTAAAAAAATCTTCGTGAAATAAAGAGATATAGGCAAAAGGAGAATTTCGAAATTTTCAATTTTTCCTGTATAACTCCAGAACTGAAGAAGCTAGGTCAGATTTTTTCATCCATATAACTACCCTCTGAAATACGCTACTTTGCCCCCATTTAACCCTTTAACCTGATACTGCAGTGATTGCTGATATTGTTCCATTGTTTATGAATGGCCATTATACAGGCTTCTAGGTATTTCTACCACAAACAATCGATGAAAATCAACCTGGTCAAACAGCTAAATAATAGAGTGTTGAAAATTTCAGACAGTACCTTCTATAAAATAAACTTGAAGATTTTATTGGAACTGTTCTAAGAAAATGCATATCCACATAGTCTAGTAAAACAAATTTTATTCAATACATCCTCAGCAATAGAAATTGATAATAAGAATGATCATCCCCTGAACAACACCAGTACTGGAGATATTGCAGATATTGCTCCAAATACCCCATCAAGAATACCACAAATTGTATATATTTCACTACCCTTTATTAGAGAAATTACACCCAAGCTTGCAGCTTCTTCAATTTATTCCAAATATTAAAATAGCGAATAAAACAACATTAACAATCAGAAACATCCATAGTAAGGTCAAAGACAAGATCCCACTGATGTCCAGAACGAATGTTGTGTATAGTGTTCCCTGTCGGGACTGTGATAAAAACTGTGTTGATCAGACTTCTCGTCCTCTTGGTGCAAGAGTAACATCTCACAAAAGTGACTGCAGACTGCACCCTGAAAGATGTCCATTAGCAGAACATGTCAACAAGTACGACCATCATATGAAATTTGATGAGATGAAAGTCTTAATCAGTGAACCATCCCTTACCAAGAGATCATTTCTTGAAATGGCATATATCTTTCAAGATAACAACTGCATCAACAAGAGAACAGATATCAATCACTTGAGTGAAATTTATTCCTTTTTGTTGACACTAGACAACAATCATCAGAGACATAACAATGTCAATAATGACAGTATTAATTTCTAAGAAACCACTACAGGTTGGTAACTTAGTTAAGCTGGTAGTATGTCATGCTTCCACATTGACATTGACAATAACTGTCATGTCAATTTCAATTTATCACTTGACGTAGACACATTGTCATGTCAATTTCAAAAATATCCACTTGACATAGACCTTTTGTCTTGTCAACTTCAATTCAATTTTCAACCTCAATTCACATTCTTGAATCCACGTGGTGTTGAATCCTGAATTCTGTTCAATTTTAACTCCTCTGACAAGTTGACTCTGATCAACTAATGTTTTAATTAATAATTTTAATATGTTTTATATTCATACCTCACATCAATCTATGTGTCATCATATCACCACCTATGTAACCATCCTCATCTATCTATTAAGTTACACTGTAATCATAATTTATAATTGTAGTTCCCTGATGATGGAATTATATTGAATTCCGAAAGCTTGGATAAACTTAAAAGAGTACACGTTTACTTTATTGCTGCAATACCCCACTATTTTTGAGTTCGACTATATATATATATCATTTGAATAAATCAATGACTTCGACACAACCGACTCACGATGCATATCATGCCTTGATATCGGATTGGAGTAGCAGAATGAGTCAGTAGAGTGGCATGACGGTCAGTGGGTGAAGTAACTAGGCGTTTCATTCCCATGGTAGGTACCCGATACAACGGATATGGAGCACATAACAGAAGATAAACGATCCTGAAAAATCAAAAGTAATATTCTCCATAGTGTTTTAATTTACGTTATGCAAAAACACGAATTACATTAAATTCACACTTCAATGATAAAATTTTGTGTCAATATTCAATCGTAGATTCTTTGCATCTTGACCACAACATATATGAATTTTTTTATGAACTGTAACGACCAACATAGAAGTCGTAACAGAATTGATAACAATATTGTTATGTGACGTGCAACTTTCGACTTTTCTGGATTTGTCAACGTTTTTTTATGTTTTCACGACCACGTACCTCTCTCTGGATTGTGACTTCCATGCTTTAATCTCCCTTGAATGAACATCATTATTATTATGTGAATTTCAATGAAATCTATTCCAGTCAGGACCCTGTGGTTTCTGGAGTTCTGAGAGCAGCGTCTATTATCAGGATGACCAGTTGAACATAATGGTTTGATAATAGTCTGCGGAGTTCTAAGAGAGGGTCTCTATATTTTGTCCGTTTTTTGTCCTCTTCCAAAACGACGTTATATAGGTTCGTCTAGTACCGAAAATTCGATAACGAACATCGTTTTGATTTGATGGTCGAAGAAACTTCACAGCACTACGGCAGGCTTATTGGCTTGTATCTGCCTGACGGTGGAGAATGGGAATTTCCAATGAATTCGACACCCCTCATTCTCCACTACCGACTCTATATCCCCCGATGCATGAGGCAGGATTGGAGTTTCATCGATACACGAGAGCCTCAGGTGATGATAGAGCACTCGTAATGCCGCATTAGGTCTATGGATATAAGCCAAAACACCGTGCATGCTGAAGAAAGGCAGGTGCATGGTGCGAATTTCATGCGCTCAAGTGTTCGAACTTAGAACCTTAGAAATTTGCCACAAGGTGGCACTGACGTAATTCATATCATACTTATATAGTTATGAAGATCAGTCTATCGATTGGTCCTAGTGTCATTAATGACAAAAAAATTCTCAACTTGAGATATTTGGCGCTATAGCAGCTGAAAAACATTACATGGTATTTTGAGAACCGGAACTAATAACAAACTAAATCAGATAATTTAGTCCTGCTTCAATAAAGAACAGAAAAGTGACAGAAGCTGATCGAAATGTTAACGAAGACAATTTAACACGAGGTACGAACTATTCTGACTCACTGTTGATAGCATCATTGCAACTCAGTGTAGTCGGGTCGTTTAAAATCCCACCCTGTACAAATATATTGACGTATATTGGATTTTCATGATCACTGTCATGATTATTGGAATTCTATTCGAATTACATCCCATATATATATATTATTATTTTATATAATATATCGATAAAATAAAACCATCTAACAACATTAAAGTAATGACCCTTTGTTTGTATTTTGTTCTAGACATTATAATCATAATTTCAATTATATGCAACTATAGCTTTGATTTATTCACTTCCACCTTACAGACCTATTGAAAATGCTACGAAGTGTTTTTTGTATCATACCCTATCACAAAAACAGTATTCCTAATGATTTTCATGAATAAGTAACAACATTTGCATATGAGTAAGTGAACAACGATGCCGTAGTGCTCACACATAGAAGGTATATGTGAGCCAGCGAAACCTATCTGATGAGATTGTGATTTTTGAATTTTAGAAATATCCTACGATCAAAGACAAAAGTGAATCATAATATGTATATCCTACATCATTGAAATCGACCTTATACTGTATCGACACAATCATTTTCATTAAAAAAATTATGGATACTTGGTGCTGAACATTTCTTTTTTATCGATCGTTTTCTTATTTTCTCATTTTGCGTGAGGTAATCCTAGAAGTTAGAACGTGAGTCGATGTTGATGATGAAATAATGATAGCCCTCTGAGATTTTGAGTTTGATACTAACGAATTCATTTCAGTTTTGTTGAAGTCTTTACTGCTCAGATAATATCCACATATTCTAATCTCGTGACAAGAGAAGGAAGTTAATCGTTCAATTCATAATCGGTTTACAGTTCATTTGAATGTAAACACCTGTATGGAGAACGGTTCGATTGGATCCTATTCAAAATATTTGAACTTATATAACTGAATGAAGAATAATATTATAGTAGTAGATGTAGGTGGTTAATTTATAACCCTAGTACTTCTAATGTGTAGTCCAGACCGGAACAGCCCTTATAGGATAGTATAGGAGTATACACTAGCTAGAAGCAATACATTAGTGATGGACAAAGGTGCGTTGGTTCATTTCAAGAGAGGACGATGAGAACTTCAAGAAGGACACACAGATAGAAGACGAAGTATTTCATATCACTTAGATGCAGGAGAAACACATACCTACTTCGGTGTGGGGTAGGGCCACATCTGAGAAACAAGAAGGGTGAAAGTCACACTCCGCGGCGACTTTGTATCCGCATCCGTTCCATGGTTATATCTCTCAAAAAACTAAGGAGAATGTTGAATCACTCTGGAGTATCTCCATACCAGAATGGAAGCTTTTATTTTGAAAGCGGCACATCGAGCAGCCAATTTACTTTCTGTAATTCTTGGCTTCAAGCGAAGAGCTCAGCCACTGAGCATGATCACGTTTGGAGCAAAGCTTGCATCGAAGCTGCAGTTGTTAACAAAACTTCGCAGCTTCACGTTGAGAATTCACATTCAGTCTTCTTCAACAGTATTGAAAACCATATAACTGACCTTCCTAATGTCAGGCGGACTCAATTCGGAAACAGAGGGGTTCATCTTGGTTGGCCAGGATACATTTTCCAACAAGCTTTATTACCGAAGCCGTATAAATAATATTAGGGTTCCTGATGTGATAGGTAGGAACTGACGTAAGGCGCCGGGAACGCTAATGCACTTTTCCTCAGCATGCACAGTGTAAATTGATAGTTTCGACCTTTATTCACCGACACAATGCAGCAATCACCATTTTCAGCACTAGTACGAAATACCTCGAAATTCCAGTGCTTTCAAATGCTCCAGGGGATATTGAGTCTGTTGTGGAGAATGAAAGGTGCCGATTTTATTGAAACTCATCATTTTAAACCGTCAGCCAAATACATGCCAATTCGCCTGATGAAGTCTTCATCGACCTTGTGATAGAGATTTCAGCAAAAACCTAACCAAGCAGAACCTAACCGAACCCTTGCAGAGGAGGAGGAAAAACCGACTGAATATCGAGATCGTCTCTTCTAACTGCGCAGGCTTCATAACCTTCTAAAATATTTTTAATAATACAATGTTGAATATTATGAATAAATAGAAAGAGACTAATAGTAATTGAATCTCGAATTAATTTTCAGAAATTATATGAAATCGATGAATGACAATTTGAATCTTTCATTATTATTTCTGAAATGATCTCAAATGTATTATTCTAAGAGTCTATATAATGTTTTAACGAAGTAGTGAATAATACCAAAATAATATCGAATTCAATTCTATCTGTAGGTACTATAAAATACTTCGAACAAAAGAACAATGTGACAGGGTGACAAAACATTTTGAGATTATCTCAATAACTATTACCTGTTTCGATGTCATTCTGCTGGCTTGCATGTTCCATCACGAATATAAGAGAAATTGCTTTCGTGCAATCAAAAGTTGAAAAACTTCAGAATCTTGAGTTAATCCACTGATAATTTATGGATTTGGGAATATACGAACTGTGTGATAGTTCTGCAGGTAATCTAATAACAATCTTAACTATACCAACTAGAACGTGTCAATTTGCAGAAGTAACGAAAAGGGAGAGACTTCAGCAATTAAGGATCCCTCGTTCCCATGAGTTCCGGGTCGGTTAATTTTCTTTGCGAAAGTCGAATTCCACGAACTTTGAAAAGACGTTTCGGTTTACATCTGCAAATGTTGAACCTCCAGATTACCTGTCATTATAATTTTCTTGAGCACGTATTCAGCCGAACGAACCAAGTTCTTGTATTAGAACAGTTCATAAATCTACTTGAGTTACTTTGCCGTCGATTACGTTTTCCAAGTTGGCTTTTCCAGACTTTCCTGAATAGTTTCCATATATCCCACGTAACGTGCAACAGATCAAACGTTTTATTACGGGGAGTTGGGAAACTTGTTTTTTAGTTCAATGAAGGGAGTTCTGGTTTGAATTTTAATAGGCATTCCGTTTTCATGGCTGAATAACTGAATATGCAATATCAATATTGATTGCTTATAAATAAGAGCGACTCATCCGAGGACTCATCTCTCAATTATCCGTAGTGAATATTCAGTACTAGACTAACGTGCTCAGAGTGCTTCCAGAATGCTTATTCATGATTGAGAGTGGTTCCTCAATAGATATCCTTGTTTAGTGTTACAGTCTGAACAATATAACACGTATCTATTTAACCTCTTTCGTATCACTGCCCCTCTCTGGATATATTATATCTATGCATGATTAACAATATTATGATTCATGATCAACCGATATAGTTAATTAATAATTCTAACGGCTATCGACATACTCGAAAACAGGGTAATCAATAATAATACTATCACTTGGATATCTTAATAATAATATCAATAACATTAGCTGAAACGTGATTGTGCACATAATTGAGAATGCAACGTTCTCGGTCATTGTGGCGAGACCAGAAATCACAAAATAATGATTGAATTTTCATTACATATAATTATTATTAGATTGTATCGTCAACAAATTCAGACATTGTACAAATGAAGCGACTTGAGTTACTAACACAATATACATAAATGAACAAGTTATGTGTGAACCCAATTTTATACAACGAAATACTAAACGACTACACTGAAGTACCTAATTATTCATAGAGTGAATTCTTCTTAGTGAATAATCATATTAGATTTTCCATGAACCATACAAGAAGTAGATATATATTTTCCAAAAGTTATGAAAATTTGTGATAAGAAGTGAATGATGAAATTGATTTCTTTCAATATATGAGAATTTGCAATATAATAATAATGATGTATTTATTTTCACGATCAATAACAAGAGTGGAATAATATATAATATTAATTATGACAAAAATCAACATATTAATCATAATAACAATTATACTGACGTGGAAAACTGAAAAGGAGAATATGTTTTCTGAGTGATGAGAATTCTCGATATACAACTGCGACCTCCTTCTTATTCAAAAAAAGACATGCACTACGAACGCACTGATAAAACTCGGCCAAGTAAATCGTTTACTAGAAAAAAATTCGATTGTGACGGGTACATTTTCACCTACTGTAGGAATATGAGATACCAACCGTAGGAAAAAACGTTTTTCTGAAGGTTTGTTTCTGCAGTAATCGATCAGGACATTTATTGATAATCATCAGTATTTATGTTCGAAAGTTATAAGTATTCAATAAACTCGTGGTAGCTATACAAATACCTACTATCATTGAATTATGTTCCTGAAACAAAATTACTTGCTCTAAGCGAGCTCATCGATAACAACAATCGATCAAGTCGAGTGGGGTAGTCTACAACTCACCAATGGCTATCAACTATTTTTTTGTTCAGGCATATTCGGCGTTATTCGGGTGCCGAATCAGTCGATAGCACAAATCGATCGCGGCCGTAGCGTAATTGAGTATCATCGAGTTGAGGTGTTCTGACGTGTTAAATAGCGGCTCATGGACCATGGTTGCCCCAATTATGATTAATTCTCGTTGTCGATGGTCGATGAAGTTTCAAAAGTACATATACCTACCCCATTGTTTCCACAGATAATCATTCGATTGGACGCAGGTCAGCAGAAAGAGATCGATCGACAATCCCAATATCCCAATAACTTTTCGAATTCTTCAGGTTTGCCCTTCATGCCTTACATACACGGAGGAAAAAAGTCACTAACCATAAGTGAATATTTAATAAAGGCTAGTGAAAACTTGAATACTATATGGGACAAGGAAACAAGTTGATAACCCCAAGAACATTTGTGTTCTTGAAAATGAACACTTACCACTATTGTTCTATTTCATTATATAATAGATCCATACTCATTATTGAACACATCACTTGCTGAGTATCATCTAACTCACTTATAGCAAGTGAACTGTTTTTCTATCAGTATAATACACGTAAATTGCCATAATTAAACTGATGAATAGCCCCAAGTGGGTTATTCACTCAATATTAGCGATTCTTTTACTCGTCATCCATGATCCATTTCAATTTTTTTTTTACTTCTGAGGAATGTTCGCGTAAAGAAACCAACCAGCAATTCCAATATAGTGATTAGTAATATATGTTATTTCTTGAACTTACTTCAAAATTTATAGAAATTTACCAACAAATATCTCATTCAAAATAATATGTAAGGCATGAAGGGCATACCTTTACTGAAGAATTCGAAAAGTAATTTTAATCTATATTGGGATTGTCGATCGATCTCTTCCTGCTGAACTGCGTCCAATCGAATGATTATCTGTGGAAACAATGAGGTAGGTATATATATACTTTCAAAACTTCATCAACCATCAACAACGAGAATTAATCATAATTGGTGCAACCATGGTCCATGAGCCGCTATTTCACACGTCAGAACACCTCAACTCGATGATACTCAATGACGCTACGGCCGTGATCGATTTGTGCTATCGACTGATTTGGCACCCGAATAACGCCGAATATGCCCGAACAAAAAAATAGTTAATAGCCATTGGTGAGTTGTAGACTACCATACTCGACTTGATCGATTGTTGTTATCGATGAGCTCGCTTAGAGCAAGTGATTTTGTTTCAGGAACATAATTCAATGATAGTAGGTATTTGTTTAGCTACCACACCACGAGTTTATTGAATACAACTTTCGAACATAAATACTGATGACTATCAATAAGTGTCCTGATCGATTACTGCAGAAACAAACTTTCAGAAAAACGTTTTTTCCTACGGTTGGTATCTCATATTCCTACAGTAGGTGAAAATGTATCCGTCACAATCGAATTTTTTTCTAGTAAACGATTTACTTGGCCGAGTTTTCTCAGTGTATTATTTCGAATGAGATATTTGTTGGTTTTCTATAAATTTTGAATTGAGTTCAAGAAATAAAATATATTACTAATCACTATATTGGAATTGCTGGTTGGTTTCTTCACGCAAACATTCCTCAAAAGTAAAAAAAAAATTGAAATGGATCATGGATGACGAGTGAATGAATCGCTAATATTGAGTGAATAACCCACTTGGGGCCATTCATCAGTTTAATTATGGCAATTTACGTGTATTATACTGATAGAAAAACACTTACTTGCTATAAGTGAGTTAGATGATACTCAGCAAGTGATGTGTTCAATAATGAGTATCGATCTATTATATAATGAAACATAACAATATTGGTAAGTGTTCATTTTCAAGAACACAAATGTTCTTGGGGTTATCAACTCGTTTCCTTGTCCCATATAGTATTCATGTTTTCACTAGCCTTTATTAAATATTCACTTATGGTTAGTGACTTTTTTTCTCCGTGCGGCAGCTCTTCTACTGGCAGGCACTATCAGTTATTTTTTAATTCAACAAAAAATATCATCAGCATTGAAGATGGGGCGCCTCTTCAACTTTGTAATTTTGAAGTGAATACTGAATTACCTGAAAATTTGAGGAACCAAGTTATGATAAAATTATGTGATCAGAAAAAATATCTGAAAATGAAATATATCTTATATATGTATAATAATGATGGGGAGTGGGGAGTTCATAGAATGAATGAAATAGTTCACCCAAACTTGAAATCTTTCAGAGTATATTTGGGAAAAGAAAAACTATGACAAAATAGTTCAAAAAAATAATATGGTCATCTATAAAATACATATGAGTACAAAAATCGTAGTTTGCTATCGGTTGAATAGGAAGAAACAGAAATGCAAATGGATAAAAATATCTGATGAATAACGTAACCATAGCAAAGCTAGCTTGTAAATATCGAGAACAGAATTAGATAGCAAATAATATTCCAGTAAGTACATATGTCGAGGTTAGAAAATATTATTTCTACTACTTATTTTTCTTTAGTTTGTTGAATAAAGTTCGATTAAATTTAGTTTTATATTCATGGAATTGTCTCACTAAATACAACGCGAGCACATATTTTCAACGGTGGTCACCTCATACTAACTTTTATATGGGTAGTTTAACACTATCTGTTTTGAAAAAATCACTCGAGCTACGCCCTTGTGATTTCATCAGAACAGTTTTTCATGAAATTGCTTATAACAGTTATTATTCTAAAATAATCATGAAAAATATCTGTCTAAATCTGAGCTCCTGTGGTATTATCCCAAAATATTTTATTATTTTACATTCATACCATGATAGAATATAAAGAAAATACAAATTGGAAAGCCATAGCTTAGACGAATAATTAAAGAATACATATTATCGTTTCATCCAATAAAAAAGTTCAAACAAAGTTCGAATTACTGGTAGACTACGTGAATGCACACATTTTGTTTTTTCAGATATTAACTGTACTTCCTTCAAACATCCGCAGATAATATATCAGAATATGATAAATAATTGAAAGAATCAACATTTGAACATAATGGTAGAACTGATTGCCTCTAGCGATATTCAGTGAGCTTCATATCATCAAGACTGTTTATATTATACATTATTTTCATTATAGAAATTCAAAACATTCAGCTACCTCCAAACTATCAGTGCCCATCTGAACCATATGCCTCTCGCTACCCTTTTTAGCATCCTCCTGATCACGACCCTTGGGGGAAGTTCACCATTGAAACTTCCGTCGAGTTGTTACAATAAAAATTTTCCCGGAATTTGATCTGATTATATAGAATATCACCCTGCTCTCTCATCGTGGCAAAAAACTTATTCAATATCATAACAAAAAGTCAATTACAATTCTGAAGGTCCTCAAATCATCGTTGGTAGGTGGAACATGAAGGATATTAGGCTTTTTAATAAAGAAGTTTTTCGTTGTGCTAGCAGATCTAACGTGAGAGAAAAAAATGTGGCAGCAAGTTTTAAAAAGTGTTTTGAGAAGTGCGTCGAATGCAGTAGGCATAGGTGGCTCTTGATGTCATTTTGTTTACCTTGATATATTGACATTGAATGTGCCGTTACGGGATACAATTATTAAAAAACTATATATTAAAATGTCAACCAAAATCATAGAGATCGCGTAATCTAGAGTGATTAAATAGATTCTATCAACTAACTTTCATGTTTGTGAATATGAGAAGAGTTGTGATATGAATATCTTAGAAAAAAAATTACCATTGCCTCCTTTCATTGTTTACTTTTTCGAATACAGTTGATTTCAACGATTCCATTTTTCAACAATGGGTCTGAAAAAAATACACCATATACAACTTCTGTTTATGCTGTGAATTTTTACCACTGTGCAAAAAGTCGTACTAGTAACGTTACTTGATAGTAACTAAGAAACATTGTTACGTTACGATTATTGTGCCCGTGATGTCTCGAAGACTATCTTAGAGTCGTCATATGTCCACCAACGTTACAATATCTCTCATGAAACTGCCTTGTTACATTGAAAGTACTTTCTGAAGTATTATTTGAAACGACGCTTGCATGTCCAAAGTTTTTATTTTATCAAAAGTTCATCTCCTGAATGTACCTGACTTGTGATTGTTATTAAACTTACTGATAACTTTATCATTCTGAAGATCTGATTATACAAGGTGATTCCTTATATAGGGTAAGCCAAAAGTGCGTGTTTGCTCCATATATCGATAATACTAATATATATGAAAAAAGTATTACCTAGTTAAAGAATATGCGGCATCATAAAGACCACGTTTCAAAAATAGTTACAAATGTACAGGTTTTTTAAATTTTTCCGTAATAGCAGAAAATATAAATATGTTTCAAAATGGGACAACTATTTGAAAAACATATTTTCTTTTTCAAAAACGTATAACTTTTATGTAAGATTTTTTTTCATTTATATTTGCATATTATATCGATTCATGGAGCAAACACTCACTGTTGGTTAACCCACAAATTTCATCATTGCAACAAGAAATATCTTCGAATGCTCAAATCGCACAAGGTTTCTTCATTTTCCTGAAAATTCAGAAATAGTCAAGAAAATAGTCTTCAAATTCAGACAATGGACATTTTTATATGCAATTAATAATTCACAGATTATGTTGACCAGCTGCATTTCAGATAACATGGAAATATAAAAAATTTTTTATGAGTTTTGGTTTTATTATTTAGGTTCTTTTTGATATCTAGTACATAAAATATCAAATTATTCAGTGAAAATATGAGGTGCACCTAGAATACAGCTCATTATAAAAAATCAACTGAAACTTTATGAACTCTTGTTAAATATAACATCTGATTCTTCAGCATTTAACTTCATTTTGGTGAGGATCAAATAAACCATTCTATTGAAATTATTTCAAAATTCATTTCTGATATTGATGGTTGGATGATGATTCACCGAAAGTACCTATAGCAAAATATTAATAATTCATCTCAGAATTTGGTACAGTTCTTTCTACCTCACTCTCCTGATGTTTTTGGTCCTTTTACTGAAAAAGTACCTGAAATACCGAATAAAATATCGATGATCCAACTCAGAATTTATTATGTTTCACACTACCCCATTTTTCTGATGTTTTCCATTCTTTCAATTATATACAGGGCTATTTGAATTCGTTTCTGTACATGGGGATCTCGTAAAACGATAAGAGATAGAGTGTCGGTTGAATTGTGGCAAAGTTGCGTATTTTAGAGACCTATTCAATGATGTGAAAAAATCGAATTTAGTTCTTTTGGTTCTGGAGATATACAGAAAAAACCAATACATTCCAAATTATTTATTTGCCTGTATCTTCTTTATTTGCAGACATATTGAAAAAAAATCCATATTTTGATTTCTTAGTATGAAGTGAACGTCGAAGATCCAAAAACTACAACAAAAAATATAGGTTCGTATTTAAAAATTCAAAGATGGGGGTGGCCCAAGTCAGATGACACCCTGTATAAAAGATTCATTAACATATTCTGATAGCCCACATCAAGTTCCAATAGCAAAATGTAGATTGATTTTCAATATGTCTGCGAATAAAGAAGATACAGGCAAATAAATAATTTGGGATTTTTTGGTTTTTCCTGTATATCTCCAGAACCAAAAAAGCTAAATTCGATTTTTTCACATCATCTCTAAAATACGAAACTTTGCCACGATTCAACCGACACTCTATCTCTTATCGTTTACGAGATCCCCATGTACAGAAACGAATTTGAATAGCCCGGTATATTCATACCTGTGATTGAAAATGGATCTATTGGGAGTGATTATCGATTTGCTTTTCATGAATTGAATGAAAAACTCACTATAACACAAGATTCAGGAATGAACAAACAACTAACCTACAAATTTGGTCAACTTCAACTTGAGCTGATATGTTTTTTGAAAAGGTTTCACTGATACATACAAGAAAATGGCCATCATAATAAAAAATCAACCCTAAATTGATATATGCAGTCCGTCAGGAAATAATCACAGAATTAATAAAGTTAAAAAAAAAATCACCTTATTAATAGCTATGTAAAGCATTAATTGTTGTCAGTATCACACAGCCACACAGGATCTTAGTTACATCACTTACACAAAAAATACTCCCCAATAATAATCAATTGTCACAAAAAATTAAAAAAGCGAGATAAAATCTGATAAAATCAAACTCACAGCGTCACACCAGAACAAACGGTGGAATCAACCAAAATGACGAAATGGGTAGTCAACAGCTTGTTAAGTATCATCTCGCCTTGTATATGGATACCCACCATCACGACGCCCGTAGAAGCAAGATACGGACCTCAAACACGTAATACTGTATAAATGCAAGATTGCTCGAATCTGCATTCTCGAGATAAAATTATTATATGCACCTATTCAGTTTCTGTAATTATGTAGCTCAGTTATAATTCAGGCTTTGACATTGCCGTTTGTAGCTCAACCGAGTTTTTGAAATAAAGTTTTTTAAAAACAAATTTTGGAAGCTCCCTACCAAAATTAGCTGAAATAGGTACTATTTGTAATAACGTGTATGTCATGAACAAAGTTCGTGATAAGAGTATCATGGAAAACCATGAGAGTAACGTTATTTAAATTGAAGCCTTCTGGGAATGAAACAATTATACACTGAAGCGAACGTTCAAATGTTGGTTCAAATAAAATCGCATTGACGGTTCTTGGTACAGTTAGCTATAATGAGCCAGCGACGTTTTTTTGGGGATGTAACAACCAAGGCCAAAATAGGGAAAGCATTATAAAGTCACATAAAAATGTTATAGCTCATTAATAAAGATGTTTTTCCATGAATGTAGCCATGGCTACAAGAATATAACGTTACAAAATATCCCTGTGATGTTTCTTGCTCAGTGGGTATATTTGCTGAATAATCATATATTGGAGAAAACTTTTGATTATGAAACACAGTGATGGGTTTTCTTATATCTTTTGACGTATAATAAAAGTGGTACATCGTTCTAGCCAGTATGTTCAGAGAGGACATAGGAATTGGAATTTTTATACTGATTGTTTGAAGATTATGGGCACCAGGAAAAACTTCACTAGGCGATGAGTATCACAATTTCTGCATTCGATACAATACATTATTATGATTGAGAGAAGTTCAGAATGTATTGAGCATATGTTGGTATGATGAACGTGATTTCCGATAAGCATCAACAATGAAAATATTTTCAGTGGAGGCAAAGGTCGCCTAGTCTGTTAAGGTCATATTTCGCACGGTGAAATCCTTCTTCAGAATACCAAAATTTCCTGTGCTTTTAGTTATCATATTGATGGTTCACCTAGTATTCTGTTGATTCTGTAACCTCTAGCTCTGTTATGATATCGTCATTTCGCGTCATACTCACCTTATTCAGATATATTTTGCATGATCAATTACTGTGGTAGTTATCATCGAATGATACCGATCCATTCATTGTTTACTTACACATATCTACACATCATTAAAGAAATCATTAGATGTCGATAATGAGTGATTAGTGACATCTTTCAGATGAGATATATCAATCGCTAAAACCACATCACAGAATGCTTGGTGACCACATGACTACACCTGATGATATCTAAGAACACAGAAGTAATAAAATGCCCGTGAATTTCCTTCTGACAATCGCCACACAAAATAGATTCACAATTCAATTCTTGCAACTTGCAAGAGATGTTTATGGGATTTCATATTATGATAATCAGTGCATCTTTGTCATCGCTAGATCCGGCATCCAGGTTATTTGTTTTGTAGGTCCGGGAGGTTGAAAGTACTAAGTCATTGATTGGTCGTTGACCATACATATGTGTAGTACCACGTCATCACAGTACCTACTTTCTTGCAGACCCCTCTGATACGAAACAAATGCCGGATCTAGCGTTATACGATCTATGGCCATATCCATTGATTCAATATTATTGATATTCATTTAGTGTCATGCTTCGAGTAGCACTTTATAGATCCTTTATGTCAATGGTATCTGATTGATTATAATCAATGATTTGCTATCGGGTTGTTACCCATATCAATTAAACGTTCCATAATCATCTCGAACATGAGTGAGGTTTTCGGAATTTCGTCACTGCACCATGAGATGATACTGTTGACAGTAATCAATCGATGGATGACACTTTGATTGATTTCTGAAATCGGACATTCGACTAATTTCCAATCTTCGATTATCTTTTCTGGTTCATTACTGAAATTAAGTGCATGGCGGGTTAATAGTTTTCCTTCGATTTATCGATCATCACTAGATTGATTTGGAAAATTTCAACATTATATTATGATTCATTATTTATCGGACCATTCGTGGATGTTTATGTGGTAATAAATCGATATCTGCTTAGCATGATTTGACCGCCATGTAAGTAGGTTATTTTTGAGGTTGAACATTCTTTTTTGATTTATCTAATAACCTTATAGATCTGATTATATCTCAAGTATTGAAAATGGTAAATACGGTTCGAACCAGATCTGAACCATATTGGAGTAGAAAGCAGAAGTGTCCACCACCTGTGTAACATCATTTACCACTCGTCGAGTCGTGCTCAACCACTACCTATGTGGTTATTCTTTTCAGGGTCCTCCTCCTCCCGGTCCTCCTCCTCCCGGTTCTCATCGAGAGTTTTTTATTGACGGTTTTTCTCCTCCTACGGAATACGATTTTTCACCTTCATTAGAACTCAGGGATGAAAATAGAAATTCGTCTGGCAGTATCTAAGTACTCCGCAAAAGTCACAACAACTGTCGACCTGCATCCTACATCAGCAGTCACAGTCTTGATAGGCACTAAGTGGTATCAGCACGCTTGAACTGAGCAGTCAGCTAAGTCATTGAAAATAAAGAAAACAGAATAACCCGAATTCACTGAACTATGTTAAAATACAAATATCTGATAAAATTGACCTCATGTAAGCTATCTCGTGACGTCAGGTGACTGGCCCCTTCATTAAAATGAAAACCTAAATTGCATTGAGTACATTTAGGAGATTCCTGTTTACAGGGTGTAAATTTCAAGGAGTGGAACTGTTATTCCTCAACAAGCTATCCCCAGTATTCATTCAATTCCTTCATGAGTTTAAACAAAAGTACTTGCACGGAGAAAAAAGTCACTAACCATAAGTGAATATTTAATAAAGGCCAGTGAAAACTTGAATACTATAAGGGACAAGGAAACAAGTTGATAACCCCAAGAACATTTGTGTTCTTGAAAATGAACACAACACTATTGTTCTGTTTCATTATATAATAGATCAATACTCATTATTGAACACATCACTTGCTGAGTATCATCTAACTCACTTATAGCAAGTGAACTGTTTTTCTATCAGTATAATACACGTAAATTGCCATAATTGAACTGATGAATAGTCGCAAGTGTGTTATTCACTCAATATTAGCGATTCAATTACTCGTCATCCATGATCCATTTATTTTTTTTTACTTTTGAGGAATGTTCGCGTAAAGAAACCAACCAGCAATTCCAATGTAGTGATTAGTAATATATGTTATTTCTTGAACTCACTTCGAAATTTATAAAAATTTACCAACAAATATCTCATTTGAAATAATATAGGTGTGTTCGTTTAATACATAATATCTGAACGCTCGCTTTGCTCGCTCTGCTCAGCAAGCGTTCGATAATTCAGATCGGTTTCCTCCGTTATGTCTGCTTTGTGTTCGGTATTGGCGAGTGCGAGGTAAAAGATGTAATCCATTAGCTCTGAATTAAAGAAAAGATCAGACAGATTTCCTTATTGTCACTTGTCAAAGAATATTTGGTTAGGAGGTGTATACTAGTGAGCAGAGTAAATTTAAATTATTTTATTAATATATTCAAATTTGTAATGGGTGTCAGTGAATACAGTGTTGAAATATAGTGTTACCTGAACCTGAAATGTCTGAAGCAGATGAACATTTAACATACATTTGTAATGTATGTAATCACAAGGGGGATGATCTACTTGTCTTGGTCTTGGATCATATAAATTCGAGTCATACATTTGCAAGTAACTATCAGTTGAATTACTAATGAATCTTTTTTGTTTTGATAAATCTGTCACAAATGTCATCTCATTCCAGATCGAGCGTTCGTTAAATATTTTTCGCTCCGTTGCCTCGGTGGTCACGTGGTAGTAGATCTGCAACTGCTCGCTCGGCTCCGAGTTTTCATAACCGAACACACCTTATGTAAGGCATGAAGGGCATACCTTTACTGAAGAATTCGAAAAGTAATTTGAATCTATATTGGGATTGTCGATCGATCTCTTTCTGCTGAACTGCGTCCAATCGAATGATCATCTGTGGAAACAATGAGGTGGGTATTTATACTTTCAAAACTTCATCACCCAATTAATCATAATTGGTGCAAACATGGTCCATGAGCCGCTATTTCACACGTCAGAACACCTCAACTCGATGATACTCAACGACGCTACGGCCGCGATCGATTTGTGCTATCGACTGATTCGGCACCCGAATAACGCCGAATATGCCCGAACAAAAAACTAGTTGATAGCTATTGGTGAGTTGTTATCGATGAGCTCGCTTAGAGCGAGTGATTTTGTTTCAAGAACATAATTCAATGATAGTAAGTATTTGTATAGCTACCACGAGTTCATTGAATACTTATAACTTTCGAACATAAATACCTACTGATGACTATCAATAAGTGTCCTGATCGATTACTGCAGAGACAAAGTTTCAGAAAAACGTTTCTTCCTACGGTTGGTATCTCATATTCCTACAGTAGGTGAAAATGTACCCGTCACAATCGATTTTTTTTCTAGTAAACGATTAACTTGGCCGAGTTTTCTCAGTGTGATTCTCATTTTATTCAGTTTATCCCGTGCATTGTCCTGTCCCTATCATCTGGGTGGTTTCTGATTTTTCTAGCACAAAATCAGTGGCGAACCGGAAAATTAAATCCCATGTTATTTTTTAATCAAATTTATAAATTTCACATTACTGTCACCTCTGCTAGATCGTTGATTTGTAGCAGAAACAATATCAGTGCCAAATCAAATCCTAATAAACATTATAAATGATTATATATTTCATCAGATAAGATGACATCCACCGCTTCATGAAGCGATCTTTCAGAAAAAAAAAGGCTGCTTCTCAGTGAATAATACAGTTTTGGGCGGCCAACCATATGACGAATGTTTATTGAGAGTGAGAAATCTACGAGCAACTAAAACCCGTCTGGACACAAACTCATCCACATATTCGAAAATGCTGAGGAGCCATTGATTGACATCGACTCGGTAATATGATAATGGTCCATTCTGCTACGACAATTCTACATCAGCTAAAAATTGTGAAGCAGGATGAGATCGGATCAAAATATATAACATAACAAGGTAGAAAACGAGCAGAAAACAACTGCATTCCTGGCAAATAATACGCAAAATATTGAATTATATCCACTCGTACTATATGCATCAATTCATATAAATGAATAAAAATGCAGATTTTTCTTCGAACATGTGTTTATGCTCCTGACGAGACAGACACGCCTGACAACCTGTATTCCAGTTGATTTTTTTTTTTTGTTTTAACACCACAATCTTCGTTTGCTTTTTTCCTAGCTAGTTCATCTTCCTCTTCATTGACCTAGTAACCTATATATGCTAGCTCTTCTTGGAAATCTGATACATTTAGTGATAACTACAGCCAAAGATGTGCCGTGTTTTTCAATGAACGTAAGAATTATGATTGCAAACGATTTCTCTGTTCATCTATGTTAATTCAGGCAATGCAGTTAATAGGATTCTAGATCTTTTCATATATTGGCATGTGGTGGTACAATGGGTCTATGGTCATCATCAAGAATTGGTCTCCATACCTTTGTTGGAATCCCTTGAACTCTAGTTCGAGATAAATGAAATTAGGCCTTCTTCCATGTTAAATTTGATGATCTATTATTATAAAATTCATTTTATCGAAGTAGGTACCTTGAAATATGTTGATATCAAAAATAACATTTACATCTCAAAGAAAGTGACTGATACACTCTATTAGTTTACACTTCTGAATTTTTCAAATCTAGATAGATTTGCCCTGTTTGCCAATCTAAAAACTTATTTTATTTATATCAATGGATTAGTTACTATTCCGATTTTCACTAGGAAATGAAATAAATAAGCACGTGAATCGAATAGCAGAACCAGAATGAATCGATAAATGAATGAATCACTTCGGATGAGATGAAAGTCACAAATGTAATGTTGAGTGCTCTCTTCGATATCAAATCCATTTTCGGGTAGGTAGGTACGTACTTCGGGAAATACATTTTATAACCATCGTTTGTGGCGAGAACGTGGAAAATCGATTAAGCATCTGAAGCTCAGAACTTTTATATTTTATTTGTGAGTGTATTCCATGATTTGCAGAAAATATTTCACAGCAATACACAGTTGCTATCGTGCATCGATAAGCAACTGCAGTGATATAAATCGAATTCAAATTACAAATGAAATAGCCATCATGAATTGGATGGTATCACATAAATGAAATACAAAAATAATCTCTACGTCAGAATTGATTCATGACTACAAGTTTCAGTTTGGTGTAGAATTAGACAACATGCAGCAAACAACTACTTTCCAGGCAAATGTCACGCAAAAAAATTAACATCAGGACAGGCACGCCAAACCACATCCAGACCGATTTCGGATATTTTATTGGACTGCGAGCGGATATATCTCAATGTTCTGCGTGGCATTTGCCAGAAGAGAAGATGTTATATGCTCGTTGTCTACCTATCACTCATCAAACTGTGTTTAGATTTGTGTATTAGTTAAGACGAATAAAGTCAAAATTTTATTTTTGTGATACCAATTGATTCTCTTACATAATTATTATTCATATGAGAGCTTTTTCAAGATACTTTTTAGAACCTTATATGTATTATGGGAATTTCCTGAACATTGATCATAAAATATGCGACTATTTCGTAATTGAACATCTCATCCGTCAACATATTTTTTTCGAGTTTCTCGTTGGATACCATAATAGTATGCCATGACATTTTAATCATACTGTATAGGTGGAAATAATAAAAAAAAGATTAAATACTGAAAGACTTCACCAATCTTGAATATTTATTCGAGTAACGGTGGAAATGTTATCAGCAAAATTCATTCGGTAGCGTTAACCATTCCGGTACAAGTTGGGCAGCCATTTTCGAAACTTTCTTTCCCTACCTAATCCAGAGTATCAATTTCCTCCGGAATATTATCCTCCTAATTTTCACGAGAACTTCAGAACGAAAATAGCCAGTCATGGGAAAGTTATTCGTGATTTGTGAAACTTTTTCATCCGTTCCTGGGCCATTCAGTATTACATAAACTCTCCATTAAAATTACTGAGAAATTCTGAAATTTGTAATGGATCACAAAATCATGATGAATTCTCTTTCCAGCAATTAATTGTTATCGCGAATCGAACTGGCATCATCATCACCCACATAATATAAACAAGAATATAATAATAATATAGAATGTATTGAGTTATTGATTATTGTCGCCATATCGTGAATTTTTTCAACTACCTATATATGTAGTATGAAACAGAAATGAAAATGATAATAATTATTATTTATTTGCTATGTTTACTCACATAAGTACCAATTTTCCATTTATACAAGGTATTTTCTACAGACATGCGATTGAAAACTCGATACACTTAATACTCAGTAATGAAGCTCAAAGTCATATGCACAACATTTATTTGGTACGATTAGGGGGGACATGTTTCATATGCATATAATATATGCATATGAAACATATATTATATCAGCCCAAATAGTTATAAGTTGCTACAAAAGAACATATCATGGTACTTACAGTTTTTGTACATGAAAAGAATTATGATACTCAGATACAGAGGTTCAATTGAATGAAAATTATCACCAAATGAACATTTAATTTTAAATGAGCCCTGTGCCTCAAAATTATTGCCATCAGGCCGATAACATTTCGTTTTAAGGATTAGAGAACATAAATGGCCTAATATAATCCATAGCGACATATCACACAGTACTCACAGTGAAAACGACAGTGAAATGATTACTTAGAATCAATAATAACAATTGACACAAGACAAAGCCGTATTGAAAGATAATCAAAATATGAATAATTGATTGAATTTCAAGATATTATTGGCCCATTCCTTAACAGAAAGTTCTGAGAAAATATTTCAGATTTCTTTTCGATCACCTCATTTATAATTATAACGTGAAACCGTTCGGATTGAACTGTGCTGTTGTAGTTTTCATGAAGTTGTGGAATTTTCTCTTCACATTTCAGGTATAAGGTTGATTTCAGTTTTGTACTCATCAAATAATCGAGATAACATGAGCTCTATTGTAATCATTTGGAACAATTTGAACTACCACTTAGTCATAAAATCCAACATTTGGTCACCATTAACGACTCTAATAAGATGAGGGTATCACTTCTCTGTGATATACAGTGTGTACCAGCCAAATGGAATAAATTCGTTAATAAATAAACGTTGGCGTTTTGGGAAAAACGCTCGGACACGTCGATTTGTATCTTCAGTTGCGCTTTTTTTTCAAAAAAACTTTTTATACAGGGTGTGTCATGGCACAGTTGCCAATATCAACTTTCTTATTTTGAATACAACACCTTGTATATTATTCAATTTTTGGATTCCTCAGAAAATTCTAGACACATTTCATGTACAATGTCCTATACCTATCATCAACTGTTTCGGAAATATTAAGTGTTTTCGGATCTATTGCAACAATTAACATGGAAAATAGAAAATTATTTGATTACAGAAATTTGCTGCAATACACTAAAAAACTAAAAAGTAATACCGTTTATTTCTTGATATCGTAAAAACAAAGAAAAACATGAATGTCAACGTAGGAGATGTTCAAAATGCTCGCCGCGAACGTCTTGGCAACATCCTAATCTTGTGTAGAAATGTCTTCTAACGTTACTCAACATCTCAGGTGTGACCGATCTAATCGCATGCGTTATTCGTCTTCTTAAGTCAGCTAAGTCGAGGGGTTTAGTTTGGTATACAATACTTTTGGCATATCCCCATAAGAAGAAGTCTAATGACGTCAGATCAGGGGATCGTGCTGGCCATTCCATCGATCCTCGCCTCCCTATCCACCGATTTGGAAATATTTGGTTAAGGTACTGCCGGACATTTATTGATAATGGGGCGGTGCTCCATCTTGCTGAAACCATATCATATTCGCAGGAACTTGTGGGTTTGCTGGATCAGGATATAAGTTTGTCAAAGTCGGCACGACATCATTTTGGAGCAGTGCTAAATAATTATCTCCATTCAAATTGCCATCAATGATATGATCTCCAACAATTCCTGCCCAAACATTAACCTTTTCGGGATATTGTGTATGTTCTTCCCTCATCCAGTGAGGATTTTGTGCAGACCAATAGCGGCAATCTTGACGATTAGCATGACCGTGAAGTGTAAACGTGCACTCATCAGAAAAAAGAACATGTTCTAACTGCATCACATTGCCTATCAAAATCGTCTTCCAGGAGCTCCTGAGTTGGTATCAGTTTATAGGGATGCATTTTATTTTTTTTTAATGTTCGAAAAATTGATGAATGGCCAACATTGAACAGTGGAGCTGCTTTTCGACTAGAATTATGTGGGTTTTCTTCAAACTCAAGCATAATATCCTATTTGTATTCATCATTTATTGGATTAGCAGCTGCTTTTTTTATCGTTCTTACATGACCAAGCTCGCGAAACTGCTCCTCTATTTTACTAATTGTCCCTTGGGATATAGGCGGCGAATCTGAAAATTTTTCATGAAATAACCGAGCAACTTCACTTTGTGTCCGTATGTTATCTCCATAACCAATCATCTGTAGAATTGTTATTTTGTGCATTTCTGTTAAATAAACCATTTTTCTGATATTATGGAGTAAACGAAATTAAAGCGACTATAACACTGACACTAATCACTACTGTCATGCAGACAGACAACACTCTGCTAAGGCCGTGCGTTTTCAACGCAAGTGAACAAGACTTTTTATAGTTCTTTTATTTCATATCAGTAAGAAGGAACGCTAAAATGGTTTTTGCTTACATTCTCATTATCGAAACCTAAATGGAAAATAAGTATTGAGTGTGTTGCAGCGAATTTCTGTAATCAAATAATTTTCTGTTTTCCATGTTAATTTTTGCAATAAATCCGAAAACATTCAATATTCCCGAAACAGTTGATGATAGGTATAGGACATTGTACATTAAATGTCTAGAATTTTCTGAGGAATCCAAAAATTGAAAAATATACAGGGTGTTGCATTTAAAATAAGAAAGTTGATATTGGCCACTGTGGCATGACACACCCTGTATAAACAGTTTTTTTTGAAAAAAAAGCGCAACTGAAGATACAAATCGACGTATCCGAGCGTTTTTCCTAAAACGCCACCGTTTATTTATTAACGAATTTATTCCATTTGGCTGGTACACACTGTATATATATATATATATATATATATATATATTCTAATTATTAATTCTATATATATATATGTAATCCGACCTTACCAAGCCCGAAACAGCATATTTGACAGGTTTTACGAAGCCCGCGGAGAATTTAGGAAGCCCGAATCGGGCTTCCTAAAAATCTACGTGTATATGAGTCTATCATGGCTAGCTGATGCCATCTGTTGTCATTTAAAAATTTTTCACCGGGCTTCCCAAGTTCGTATTATATCTCAAAACATACACCTTTAGTACGTCGAGGTTGCCACCAGGGGGGCCACTGCGCTTTCTGTATATAATTATATACAATATATGTATATATTTCACGCGATATTTCATGTATGATAGGAAGCCCGGTATATCTTGCGTATGTTAGGAAGCCCGATGTATCACTGATAGCTACGCACAGTAATGACTGGAATTAATTAGATTCGATCTGCAATAATAATAGTAATAATAATAATAATGATATTAATTTCTCTGATTGAAAAGTAAAATTTTTATTCATGAATATGCATAATAACCGAAGAGAGAGTCAAATGAAAAATGTGTAATATAAAAAATATGTTTTGTCCTCCATTCGAATATTATTGAAAGCAATTAAAACGACTTTTTCTCGATAGAAAAAATGTCTTATAGTGACATTACTATCATTACCTGAATAACTACGACTGTCATCAAAAATGTCATTAGAATCACATACTTGTTATATATACTGGGTGTACAATTGAAGAGGGACAAACTTACGTCAAATATAGGTGAGGGTCATCGATGTGGTGTCAAAGAACCCATATTTGACGCATCCCTCGTTATTATCGTCGAGATAGCTGTTTCATCTATTCTTTCCATTTATTTGATTACCCATAATATTCACGGTTCAATCTGTAGATATTGTTTTGAATCTGGTACATATCTCGATAACTCTTCGAATTTATCGAAGCATTAACAGATGAAAATGTCCAGGTCTAGCTTGAAGAATAATTTACAAACCACTTTTTTCCCAAAACAACACCCTGTGTAGCCAACTTTTTCGAATGAGTTTTTATGCTTAGGTAAGAAGCAGATAGATTAGTAGTGAAAATAATGAAAAAGCTGATCACGATGGAGAAATGATCATACAATTTAAGCCACAGTGAAATTAGAAACGTAACGACTGATTTGTGAGGTATTAAAAATTTTCCATCAATTCAATCTATCATAATCAATATGAATTGAATTGGCTGAGTATTGGTAGGTATATATAAGCCACAACACCATCACTGCTGAAATGTTTGCACCTTGGCTCCACAAGTTCCTCCTGATATTGCTACCATCGATAGCCGTATGCCAGTAATAGTATTCCGTCAACCCATCACTATTATGGGACTAAATGGAATTCCTCCGATCGTTCTCAAGAAATGTATCCCTTGATTAACAACAGTTCTTCGTGAAAAGTATATTCCTTTTCATGAACTCGTTGCGTTTCCTCAAACTGAAAGACTGCTATAGAGTTCAACCAATCAAAAAAAAAAGAAAGGAGAGCAGATCATTTCTGGTTAATACAGATTCATCGCGCTACTATCATCTTTGAGGTGATTAACATTGAGCTAATACAAAATCTGGAGATATAAAGAATCATGAACGACCGACAATATGACTTTAGTTAACAGAGATCAACAGGAGATTTGCTCACCTATACGTAACAAACATAAAGCAGACGTCAATCTAAAATCAAGAAGACTCCTTTGCTGTAGCATTGGATAAATCCAAGGCATTTGACCAGGTTTAGCACGAAGGCATTCTTGGAAAGCTTCCATTTTATGATTTGTCGCCATAACTATGTTATTGTTCACAAAGAAGCTTTATTTCGAATATGTCACTCCATGTAGTTGTTGCTGGTGTTCCGTAGGGATCTGTTTTGGCACTCTCTGTGTTCTTGCTATACATTGATGTCCTATTAGAGGTGACCTCATATCCGGCCAGAGCCCCCATATATTCTCATTCCCAAGAGGACAATGGTGCAAGATAGAGACAGGTCGATACTCTCAATGGAAATGGAAAACTGATAATTTGGTGGGGTTCAATGCAACCAAAACTCAAGCTCATATTTTCTCCAAGAAGGTGGACCTCACAATGCCTAATATAAGGCTTAACTGTTTCTATGAAATCCTCTATATCCATGTTTGTTGTTACCAACGACAATACCCTATCATGGGTTGATGATATGGGGCCCATAACAAAACCTAGGTTTTCTGATTTCACCTGTCATGTAGAATTGTTCACATGTTTGAACTTCAGCTGCCAAACATACCAAGAGGCTCCTGAAATCAAATCCATTGATCTCTCTCTTATTTATGGATATTTTTATGGTCGATGCTCATCAGAAATCATGTCTATTATTTCACCACGAGCGATTGCAAGCAAGTAGACCAGACGAACACAGACTGACATCCCTTATCATCGGACTTGAGACGTACATAACTTCTGTCTATCGAAATCCTTTTTTCATCCAGAGGCGAAGTTGTGGAACTTATTACAGAGAGAGATTTTTCCAGATGCTCAAAAATTCCATGCTTTCAAGAATTTCTTCTACTGGCATGCATGATGTCTCTCACACACATTATAGATTTTACTTTCAATCTTGAATCATTCAATCTTTATAATTTCAAATAAGATATCACAAATTGTTAGAAAAAATAGTATGGAGTTAGTAATAAATTATGGTTCATAGAGGTCAAATACGGGTTCATTGGGATCACCCTCATCTTCAATTGAAATTTATTCACATAAAACACCCTGTACATGCCGGGCTTCTTATCATACGTATAGTACAACATGAGTATATAGCAATTCACACTGACTGAGAAGTGAATAAACTCCAAATATCGAAAAGGAACAATGATATCCCTTGCCCCACCAACGTGGGCTTCCATTTGCCCGTGGTATTTAACGGGCTTCGTATCATTCATTAGATATGTATTGGATGGAAACGATGATATTCCTTGCCCCCCAACCCGGGCTTCGATTCACCCATGGTATTTGCCGGGCTTCGTATCATTTATGGGATATATAAATATATATTGAGAAATATAGTGGGGAATTGCAGCAAGTAAAAAGTGTACTCTTTGAAATTTATCCAAGCTTTCGGAATCTGATTTATTCCATCATCAGATTCCGAAAGCTTGGATAAACTTCAAAGAGTACACTTTTTACTTGCTGCAATTCCCCACTATATTTCTCAGTTTGTATCCTAACAAGCCAGCAACGACTTCCTCTTCCACTAAATATATATATATATATATATATATATATAGTGAAAGAGGAAGTCTTTGCTGGCTTGTTAGGAATCAAACTAGGAAATATATTGGGGATATGCAGCATGTAAAAGAGTACTCTTTGAAATTTGTCCGATTTTTATTTCATTCCATCATCAGGGAAACTGTAAAAACATGTGACATGATAACAATGTAAAGATAAAAACACGATTAAGTAACTTACATCTCCTGTGAGATTGTTTACAAAATTTGTCGTTGAAAATTAAAAACATTGACATAGATAATGGATTTAAGCCATTTTAACCGAAATAACAATTTTGAAATTGTTGGAACATAATAAACTCTGTTCCAATACGCAACACGTGCAACACGTTAACCTTGTAGGTTAGAAAGTGGGAGTGAAAAAGGAGGGGAAGAACTTGTTCTTAAATAAGTTAGAACCTTTGCACAAGGTCAAAACCATGTTGGTACTGTTGCCAATTGGACCATAAGCCTTACAATATTGCCAACAGATCTGAATTATATACATTTGAAAGAGAATTTGAATTAGAGGAAAAATTTGGATTATCCAACATCAACAAGAAAGAATATATTTCACTAAGGTGATTAATATCTGATCTTTTGTTTATGCAGTTATTTTGTTGGTAAATAAATGACATTTCTAAAAAAGTTCTCTTGCTAAGCAAAGGTTCAGACATCAATATGCTTACGCCATCATAATTCATACGATGATCTAAGGTATTAACATGCTCTGCGAGGGCACATCTTTCAGGATGAAGTCTAGCATCACTTTTATGTGAGATTATTCTGGATGACAATGTGCGTGAAGTTTGACCAACATAATTTCTACCACAATCCTGGCAAGGTATACTGTAAAAGAGATTAGATTTTGATATCAGAGGAGTTTTATCTTTTATTATACTGTGAATATTTTTGATGGTAAGTACGGTTTTATTAGCTATTTTTAAATTCGGTATGTCATGAAATAGAAAAGATAATTTGGGTGTGATATCCTTAATGTATGGTAAAGTAGAATATTTGATATTCGGTAGAATTGGATCAACATCAGTAACCTCTGCATCATTATGAGAAGGTAATGGAATATCAAGATTATTATTATCAAGAAGTGAAGAATTATTGAATAATATTTGTTTAATCAACGAACGGGGATATGAATTTTCCAGAAACAGTTCCAACAGTAGGTATGTTAAGATTTTTTTTGTGAAAACAATTATCTGAGATTCTTATCACTCTGTTTTTTAGCTGTTTGATCACATTGATTTTCATAGAAAGTCTGTGGTAAGAATGGAAATTGATGTATCTACCTGAACTACAGGGTTTCCTATACCAATCTAACAATATTTGGTTTTCAGGTGTACGGATGAACCTGGTGTCTAAGAAGGGTATGGATTGGAGTGCATCTTCCATTTCAAGTGTAAATTGTATGTGTGGATCAAGGCTATTAAAAGTGAAGAGGATCTCTTCTATACCATCACTAGGTAGTGCTACAATAATGTCATCTACATACTTTTTTATGAAATGAACTTCAAAGGATAAAACTGGTAAAACTGTATCAAGAATGAAATCCATGACATATGACGCCAAAATAGGAGATATTTTTGCCTCATAGGGGTTCCAAAAGTTTGTCTATTAAATTTGTTGTCAAAAGAGAAATAAGTATTGTTGAAAAGAAATTTTAGAAGATTAATAAATGATTCTTCACTAATGTTGCAGAAATCACTGATATTGTCCCAATCCCTATGAATGGCAGTGATACTAATAAAAACATATAGTCGTGGTCTTATGTAAAAATGTTTGCAAGCGCCATTGTCGATCAAACAGCTAGTATAGTCCATTTGCTGGAAAACACGTGGAATGGTCATGGGGACAACTGACAGTTTACAATTGAATGTCAAATGTCAGGTGCCTGTGTCTTTGAAGTAAGGCATTGGAGCCAACCCCCTGTCAAAGCAACAATGCTACCAACTTTATTTATGGTGGTTCATTTGGAATATGAGACAAGTCACTTTTCTCTTTTTTGTCAAAATTAAGTAAATAATTGTATATCACACTCAGATTTGCAATATCAGCGCGTTTATTCATACAATTGGGTTCATTGTTGATATGCACCATTTCAAGGAAATTTTTTTTTAAGTAATTGTTTTCCGAAGCTAAAATTTTGGGGATATTAAAGTTACCCATATGATTACTAGTAATAGTGTGCTCTGCTAATGCACAGCTTTTTTTTTTAAGTTTGCAATCGCTTTTATGAGACGTAATGCGTCCTGATAAATTCCTTCCTGTTTGTCCTATGTAAACTTTGTCACAATTCAAGCAGCATATATATATATTTAGCGACACTATTCTAAGAACACTTCGTATTGAGATGTACACCTGAAACGAGGTGATGAATCACCTGAATCATCGTTGGAATGAGGCGAGTTATATCACCATTTCATGGGAACTCTCGTAGACTCAAGATTCTCAGCGGAGAGCGGAGTCAGCAGTTCCTTTATCTTGCATATTGTATTTCAGCTTTTGCACATTTCACATCATAACGATTATTTTATATTCAATCAGTCTTGTCTAGAATCTCATACTGTAAACATCAATCTCTATTGTATAATTTTGACGAATAAAAATATTTTTTTAATGGTCAAAAATATTTTTTTATTCTAAATCCTGACTTATGAAATACGCGCAGTCGGTAGGATTGTTGCGAAGAATCCAGTGCGGATAACATTTCTATTCTAATAGTTAAGCAACAATTCGAAACACACGTTCGTTGCGGAAATTTCCAAAAGCACATCCCGGAGGTCAAGCTGGTTGGAAGAAGCAACTAGAAGGATTAGCAGCAAGCAGATCCAAATGAACAGAGAGATTGTACTGTGAGTTAATTTTTTTCTCATGTCAGACTCCTCTAGAACTCCTTCATCCTATAGTGAAAGTGAAGGCAATCTAGAGTTTGATATACAGTCCCTAACTGAAAACTTGAATTCAATTTCAATCGAAGACAGAATTTTCACAAATATACCAGTGAATACTATCAACCAAGCAATAATGACAACCGTTCCAAATTTTTCCAAAGTTCATGTCGAAACTATCCCAGATTTAGATGGTGACGTAAACGAATTGATTTTCTTTATATAAAGTGTCGACAGCATTGTCAAACATTTTTTCGACAATTCAAATATAAACAACTATCAGAATGTCATTATTTTTCGAACAATCATAAGCAAATTGAAAGGACCCGCAAGAGAAGTCGTTAATATTAGCTGTGCAAGTGATGTGCAACAAATTAAAGAGGAATTAATTCGAAATTTTAGTGATCCCCGTAATGAAACCTGTTTATCATTGGACTTGAACAATCTGAGACAAACACAAAATGAATCTCCATACCAGTTTCATGACAAAGTAATACAATATCAAACTATTCATCGATTCACGAAGCAGACGTTAATATTCGTAAATACAAACAGAACATGTATAATCAACAAGCTCTCGAAGTATTCTTAACCGGGCTCAGAAACCCTTTCGGAATAATGGTGCGTACTAAAGAACCGAAAACAATGTTAGAAGACATTCATTTCATTCGCAAAGAAGAAAATATTAGAAACTTGCAAAATTCCGGATCCAATAATGGTTCAAATCAGAATTTTTTACAAGGCAAGAAAAATCAGAACAAACCCGCGAATTTCAATGCTTCCAATCATTTCAATCAATCTAACCAATTTCGACAACAGCAAGTCATGCAACCATATAACCCGAATTTTGCTCAACCTGGCCCATCGAATGCAGAAGTTTTCAATCATAGACAGCAATTTTCATCAGCACCACTTAATGTTCAACCTAAACCAAATCACCCCCAAAAATATTTTACGAATGATCACGTCTTCGGAAAACCAAAAAACGTTTGGATACCAAACCCTAATAATAATATTCAAAATAAACAGTATTAACCAACTCCAATTTCCACTACTACTAGACAATTCTCTTCTAATACTAGGCAAATGTAGGCTCCAATGAAATAATAATACTGAACAATTTGATATACCTAATGACTATACAGAGTGTCCACAAGTGGAATCTGAAAATACTGAATATTCCGATGAATATGCAGAATATGAAGAACCTCAAGATTTTCAAAAAACGGATCCTTACCAAACAAAGACATCAAAGAGATCAAGAATCCAGCACTCAAATTATTAATTGATACAGGAGCGACAGAATCCTTTTTAGATCCTGAAATAATTAATCGTTTTTATTCCGAATTCAAACAATACGAGCCTTTCGTGGTACCTACATCTTCTGCTTCTTCATTTTTCATTGATGAATTTAATGAAAATATAGATCTGAAATTTCATTCCTACAAATTCCATAATGTTTTTGATGGACTCAATACAAGCTCTAAATGCTCAACTAGATTTTCCAAAATCTGAATCCGTAACACCCAACGCAGACATTTCGTTTCGGTATTGCAACGCAAATCCGAAAGTTTTTATTGAAAAACATTAACCCGGAAACACGGTAACAAAAATCAAAATCCATGTGACCACCGAATCAAGCGAAATGAAAGTTCCGAAACAAATCATTCAAAATTGTATCATCCCAGAAACATTTCCAGTTTCCGTGAATGGCTAGGCAAACATAGAAATATATAATAATTCCACCAGCGATACGAATTTCACCCAACTACACCCTATAAAGACAATTCCTGTGCTAAACAAATTTGAATTATATCACATGACAGTAGAAAAACCTGACTTCGAACATCATTCGTACGACATCGAACATTCAATACGAACAGACCATTTGAACGATGAGGAAAAACATAACATTCTAACTCTGTCAAAAATACTCATTCTAACTCTGTCAAAAATACTCAGATATATTTCATTCAAATGAAAATTCATTATCATTCACTAACCAAATAAAACACAAAATCAATACTCATGATGAAATACCTGTTCACACTAAGAGCTATCGATATCCTTTTATCCATAAAGCTTAAGTTAACGAGCAAATTCAAAAAATGCTTGTCAACTCTGTCAGCGCATGAAATACGACAGAAACTCCCGAAACAAATATTTGAAGTCACACCTACTCCGAGTAAACCATTCGAAATCATTCACGCCGATACGTTCACAATTAGGAACCAAAAATTCTTAACGATAATTGACAAATTCTCCAAGTATGCTCAGGCTCACCCTCTTACAGGAATGACAGCCGTCCATGTTATCAAAGCATTTCTGATATTCATGACCCACCATGGCTCACCAAAGTTGATGGTCCTCGATAACGGAACAGAACTCAAAAATAATATTATGAAAGATTTTGCGAAACTAGATAAGATTCAAATCCACTACATCACTCAATTGAATCAAAACTCGAATAGCCATACGCTATTCTTGGATATAACCACACAATTTATTCTACAACAAAACAACGATCAATCGATATAATCAATGGACATTTGGATTCCAATAATCTATTCGATATCGACCTGAATCAAAAGTTATATACGAATTACGTGAATCAGCATAGAGAATGTACCCGACAAATGTTTAAGAATATGCATGAACACATGTCCCAACAAAAAGAATCCCTGATAGAAAAAAGAAACGAAAACAGACAAGATCTCCTGTTGACGAACCAGGCACTTTGGCCTATCACAAAACACGTGCTCGTGACAAATCAAGCCCGCAGTTGAAACCTCATGTAGTAGCATTTCACGAACAGAATGAATTTCAAACTAATACTACGAAATATCATAAAAGCAACTTGAAAAGACCTCCAAACAAATGTACTATTACAGGATACTTCTCGTCATGACGACGAACCTCACTGCTAAAGAGAATAAACTGACCAATTTAACCTCCAATCCTGGTATCCTACCCTATAGACTAGGAGACGCGAAACTGAAGACAACACATCATACATTTATACACTATTTAGACTTATACCCAATTGAACAAGAACTTGACGTAATAACCGAACAATATACGAAAATTGAGAAGAATACTCGTAACGCACATAACCAGTACACCAATGGACTGAGAAACATAGATAATTCTATTGCATTTCAACTCAATGCCGTTAAAGATAAATTCAACTCTCTTAACTCAAATAAACTAATAAAGAGAGGGCTCATTGATGGATCAGGATCAATTTTCAAAAGTATATCTGGTAATTTAGACGCAACATCTCTCTTCTTCAAACCAATCAGAAAAATGTAGTAACCACCTTGAATAAACGGATTTCATTGACTACAAACATAATTGACGATTATAATGAAACTCTCGTTCTAATCAAACAAAACGAAAATCATATCACAGATAAAATTAACGAACTGAATAAGGAATATCGCAGTTTTCTATTCAATTTCAATTGCTATGTAATAGCACAAAATGGCTTGAATCAAATAAGCGAAATTCTTAATATCATGTAAGGCTTTTTTCTAACAAGATCGTGAAGTGTGGCGCTTTAGCTCGGGTATATCTATTTACAATCTCGGGCGCCACCTATTTTATAGTGGTAGGTCCACTTGCACCGAGCGAGCAACTATCAGTAGAGAAAGTTATTTCCAGGGGTCTATGAAGTAAGCTGTCAAAGTGACAGGAGTATCGATGTTATACTACCCTGGTTGTTCGTTGCTCTAGTGACTATAATTTCAATATCTAGTTGAAAAGAAAACAATATATACAACGAAACTATTTTAATCAATGTACACAATATTTACAATATATCCGCAATCGCGAAATAACGATTGGATTCGAGTCGCTAAGATCAATTTTCACCCCCTCTGAGACATACGGTTTCAAATGACGGTTATTATCTCTGGTCGAATCAAGTTACTCAAAAGCAAGTGAAATAAATTACGCAGAAATCACTGCCTACCAATAACTTACTCTCGCGGTTCTTACCAACTATTCAAGCTGAGTTTCAACGTGAACAATCCTGTGAAATACGTTATCATTACCAATATTACACTCTCGTCCTCTGCTCCTCTACGGTCGGTCGGCTTCCCAGCGTAGCTGCCTGTCGGTACGGCTCGGCCCGCTTCGCTGACGGTCGGTCCTAGTTCCTCTCTCCTCTGCTCGGCTGGTCTGCTGGTCCTGCTGGTCCTCCTGGTCCTGCTGGTTAGCTGGTCCCTCGCTGTGCAGCTACTGAATTTTTTAGTCTGCTGTTCTCGACTACCTCGATTCTCGATTCCACCACTCTTCTCAAAGAGTGGGGCGCGCATGCACAAAATGGTGTGCGCGGGCACGCTCTGTGTATCGCAGCGATGTCTCGACCAGAACGCTCATATACCGTGCGTTCCGCATTATTTCCGGTTATCGAAATAAATACGACCCTATCATGACTATTTGACTGACCATGATACTATACCGTATGTCTCATACAAAATAACAGTAACTCCGTTACAATCATGCTTCAACTTTTGAATAACTTGGAGAACGCTGTCACATTTGCTAGACTCAAAACCATGCATAATAGCATACTGAGAATCGAAGATTCGGAATTAATTGTAAATAAACTTCATTCACCTGATGAATTATAATTCGGAAACGATATTTCAAGTTCATACAAATATTATGAAATTCTTGATGTCGAATGTCACCATTCAAAAAATAATATAGTCTTCATGATTCACTTTCCAATCGTATATCCTAAAACATTCTCATATTTCCACCTTTATCCGATTACAACAAAACAAATTCAATTCTCATTCCCACCAAACCGTTCCTGGCAATGGAAAAAACATTCTACCAGTAACAGAATAACGAATGCAGAAATATGCATCCCCTGTATTTCTGTGCCAACGAGAACCTGGTCTTACAATCCGGAGAAGACTGTACACACAAAATTCTTCAGTTGAAGAACAAGAACCCGGTTAGCTGCGGGATAACCCCAGTTGTAATCCAACGCGAAATCATCGAAGGAATCAATCCAGCCCACTACATTGCTATTTTCTCCGAAGAAACCAAAGTAAAAATCGTTTGCCTCAAAACCGATTTTACGATTCTCAAGGGTACCTACCTTCTAGAAGTACCGACGACATGTAGTTTCGAGACCCCACACAATATAGTCACGAACGACGAAACCATCATCACCGGCCAACCATTATTACTACCAGATATCACAATACCGAAGATCACGAATACTCATCTACTCGTGATCAGTGACATATCGTTGGACCAAGTACATCGATTGCAATAGGATCAACATAGAATGGAGCGAATTTCGCTCAAAACCACACCTAGCGAAACAATATATTTCTGATCAATACCAATATACATAGTATTGATCGCATCGTTGGTTATTGGAACGATATACTTCAAGAAGCTTAGGAGTTCGAACCCAAATAGAACTCCAACACCATTGGCAGCACCTACTTCTCTATCATCCCTGTTTCCAAGGGCTGAACACGACGACGAGTGACTACCCACTAGATATCCACCCCCTGTATGGATCTTTCTTAGGAGGGAGGAGTTATATCACCATTTATTCATTTATTTATTTATTAACGGACAAGCTAATTTTACAATTACAAAAAAATAGTGAATATACATGTGTGCCAGCATGGTGTGGAAAATATTGATATTAAAGTTTTTTTACAGCCATTCTTAAGGATGTTAAAGTTGAATCGAACAGTTCTAGTTTATTGTTGTGAGTGTTTGCTGATCTCGTTATTCTATTGAGGGTCTCATTCTGACCATAATTCGTGCTGCAAAATGGAATCTTGAAGATGTCACTATTTCTATTTCTTCGAGCATTGACAGATTGACAGTTCGATAATTTGAGGACAATCAATTTTGCCATTGATATTTTTATGAAAAAACAACAGATCAATCTCCAATCTCCTATGAGTTAAAGTATTAAAATTCAGAAACTTCTATATATCTGAATGATTATATTCATCTCTATTCATTCCCAAGTGGAAGCCACAGTGTCTCAAGAATTTATTTTGAATACTGTCCAAGAGTTCTATATCAATTTTGTAAAATGGCGACCATATAATAGAGTTGTATTCGAGTATAGACCTCACCTGTGCACAATAAATGATCTCGAGAGCGTTGATTGATAGTTCCTTTGCTGAACAAAGGAAAAAGCTTAACATTTTTCGAGCACGAGATGAGGTTTCAATTATATGGTTCTTGAAAGTCATTTTTGAGTCGAATATAACCCCCAAATCTTTAATCTCATTGCTGTTTGATAAGTTTGTGTCTTCAATTTGGTGAATATAATCAATAGTCTCGTTATTTCGTGAAATAGTATATTATGATACAAGTTTTATAAGACGCTATTTTGTCGCACGCGTTGTTTGGAGTACGACGAGCGAAGCGAGGAGTGCTCCAAGTGAACAAGTGCGACAACATGTCTTATAAAACGTGTGTCATATGCAATTTTTTCTATATCGAATTGATTTGAAACAAAAAATGGATTTAATATCGATAAATAATAGAAACATTTTCGATTGGTAACAATGATGACTTTGAAATAATTAAAATCTGACGCACAAGCGTAAAGCCCAGTTTACAGTTGAGCGATTTTGATTATTGCAATACCAGCGCTGAAAAATTCAATGTAGTTATTGTTTTTATTGGTGAATTTAAATCAAATCACACTCTGAATTGAAATTTACCAATTAAAACATTGAGTTTTTCACTGCAAATATAACCAAATCCAAGTCGCTCAGAAGTAAACTGGGCCTAACTCTTCTGACTTTAATTTGACAGTTCGATTGTACCAATCTCGGAATAATAAAAAATGCGTATCGAATTAGAGGTTATTTGGACATGCATTTGCGTTGCACAATGACTTCATTATACAACCAAAATAGAAAAAAGTTATTTTTTGACATTTTCCCAAATTCAGCTTTAGTAAATTATTGTTACAGCACTTTAAAAAGTTTTTTAAATCAAACTGTAAACACGCATCAGACATGGACTGAACTGTTCTGTACATCTTTAAACCATCGGCAAATAATAGAAAGGGACTACCAGTGATAACATTAGGAATATCATTTCATGAGAACTCTCGTAGACTCAAGATTCTCAGCGGGGAGCGGAGTTCCTTTATAATGCATATTGTATCTCAGCTTTTGCAATTTTCACATCATAACGATTATTTTATATACATTCGGTCTTGTCTAGAATCTCATACTGTAAACATCAATCTCTATTGTATAATTTCGACAAGTAAAAATATTTTTTTAACAGTCAAAGTTGAGGGAGTACCAGCAAATATATTGCTTTTTGGTACAATTGTGTGAATTGTGTTCCAAGTTAAATTAACTATCTACTGAACTAATATCAGAAGTGCGATTGATCCACGTCCACTTGCCATCGATATAATATGAAAGATTTGTTAGTCGAGATTTGAATAACTGTCGAATCCAAGCGATAAATATATTGCTGAGATTTGACTGTGGCAAATACAAAAATTGAATGAATGGTTAGAACTTCAAGAAGTGATGAGAGTGGAGAAATACCTTACTAATGATGCTCAGTGGTCGAGTTTTCCAGAAGTATTTCCTTGTAAGAAAATTATTGTTTTACTGTTATGAGAGGTGAATTTGCAAATATCAATAGTTCCAATTGTGATAGATGCTTAATTTATTCATCAGGAATTGTTAAAACTTAATAACTTGCGTGTAAAAAATATTGGTGTGTACAAGATTTGATTTAATTGATTATTTTTCAAATATCGGAAGATAAAGTACGTGAATCATTAATAATTAATGATTTTTCACACAATTAAAGTATGTGAGTACACTTACAATGCCAGTGATTCCAGAGGCGTATATGATTCACAGCAACATCTGCTAATTTTTCTTGGTCAAAACTATTTTTCGGTCTCAAAGTCTCATTACTGAATCAATCATGATAATCATGCTGGCTTGAGTTTCAGGTTCAAGGCATGCTGCGAGTTTGTGAGTTTTGGGATGGTTGACGCTTTGAATATCACTTCATAGCTACTGGTATCCACATAGCTGACGATCAAGCAGAACGCAGTATGCCAACTGGGATGAATTTGAAACGCAAATTGGCCGAGCTTGTTATGAAAAGTTCAACTTGTATTAATTACCACTTTTCAGAAGTCAACAAATAGTGAAACCGTCCATAACTTGGAACTGGATCACAAATGTTATGAACTGGAATGCAATCATGGTCATCACTTCTGAGAACTAGTACGAACTGAAACGAGTTCACAAGAGCAAGATGGTCAAGGCGGCAAAGGAACAGCTAAGGTCCTGGCCCATGGTCTGTTGATAGAAGTAATTCACTCGACATTCTTGGAAGATATTAATTGAGGTAACATTCAAGAATATTTCCGTGTAAGTTTGTATTCTTCATGAACCCATGTTGAGTGAGAAAAGTGCCGAGCATTCGTGTAATGTAAGTCTCGGGTGGTTAATGTTGTCTGAAAGCAATTGATAGATTGCCGAGCAGTAAGACCGGGTGGCTAATGCTGTCTGAATGCAACGATAGATTGTCGAGCAGTGAGACTCAGGTGGCATTTACTGTCTGAAAACACTATTTGTTACAATCATGTTCGGAAGCTCCTTGATTGGTGATTATTGCAATCATGTTCCGTAGCGACTTGATTGGTGAATCGTTGCAATCATGTTCCGTAGCGACTTTTTTGGTGATTTGTTGCAATTATGTTCCGTTAGCGACTTGATTGGTGATATGTTGCGATCATGCTCCGTTAGTGACTTGATTGGAGATTTTTTTCGATAATCAGTTGACTGGCGGCGATGAAATCAAGTGCTCCGAGACCGTAGCACCCGTCAGTCTGGCCGTGTAAGCGACACTATTCTAGGAACAACCCGTATCGAGATGGAAACGTTCAACGAGGTGATTGATCACCTGAGTCATCGTTGGAATGAGGCGTCATCATCACATAAGATGAAGCGAGTCACTTTGGTGCGAGGATAAGAACATAGTCAGCGTTAAGAGAGTGATGCCGGCAAATGTATTGATTTTTGGTACAATTGTGTTCTGAGTTGAATTAACAACCTACCAAACTAATAATATATATATAGCGCAACAGGCCTCATAGGCCCAAGGGTTCATTCACAATTTACAATGTTTCCCTGGTTATCCTATCCATTGCCTTATTTCCCGGGTTTCGTGTTATCCCCTTCAACCTGCTTCAACCACTTCAGTCTCTGTTACTTAGAGCTTGTTTCACTATTCATTCATCTGTCGTCCTCATGGTATACTCCCACCATCTTATTATTTGGCTTTTCATCATCTCACAATACAGTTAGTTTTCTGCATTTATTCTCTTCCGTCATTTTTGATTTTCCTTTACTCCGCCGAAAATTTATTTTTTTCCTTTCTCAAACTCCTGAACTCTTCTGCATATGATTCGTTTCACATGTGGCTATATCGGTGGGCCTCATTACTGTTTTGTGAAGACGCACTTCCGTCTTTTGGGTTACACTCTTCGAAGTTGAAATTCTATTTACTCTCCCTGCACAAATTGTTTCCTTTCTTAGTTTCTCTTTTATCCTTTCTTCATTTCCTCTAGTTTCACCGAATATTGAGCACAAGTTATTGAATTATTGAACCTCCTTCATCACTAGTTTTTCTTCACCAACCTCACGACTACTAGACGCCCTCTCCTACTTGGTACTCCTATTTCCTTGACTTTTGTTCTTGCTCTGTTTATTTCCAGTCCTATTGTATTCTCTTCTCTCTGTATTCTCTCAATATTCTGAATGAGTTTCTCTTCAGTATGTGCTGAGATCATACATCATCTGGATAGGCTGAACATTGGGAGCTTTCTCGTTATATTATGGTATTTAATTGCAAGAGTTTCATTACAGCTTATCTTTCAGTGGCCTTATCATATTTGATATATTTTGCTACCAGTGGGTATTATTATTATTGAACTAGAAGAACAATGAGTATTTAGATTTCCGTAATATTATATACTTCCAACCTCTATCCTATTTTATTCTGGCACTGATGGAGGTGGCTGAATATTTCTTCATCTACAGATAGTTCTAAGAAAATGGGATCGAAGTTATTGATAAACTCAAGATATATTGATACTGGTCGGCTATTGGCTAACAGTCTGAGTGCCGGTTGCATAAAAGCCCGTCAAGCCTTCTGTTAACTTATCGTGGGATTAACTCTTCTAATGCGCGAGCTAAGGCATGCGTTGCGGTGGTTATAAACAAATTAAATATTTAATAGTCTGTTAAAGTCTCTTCAAAAGCACGGTCAGTCCAGCTGATTCAAAGGGGCCACAGCTTAAGGTAGGTACTATGAATCCTGTGGTTATCAGGGAGTCACATGACATGGAAGTCAATTTAGAAAATTGAGGGTCTGAGCTACGGGTGTACATCATTGGAATAATCTGCTAGCAGAGGATCACTACAGTGTCGCTGACAGAGGTCCTTGAGTATACAGGGTAGTCTCCTGCAGTCATACAGTATACTTGGTTATTACTGGTGGGACAGCTAGGGAATTCAGCAGCTCAGTTGAGATATATAGCAACTCCCATTTGTATAATTTCAAATGAATATCGATTCATCATCCTGTGATAATTTTTGTCATACAGGATCAATCGCGAGTTCGCCTGAGCTCAAGCGACGTGATAATCAGCCATCAACCTGATTCCTGTTTCGTGGACCTGACCAACCTCTCTGTATGTATGATATTGAATCTCCTCATTTTGGTGCTGCCAATATTTGGTTCTTGTATTCAGGGAGTTTGCATATAATTTGGATCTGCCCCTTTTTTCTCTCTTCTGTTTCTTCCTCTAAGTTGACTTGCAGAGCAACTGATCAGAAATAGACACGTGTTGGCATTGGTGGAGGAAGAAATTACCTGGCGCTCAATAAATAAACCTTTTCTTCTTCACTGAATCAATTAGCCGATACCTTGAATCATAGGGCCGCAATTTAAGTGTTGATTAACCACGAAAGAGTTTTTAAAAAACAACTTTTATTCGGAAATACAGAGACAAACGTTCACTATCAAGTCTACATTCAATCTGATCTAGTCTACATGGGAAATGATGTTCTACGATGTCGCTAATGTCAAGTCAGCGATCTCGTATTAGCAGAATCTTGGAAATGACGGGGTCGTCGTCTCGGGGTCACGTTCGCTCATCGGTTCTGGGGCCTTTGACATAACATAACCCCTCCCTGCGGTAGAGATGAGCATAAACTGGAAGTTTTGCGAAGTCAAACAACTATTCTTGTCCTTGGTACAGGTGTCTTCTTTTCTATGGGATTAGGTTCACGATCTGTAGATTATTCTTTCTCGGAACATTCTCGGAGATTGCTAAACCAGTTGATTTTCTTGTAGAGAATGTACAATATTAGCAGGCATAGTCCGACGTATAATAAAGCGGTCCAAACACTGACTCTGTCTGTCGTAGCTGATGGTCCCATCCGATTGGATTTTCGGAATTGCAAATCTAGAGCACTCTGTATATGATTTGTATCCTCGAGGTTGAGCGATTCTAATTTAATAGGTACGAAGCTAGTTTTCGCTGAAAATAGATTACTGTCTATGGTTAACTTTGGTAGTCTTATAATTTCAAAAATAGTTTTTGGATCATTATAGTTCTTGAAATGGTGGTTTTTCAGAGACACTTCACAAAACGAATTGAGTTCTAACACGAAAGTTCCTTTCAATGGCACATTTTGTTTATTGGCTCCGCAGCGTTGAACAGCAACAGTTTCCTTAGGTGAGACTATCATCCACTTCTGGTTCTCCAAATTTTGGACTTTGATTTCATTTATTTCAATGGCAATCGGGTGACAGTTTGTTATCTTCTCGGAGAATCTGAGCATCTGGATTTCACATGGAGCTCCATCGTTAATCGTTTTGGAGTTGATTTCATGGCATAAGAATTCTTGGGTCGATATTTCTTTGCAAGTGATGTCGAAAAACACGTAACTATGTTCGTTGAGGATAAGGTATTTGGACTGAGGGATGACGATGCTATATTGGTCGATCGTAAACGTTGGTAGGGGATACAGATGGTAATTGGTGTAATTTTCGGTTTCTACTACTGGAATTTCGATTATAGAAACAACTTGGTTACCTTATGTATAGCTCTTGATTCTTATGATTTTTTCGAATATCAAAATATTATCTATCTATATATGTTGGATCGATAGGAAATCGATCGGGAAGTGAGTGTTTCCTGATAGGTAATATTTCCTTGAGTAATTTTTTGGGGTCAATAATGGAATTATGAAATGTATTTAACTTTGAAAATTATGATCATCCATTTCTGTATTGATTGTTTATTGATCGATTGCTCTATTTGCATTATCCTGGATTCCAAGACCAATTGGTTGTGAGTTATGTTTTTAGATAATTCATTGAATCTTGTGGTTGATGTTTGAAGGATTGTTGTTTGGATATCCTCGAAGGATAGTTTTGATTTTATTCTGATCGTTAGATAGTTTGGTCTAGGTTTCCTGTTAATGTTTTAATTATGGTCCCCAAGCCATCGAGAAAACCTCTTTTTTATCTAGAATTTAAGGTGTGGTTTATTTGTCGAATTTGTGTCTCAATTTTTTGTTCGAGCATAGTGACCAAATTGTAAGAGTTGTGGAATTCCCGTTGATGATTCGTTGAATTCTCTATTGCAGATTTGAGTCTTATGAAATTGATTTCGAGTGTCCTGAAATCTTTGATGATATCACTTGTATCGAAGATTTGAATAAATGACCAGTAGCTTATAACGTTTTGGGCATTACCTAGCTTCAGTGGTAGCAGACCAGAGTTTCCACTGAGGTCGTGAAATTTCGAGTATCCTAATTCTGTTCTGGTGAAGGGGGTCGATCTGTAACAATAGGGATTTTAAGTTCTTTGATATGCAATATTTCTGTTTTATCATTCGATTTGTTTTTTATTTACACTTTGTTATTTTCTAACATTCCTATGATTTCATAAGGGCCTTTGAACTTATCGTCTTTTTCATTACGTTTTTTATTAGATTTATATACGGTTTGTCCTATTCTGAAATGGATTTGTTCTGGACCTTTTGAGTTTCGTTTATGCATCACTTTTTGTTTGGCTTCTTTGGATTTTTCTGCAACAGTTCTGTATAGATATTCAATCTTCTCTCTATGGTTAGATACGTAATCTGCGTAAAATGATGTTTCTATCAAATCAGAAGGGTCTCGAGAATTTGTTTGTCCCAATGTTAATTCGTGAGGTGTAAATTTCGTAGCTGAGTGAAATGAGTTATGGAAGGCTATTATTGCATATTTCATCAGGGTTAAAACAGGGTATCTTTCGTGTTTCTGTCGAAGGATTGTCAAATGTTCTATTAAGGTAGAGTGGAATCTTTCTACCAATGAGTTTGATTTATGGTGAAGCGGGGTGGTGTAATGTAAATCTATATTGTAAGATTTTAGTAATTCTTTCACCGTCTCATTCTTGAATTCGGAACCATTGTTCATTGTGATTTTTTCAGGTAGTCCGTAAAACGTAAAATAGTTCAGTAAAGCTTCACAAACTCCTATCGCAGTTTTTCCTTCGATAGGTAGTGCTTGGCCTACTTTGGAAAATGCGTCGATAATCGTGACAAAATCTTGGTTATCGAATTTGAAAATATCAACGTGGAGAAGTTGGAACGGTTTTCCTACTGTTTCAGTCAAGACTAAAGGAACATAAGGATTTTTACGAGAATATTTCGAAGTTTGACAGATTTGAGAATCATTTATATATTTGGTTACGTCGTCTTTGATGTTTGGCCAGTAATAGTTTCTCTTGAGTTTCTATATGGTTTCATTGATGCCTCTGTGGTTAGTTTTGCCTTCATGTTGATGTTTTCTCAACATTAGACGTTCTTCGTCTTCTTTGACTGAGTTCACCAATTTCGTACATTTGATCAGCTTTAATCCTGATTCGTGAAAATTATTCTTGTACACTTTATTGAATGATTCGTACATAGAGTTGTCGGGGAAATGTATATGGAAAATTTTTGAAGATGTTGTATAATCTCTTAGTAATTTGAATATCAATTGATCATTCGATCATGGAATTTCAACTTGTAAAATTTTATGATTTCCAGATTTATCTTGAGTTACTTCTAGTTGGTTATGTGCATTTTTTGAAATGATTATTTGATATTGTTTGTTATTTATTATTTCGTCTAAGATAGGAATTTCGTCATTGATGTCGTCATTGTCGATGTTCGAGTGCACTGTTTGGGATATTTCTCCGTCTGGTTCAGGTTCTGGGTTAGTATCTAATGGTCTCATGTCATTTTCGCGTAATGTGAACGGCTGTTGTTTGTTATCAGGTAAGATGGTTTCTGATAGGTTTCAGAGATACTGTAGAATGTCCTGGTTCACTTCTCCTGGATTATTTATAGTGCTCTCGTTTTCAAAAGCGTTTAATTGAATTCTCGACAATGCGTCAGCATTAGTGTTTTGTTTACCCTTTTTGTGAATGATTTCGTAATCGAACTCTTCGAGTTTGAGCCTCCATCTCACAAGTTTACTGTTGGGTTCTTTTAGATTGAATAGCCAGACCAGAGGTCTAAAATCGGTATAAATTTTGAATTTTCTGCCATAGAGGTATGGTCGAAAATATTTGCATGCCCAAACGATCGATAATAACTCTTTTTCGATAGTTGAATATTTGCATTCACTTTCGTTCAGTGTACGAGATGCATATGCAATAGGCCTGTCATTTGGAACATTGACTTGCGAAAAAACTGATCCAATTGCATAATCACTTGCATCTGTTGTCAGAATAAAAGGTTTGTCGAAATCGGGATATTTTGAAATAGGTGAATTTATTAAAAGTTATTTACAGTGTTCGAAAGCATAAACAAAATCTGGGGAATGAGTGACTCTACTAACTTTTTTTGAGCAAACTTTTAAAGGTCTCGTTATTTTAGCGAAATCTTTGATAAATCTGCGGTAGTATCCTAGAAGTCCTAAGAAGGATTTTATTTCTTTCGGAGTTTTGGGTATAGGAAAATGTTTTACTGCGGAAAATTTGTGAGGATTTGGTAATACTCCAACTGTTGTCACTACGTGCCCAAGATATTGAACTTCTTTCCGCAAAAATTCTGATTTATCTAGTTGCAATTTGAAATTTGAATCTGGTAGTCGGGTAAATACTTGTCTTAGTCGCTGAATATGTTGCTGTAGTAAGGTACTGAAAACGACTATGTCATCGAGATAAACTAGGCAGATTTCATTTTGGAGGCCACGCAAAATGTTGTCCATAACACGCTGAAATGATGACGGTGCATTTTTCACTCATAGTGACAGTTTTCGGTGAAAAATGCAGTTTTTGGAATATCTTCAGGTTCCATTTCTAATTGATGGAACTCACTTGCCAAGTCTAGGGTTGTGAAGTACTGACTTCTACCTAATTTATCTGAAATGTCCGAAATGTTGGGTAACGGATATTTATCATCAACAGTCCGTTCGTTCAGTTTCCGGTAATCAATTACCATCCGCCATTTACGTTTGCCAGAAGCGTCAATTTTTTTTGGGACAATACAAATTGGACTGGACCAAGGAGAGGTCGAATTTTGAATGATACCCTGTTCGAGCATCTTTGATACTTGTTCTTTGACTTCGGCTTTGTGTACTTCTTGGTAACGGTAGCTTTTGATAAAAATCGGAGTGTCATTTGTTAATTTGATGCAGTGTCGTATTTTATTGGTGAATGTCAATGTTAGTTTATCGCTATAGAAAAAAAAATTTCGGAATTCAAAACATAACTTTTTTATTTCTTTCATTTCTTCGGGATTACAATGATCGATTCTTAAATTTTTTTGATTATCTTTCAAAATATCATCGTATGATTCCTCTGTATCTTTCTCTAAAGTTTGGTCGCATTCTATATTTTCACAAAAGTTGACATCATGTGAATTAATTGTCTCAATATCAAAAGGTTCGTTGATATTAATTTTTAATGGGTTTCCATCAGCGTTGATTATAGAAGTTATAGCAAAATAGTTTGAGACATTCACTAATGCTTTGGGCATTTTAGTATTTTTTCCAAATTTGGTATGCCTATGCCATTTTGCAATTTCACGGGTAATTTCATAACTTTTTTGGTTCGTGCATCAATGGTTATTGAATGATTTTCAAAAATATCATTATTCCTCGTTGAATTTTGTCGATTTTCATAAATTATTGGAATTTCTGAAAGTAGTGTAGTTAGTTTACAAGTTTTCAGATTGATTCTGGCGTCTAATTGATTCAATAGATCAGCACCAATGAGGCCATCATATTTTTGTGAGAAATTAAATAAATAGAATTTATAAAATTCTTTTGTATTGAAAATTTTGAAAAGTGGAATATTGACGATTTCGTTATGATGACTTACAGCATGAGCTGTTTGGATATTAAATAATTCATTTGTTAAGTACTTATCGTAGAATTGGTGAGCTGATTTCGGATTCATCAAACTTCTAGAGCTCCCTGTGTCGATCAAAAAAATATGCACTTCTCTCAGGTATAAAGATGTAAGGGAGATCGGCGCGAATATTATTCAAACATATTACGTTGGGTTCTTGTTGTAGGAAGGTTGTGGAAAATTTGTATTTTCTAACGAATTTGTATTAGGAGGCAATGCCTGTTCGTGGTTCGGTTGTGGAGTGTCATGAGAATGAGTAGGGTATTCCACTGTATTTTCTGTTGCATACCAAAGATTGTCTGAACAATAGTTTGGATTTACAAAATAGTTATTCGAATATTCGTTTCCGAATTGATCTTAGTGTTCAGTTTGGTTATTATATTCAGGGTCATTGAAATTGAAATCATCGTTTATTTGTTGTGTATAGAGTTCTTCGATTGCATATGTAGCATGTGGTGTTGGCTTGAGCGAGGTGTTTCCTGAACTTGTATCCATAGGAGTTGGTCGAATTTGAGTTCTCATTGAAGCATTGGGCCTATAATTTTGATTTATTGGAAATAGATAACTGAGTGTCCAATTTGGAAAGAGTGGTCTTTGAATTTGTGTCATATGTCTGAAATTTTGCGCTGGAAGTTTTGAGGATTTTGAGGCAAGGGTCGTGGGCTGTATTGAAAATTTGGTTGAAAATTGGGATATCGATTCGGTTGGGAATTCGGATAGCGATTTAGTTGAAAATTTGATTGAGGATTCGGTTGAAAGTTTTGAAGTAAGGGTCTTATTGGGTCTTACTGATAATTAGGTGATTGAGAGGGTTTATTATAAGCTGGATTGAGACGTGGTTGTGGTCGATAGTTCGAATTTTGGAGATTTTGATTGCGTCCCGTATTAAAGTATATAAACTTTTCTTCCTCTGTGGTATATGCTAAGGCCTGTTCAAGACTGTCGGGATTTCGTAATCTCACAACTAGTTGCATTTGATATGGCAGTCCGCTTATAAAAGTTTTGAGAGCGAAATTATTGTCACAAATGGAAATGCCCAGTATAGTTAAACCATCTGGTTATAAAGTCCACGTGCGTATTCATATATTCTGAAAGTCAAGTCAATTCATATTTCTAATAATCGTTAAAATCATTCACCTCTAGGAAATAACCATTCATGTGTAATTCAACCCTAGCTCAGGTTACACAGTTCATGTCGGTTTCATGGACAGGAAACCGAGTCTAAGTTGAAAACATTCTATTTATTGAAAACTCAAAATCGGCAGAATCGGAATATCTATAACATAGAGTTCAACGTCGTGCGAGTTATATAAACAATGAAGTTGCCGATTATGCAATCTTGCACGAATTACCCATAAATATCAATCGCACTAGGATTATTCATTATTATTACGATCTCTGCGTTCGAGTCATTATCATCTCGTCACTGAATTCAATCAGGCCTTCAGTCATTTAGCCGGTAACTATTCGCGAGTGAAAGAACTAGGTAAGCCACCCCAGCCATGGTCACTTCTAGCCGATACATCTCCTCATCCTGGGGAGCCTTGTTCACAATAATATCAATGTAAGTACCAAATGATCAGAATTTGTCGTGAAAAGAAGGTACATTTGTTTGTCGTCTTGCTTACCCCCATGTTTCTTTTGGCCGCTTGGCCACAATTATAAATGGATAATCCAGGAATGTAATTATAATTAATTTATAACTCACCAGATAATTGTCCACTTGTTTTCCTAGACATGAAGTCACTTGTTGTTTAATCACTAGATTTTATTCACTGTATTCACTATTCACGTTCTTTTATCAAGTTGTTCACTTTATTTTAAAATTCACTTTGTTTTATATTCAATAAACTGTTTCATCCACTATTTTTATGTCTTCTTTCACAAGTAGTAGTCAGTAAACCTCTTGCTGCCAAGCATAACCCCCTTAACTAAAGTCCGACAAAGGGGTAGTATACCCAGGTCGTGACATATGGTGGAGGCGCCAGATTTGAGACGTGACGTAATGTTGAATAGTTAGAATTTTCTCTTCTTGGGGTAAATTTGAAGAATTCAATTTCGATAAAAGCAGACTTCGTGCATCCTGTATTCTCATACCAAACTAAAGCGCCGTTTCATTTTTTAGTGGTTTGAGATTAATCAAATCTTGGATAAGGCAATCAATACTTTTTTGATCCGAAAAAGTTAAATTCAAAGCATCTTTAATACTATTCCATGTATTGAGTTCAGATCTCGAACCAATCAAAGGCAGCACGGTCTCTGAGTTTGTTCAGGAGTGTATCAAGTAAAATAATATTGAGAGGATCATTTACGTTCTCTACGTTTTGAAAAGCTGTGAGGAAGTTTTCACAGGCACTAAAAAATCTACCTAATTGTTTCGGGTTTCCGTCGAATAGTGGAATATTTACCGCTTGATATCTCATAAGACCGACATCGATTCTTCTTTCTTGTATTGGAAGCTGAGATGGATTCGACATCATTCTTTCGTTGATGTTAATAGATGATAAATCAGAAATTATCAAGTCAATATCAATTGAAGTTTCAGACAAAAAACTAACCAAGGTATTTCAATAATTATTGTACCTACTTTATATATACTATATGTTTAGGAACCGAAAATTTAGTGGATTGTGGGGTTGGAAAATGTATAGAAAGGATCGAACTCACAGTAGTATCAGTAGAAATATCTTCATTGCGGTTTTTCATTCTTCTTACAGCTATCGCCTATATGAACTAGAATATGCTTCTTGAAACCCAGGTCTTCCTAATCTAGGGCCCAATAGGTGTTGTTGAAGTGGAACTTCACCCTGGTGTTCTTCCTAATGGTTGATCAAGCACTTTGTTCGTGAACACCCTTTGTAGTCCAGCGTTGATGAATACTGGTCGAACTGATAGTCAATACCGACCGGCTTTTTCACTTTTCGGGACTGTGTGTTGATTTTTCGGAAAGTGGTCAATTAACCGTTGAAACGGACCGGTTTAAGCGATTTTTGTCTTCCACCGATGTCGAATATCCTACCGACTGCGCCAGTTAAGTGTTGGTTAACCACGAAAGAGTTTTTTAATAACAACTTTTATTCGGATGTAACATCCACATTTTGTAAATGTTACTTTTTCTATGGAATATTGTCAATACCAAGTATTTTGCAGAACAATTTGAATTTCCATCTTAACTTTAATTGTCACCAACTTTGTTCATATAATACTGGTAGGATTTGTTGTGATTATATGTTTCAGATTTCGTGAGGCTGCGAGTCGCTGGAATTGGAAGACACCCTGTAGTACTCCTACCGACTTACCTTGGTTGAATTGAAGTTATTTGTTCTGAATCCATAACTATTCTGTTTGTTTACGTTGGGAATTATAGATGAAAATTTGTAGGTAAACATTCATATCAAATGTCACTTTGAATGCAAAGGTATGATCTCAGTAATTCTTCTATCTTTTCAAATTTCACTGCGAAGATTAGCGCCAAGTTCACTTTGTGTCCTTGACATTGTATTCAAGAGTATTTATATCAGTCAAACGGAAGTGATTTCATGAATGTGAATATTATAATCTGATAATGTTTGATTTGTGCCTTGAAACAAGTGCTAATTTGACTGATTGACAAGTGAACTTTAGCATGAACTGAAGAACTGAAAGAAGGTGCTGAAATCGTTCCTTTCTGTTCCTGGCATTCAACAAGTGAACATGTGTGAGATTTCCAATAAACGCCATTTCTGAAAATCCACAAATTTCCAAAATGAAGATCAGATGAATGTTCTGCCAGGCTACTTTCTTGATAATTGTTTGCTACTTTCTTGATAATTGCTTGCTACTTTCTTGATAATTGTTTGCTACTTTCTTGATAATTGCTTGCAACTTGTTTGAAAATTGCTTTCTATTTGATTTCCTATTTGATTGCTTATATTGCAACCATTAGCCTCCATCTTGGTACCTATCAAGAGGCTAATGTGAACCTCATGTGAGGTTAATCTGCAAATTTTTGTGAAACAGTCTTCATAGTAAGTCTGTACCGGTTGATAAGTTTTTTGTTCCTGTGAGAAGAATTTCCATTATATTCAAAAGCACTGGCTGGACTAAGCATATCTAGGTTGCTGTATCCAAGGGCTCGTAGTCTCAGAAATCTGAGATGGATGTCACTCCCATTTCCACTAATGGAGCTGGATATTGGAAAGTTATTATGAAGTAGGTGTCTTCCAACCTACATCTTCAAGATGGGATGCTGCTCCACCAGGGTTTCATAATTTGTTCATCACCAAATTTTACTGACAAGGTATCTTACCAATTTAATCTGGGAAATTGTTTTATTTTTGATATAATTATCTTTAAATGTGAAATCGTATTAATATCTGATCAGAAGTATTTCTATTGTGCAAATTGAATGCATTCAATTTAAAATCAGAAATATTCAAATATAAGGGATATCTCATGCATAATTATTCCTAGTGATAAAACACTATTTTCATTATATGCATGAAAATAATTTTATGATTTGAAAATCGTTAGTACCTATACCTCCAAGTGTCAGTAAATATCGAATTTAAATTGTATTTATATTTGTTATCCTATCCTTAGGCATTTGCAGATTCTATCTACAGAGACTGGCTTAAGAAAAGAGGTTTGTTAAACTTTAATTTTTGCTGTAGATGGCGTCCATTTAAGATCATCCCTGGTATAACCTTTTTTCTTTTGCCACTTGCAAATATTTTTGATTGGCTATATAAGATTAAGTAAGTAATCGAACCACGACCTTTTGCCCTGACTATATGAGCTAACCGTTCGCACAGTATAGCCAGAAAATATTTTTTCTCAACTTTAACTGCTATACAAATGGCGCCGACAACTTGTGGCCTCTGAAAATAAAATCTTCATTCTTATCTTATATAACAATCAAAAAGTGCCTTGAGGTTGAACAACAAATATTGTCTTTATATGAAGCATATTGGTGAGAATTTCAGTTGAGATTAAAATTTATTGGAATTTTCTTATTCGTGAATTTATTGATTGTGTGTTTTGTTTACTGCTTGGTACTGAAAATATTTCTTGAGATTTTGGATAAACTAGTATTTTCAAAATGGAAGGTAAAATTGAAGCTTTGTTTTTGTCTGAAGAAGAGATAGGCTATGAACTACGTATCAGGAATGTTAAAGCTACTAGAAAGACTTTGACTTCAAAAAGAATAATCTTGAACAGACTCATCAGCACTGAAACTGTAACAGTTGAACTGAAAGATCCTGATTTCGAAACAGAATCCGAAAAACTTTTTATAGACAAAACTTTTTCAGATTTGGAATCTTTAATTCTCAGTTTCTCTGGTCCAACATCAGATCAAATGTATAAGATCATTGAATCTAGATTAACTTCTTTAACTGGTAGAGTAGGACGTTTCAAAATTCCTGAGGAACCTGAAGATTTAAATTTATCTTTTACTGAATACAAGGATTATGCTGTTGCAACATGTATCGAGTTAGAAGCAAGATTATCTTTTAATGTCAAACCTGATACTAGTAGAGCTTCGACTAGCCATTCAGAACATTGCAAATCAGTTCCAGTTTATAAATGGGGATTACAGTTTGATGGGACAAGTAGTTTGAAATCTTTTTTGGAACGGGTTACAGAGTTATCTCAAGCTAGAGGAGTTTCAGAATTAGAACTTTTTCAATCTGCTATTGATTTATTTTCTGGTCGTGCGTTAATTTGGTTTAGATCTGTCAAAAATTCAGTTTTCAACTGGAAAGATCTGATTTCTCAATTAGAAAATGCATTCTTACCATCATCTTATGATGATAAACTATTAGATGAAATCAAATCGCGTACACAAGGTAGAGATGAACCTGTTGAAATATTTGTAGCGATAATGCTCAATTTATCGAGTAGACTGAGCCAACCTCTTGACGACCAAGAAATATTGAAAATAATCAGAAGAAATTGTTTACCTAAATATACTAAACTACTTCCTTTGCAGAATATTAGTAGTATTGCAGACTTGACAAGTTTCTGTAGGAAAATTGATGAATCTAATGAACATCAGCAGAGATATACTCCACCTAAATCCATAAATTGTTTAGAGAGTGATTTGGCATATGTGGATTCAAATATTGGAAGTAAGGATTGGAATCACAAAGGTAAAAAGAACTTTTCAAATAACTTCAGTCGTCCTTCTGTGTCTGGAGTGAATTCCAATAATAATGATAAATCAAGGCAACTAACTTGCTTTCGTTGTCAAAAGCCAGGTCACATTGCTCGTGATTGTAGAGAGTCCCACAAATTGATTTGTTTTGGTTGTGGAAAACCTAATGTAGTAAAACCTAACTGCCCCAGGTGTAATTCAAAAAACTAGTTTCCGAGATTGATCACACTGGCCATAGATCAGTCTCAATATCTGTTGGCCAAAATTCTAGAAATTTTTTTAGTTATGGAAAGGGTAACAATTATAAAAGGAAAAACCTAGTTACAAATAATAGTAAAGATTCTAGAAAAGAGACAGTTGATGATCATGTATTGAATTCTAGTGATGTTTTGCCAGACGTTTCACCACTGTTTATTTCAAGACCTCCAGATAACAGACCCTACATTTCTATCTTCTATCTTTCTAACTTTATGATGAAGAGATTGTTGCACTTGTTGATAGTGGAGCTAATTTAACTTGTCTTGGTGCTCATTCCATGGATTTGTTGAGAAAATATAAAATTAAATTAAATAGAAGTCAAAGAAGATTTGTAACAACTGCAGATGGAAATGGACAGACTGTATTAGGAACTTGCCAGATTCCATTGAGCCTTGGAAATATATGCAAATTAGTAACTGTTTCAGTTATTCCTAGTTTAAAATGTGGTTTAATTCTTGGCAGTGATTTTTGCAAGATGTTTGCACTTTCCATTAATTTTCTCAATAATTCCTGGGAAATTCAAAGTGAGTTTATTCTCCATGTGAATGTTTTATCAGAAGCTCCTCAGAAAAGTGAGTGAATCTTTGCAAAAATTTATCTAATGAACAGTTGGGACAAACAAAAGTGATTATGGATTTATTTTCGTCAATTTCAAGCGAGGATCGTCTTGGATTAACTGATAAAATCAAAGCTCATATAAATACTGGTGATCATTCTCCTTTTAAGAAAAGACAGTATAGATTGTCTCCATATATGATGGAACATCTTAATAAAGAACTAGATCGGATGTTAACCTTAAAAGTTGTAGAAAAATCAGAGAGTCCCTGGAACTCTCCAGTTCTCCTTGTGAAAAAGAGCTCTGGTGAATTTAGATTTTGCTTTGACGGAAGATCCTTGAATGAAATTACGAAGAAAGATTCATATCCACTTCCTCTTGTTGATGACATCTTAAATATGCTCAGTAATGCAAAATTTATTTCAGTTACAACCTAAGGTATTTGTTTATTTGGATGATATAATTTGCACTAGTTCAACTTTTGAAGAGCATATTGGTCTATTGAAGGAAGTTCATAGACGTTTAGTTGATGCCAATTCAACTGTCAATCTCAAGAAATGTCAATTTTTTAGAGAGTCTTTACATTATTTGGGCTTTGTTGTTGATTCCCATGGCTTGAGAACATCTTCAAGTAAAATTAAAGCAATGGTAGAGTACCCAAGACCTAAGACTACTACCGAAATCAAACGTTTTGTTGGCATGTGTTCATGGTACAGGCGTTTTATTCCTCATTTTAGTACTTTATTGAGTCCTCTAAATGATTTATTGAAGGGGAGGGGTAAAAAGCAATCAGTGCCATGGAACGATCAGGCTGAAAAGGCATTTATTGAGATAAAACAAAATTTGATTTCTGCTCCAATTTTATGTGCTCCAGATTTCTCTGTAGAATTTTGCATACAATGCGATGCTAGTGAAACTGGTTTAGGTGCAGTCTTAATGCAAGTCCAAAACAATGAAGAGAGAGTCATAGCATATGCTAGTAGAAGCCTTTCTAGGGCTGAGAGGAATTATTCAGCTACTGAACGTGAGTGCCTAGCACTAATTTTTTCTCTAGAGAAGTTCAGGCCCTATGTAGATGGAGTACATTTTAAAGCCATAACTGATCATGCAAGTTTGAAATATTTAACTAAAATGGCTGGTACCTCTGGTAGACTCAGTAGATGGGCTATGAGGCTTTCTTGTTTTGACTTTGAAGTAGTATACCGTAAAGGAAAATATCATGTAACTCCTGACGCGTTAAGTAGAGCCCCTTTGGGTACAGAAATAAATTTTTTAGGCTTAACTCTTGATAATCTTGAACCATGGTATCTGAAATTGAAAAATAATGTTAGTAACAATCCTGAAAAATATCCTCAGTGGATGATTAAAGATGGCTATCTGTTCAAACATACTTCTGGAAATATACCATTGAAAACTAACATTTCTGAATGGAAATTATTAGTTCCAGCAGATCAAAAATTGAAGATTATCCATGATTGTCATGATTTACCAACTTCAGCTCATTTAGGATATTTCAAGACTCTTAAAAAGGTTGCTGAAACCTATTATTGGCCTAAAATGAGGAAAGACGTTCTGGACTATGTTCGAAGTTGTCAAGAGTGTGGTAGTCAAAAAGCCTTGAATGGCAAACGTTTTGGTTTGATGGGAAATGAGAAAAAGGTTAGTTTTCCTTTTCAATTTGTGAGTACTGATGTAATGGGCCCTTTTCCTAGAAGTTCCAAGGGTAACAAATTCCTTATTGTGGCTTCAGACTATTTTACAAAATTTGTAATTTTGAAACCTGTTAGAAATGCAACAGCTCCATCTATTGTCTCATTTTTGAAAGATGTATTTTTGACTTATGGTGTTCCTCAAGTTCTGGCTTCAGATAATGCTCCAGCGCATACTGAAAAACTTTTTGATGAATTTGTCAACAATTTCAAAATTCCAAAAATTTATTTCAATTGCCGATACCATCCTCAGGTTAATCAAACGGAGAGAGTTAATCGTACAATAGGAACTGCCATTAGAAGTTTCATTAAAGACTCTCATAAGAAATGGGATAATGAAATTTTAGAAATCCAGCATGCCTTGAATTCAGCTACCCATGAAGTTACTGGGTTTAGTCCAAATTTTTTGAATTTTGGGAGAATAACTCCTGCATCTGGATATTATTATGGGGAGAATTTTGATTTTGAATTAAATAACAATGAGGAAGCCAGAAAAATATATTCTGAAGAAGTCGAAAAATTGCCACCACTTTATAAAAAAGTTAAAGAAAGATTAACAGCTTCTTATAATAAAAACGCCCAGTATTACAATCTGAGGAGACGAAAACATATTTTTAAAGTAGGTGAATTAGTCTGGAGGCGCAATATGGTTTTGTCTGACGCTGCTAGGGATTTTTTTGCCAAATTGGCACAGCGTCACATTCTGTGTAAAATCAAGAGAGTGATTTCAAAAGTGGCATATGAGTTGAGTAACCTTGATGGTACAGCTGCTGGTACGTGGCATGTTTCAAAACTCAAGCCATATTTTGGTACAGACATTAATGACGAGCAGTAGCTCAAGGAAGTTAATTGATGACTTGAATAGCCATTCAGTTTTGTAATGTTGTATTATACAATATTAAGAATGAGCTGAAATGTAGCAAGTCATTGGACATTTGTTTGGAGAATAATTTCAATTCGATTGAATTTTCAACATCTAGAGTATGTCGGTTTTGAACCAACCGTCATTTTGTAGATTCAGGTCATTGAAAACATTTCAGGGAAAGTTTTTTAACTTGCAGTTTTCCATCCTGAGTATTTTTTTTGAAGTTCCGGAAGTAAAAAAAAAACCTAGGTAAACTTGAAAAGTTTTTTGAAGTAGGATGTACATCTTCGTGTTTTTTGGGTATGGTTTGACATCTCCACCCTGTAGGTATATTTTGATATATCTTCAACTTGTAAATATTTTCTATAGTTTTAGGGATTAGTAAATGGAACCTGGATGTACACCAGGGTTCATGTACTTTTGCATTTTTGTAAATATTTTTTATGGTTTTAGGGTATCATAATTAGGGTATATTCAATTAGGTACTCACCTAATTATTTGGGGTAGAAGTTGGCTATCCCTAGCATTGTGCTAAAAGCAACTTGGACTCGACACGGTTCCCAACTAGTGGTAGTTAGTACTCATGGGACGCTGTGAGATACTAACTCAAGACCACGTCATAAACATCTATGATTACTGCTTGCAGTTATTTTTGTGTCAAACCCTTTTCTGATGTGTATTTGTTTCAGGCGGTTTCTGTGTTCTAGGTTTTGTTTCACCTGTGAAATGATTTGAATATGTGAATGAAATTTCACATTAGCTTTCACAGTTATTGTCATGGCCATATCCTTAAGACGGATAACATGCAGTTCGATGCTGATTTTTGTACTTGAGTGTACACTTTTGTTGAGTTTTCGGATGTAATTGAAACAAATTGTGGCCTAGAAATATGCACTTACCTGATGTGAATTGACAATCTTTATAGTGTCCCACCACTGGACATATGGAAATCACATCATTTTCCAATGTAGGAAGTATTCTACAAGTCTTGATCATAGTTGATCAAGGCGTCTATTTGAACTCTGTTGAACTTCTTCAAAGTTTACAGAGGTTTTACCTTTGTTGAGAGTTGCGTTTCCCGTATATTTTTTCTGGATTTTTTTTTGTACCGAGCTTCACTCGTTTCAGGTTGGTGGTCCTTCTATCACTGCAGTTGATTGGTGGACAACTGGGTAAAACAAAATTTGTTTAAACTCATTTCTTTTTTGTTTCCACCTTGGAGTTGTTTGTTGATATGCCTGCATAATTCTTTAGGTAGGGTTATCATTCGTCTGGAGCGCGACTTGGAGGCGTGGTGTTTATCAGGATTTTCGATGGTGCAGCATTAACATCTAGCAGCAAGAAGATTATACCTGATCTAAGTAGCATTGCATACGGTGATGCAATGCCGGGTACGATGTGGACATGTCACCGAAGGCTCTGAATACAATTTTGATGTTTGGAAATAGGCATTTGTCTCAGGGAGTACCGTGCACGATTTGCGCTATGGTCGATTATCACTATTGTAATTTTTGTTTTTCAAAAAATTTAAATAGCTTCGAATTTAAATTTTCTTTAGCAAGGGGGGTGGTGTAACATCCACATTTTGTAAATGTTACTTTTTCTATGGAATATTGTCAATACCAAGTATTTTGCGGAACAATTTGAATTTTCATCTCAACTTTAATTGTCACCAACTTTGTTCATATAATACTGGTAGGATTTGTTGTGATTATATGTTTCAGATTTCGTGAGGCTGCGAGTCGCTGGAATTGGAAGACACCCTGTAGTACTCCTACCGACTTACCTTGGTTGAATTGAAGTTATTTGTTCTGAATCCATAATTATTCTGTTTGTTTACGTTGGGAATTATAGATGAAAATTTGTAGGTTAACATTCATATCAAATGTCACTTTGAATGCAAAGGTATGATCTCAGTAATTCTTCTTTCTTTTCAAATTTCACTGCGAAGATTAGCGCCAAGTTCACTTTGTGTCCTTGACATTGTATTCAAGAGTATTTATATCAGTCAAACGGAAGTGATTTCATGAATGTGAATATTATAATCTGATAATGTTTGATTTGTGCCTTGAAACAAGTGCTAATTTGACTGATTGACAAGTGAACTTTAGCATGAACTGAAGAACTGAAAGAAGGTGCTGAAATCGTTTCTTTCTGTTCCTGGCATTCAACAAGTGAACATGTGTGAGATTTCCAATAAACGCCATTTCTGAAAATCCACAAATTTCCAAAATGAAGATCAGATGAATGTTCTGCTAGGCTACTTTCTTGATAATTGTTTGCTACTTTCTTGATAATTGTTTGCTACTTTCTTGATAATTGTTTGCTACTTTCTTGATAATTGCTTGCAACTTGTTTGAAAATTGCTTGCTATTTGATTTCCTGTTTGATTGCTTATATTGCAACCATTAGCCTCCATCTTGGTACCTATCAAGAGGCTAATGTGAACCTCATGTGGGGTTAATCTGCAAATTTTTGTGAAACAGTCTTCATAGTAAGTCTGTACCGGTTGATAAGTTTTTTGTTCCTGTGAGAAAAATTTCCATTATATTCAAAAGCACTGGCTGGACTAAGCATATCTAGGTTGCTGTATCCAAGGGCTCGTAGTCTCAGAAATCTGAGATGGATGTCACTCCCATTTCCACTAATGGAGCTGGATATTGAAAAGTTATTATGAAGTAGGTGTCTTCCAACCTACATCTTTAAGATGGGATGCTGCTCCACCAGAGTTTCATAATTTGTTCATCACCAAATTTTACTGACAAGGTATCTTACCAATTTAATCTGGGAAATTGTTTTATTCTTGATATAATTATCTTTAAATGTGAAATCGTATTAATATCTAATCAGAAGTATTTCTATTGTGCAAATTGAATGCATTCAATTTAAAATCAGAAATATTCAAATATAAGGGATATCTCATGCATAATCATTCCTAGTGATAAAACACTATTTTCATTATATGCATGAAAATAATTTTATGATTTAAAAATCGTAAGTACCTATACCTCCAAGTGTCAGTAAATATCGGAGTTAAATTGTATTTTTATTTGTTATCCTATCCTTAGGCATTTGCAGATTCTATCTACAGAGACTGGCTTAAGAAAAGAGGTTTGTTAAACTTTAATTTTTGCTGTAGATGGCGTCCATTTAAGATCATCCCTGGTATAACCTTTTTTCTTTTGCCACTTGCAAATATTTTTGATTGGCTATATAAGATTAAGTAAGTAATCGAACCACGACCTTTTGCCCTGACTATATGAGCTAACCGTTCGCACAGTATAGCCAGAAAATATTTTTTCTCAACTTTAACTGCTATACGGAAATACAGAGACAAACGTTTACTCAAGTCTACATTCAATCTGATCTAGTCTACATGGGAAATGATGTTCTACGATGTCGCTAATGTCAAGTCAGCGATCTCGTATTAGCAGAATCTTGGAAATGACGGGGTCGTCGCCTCGGGGTCACGTTCGTCCATCGGTCCTGGGGCCTCCGACATAACATAACTCGCATACGAGGTTGCAATTTCCATGGAGTTAACTATCCGCAGCGTTTTCGAATTGAGGATTACTATTATACTTTGCAACTGATTTATTACCCATAGATAGAATACATATGAATTAATATCGAGACGACAACAACTCTACAATATGGAATTATTCCATACTTGATGAAACAAGCCACAAATGTATCCTTATATAAATCCAATAACATGTCGAACGATCGCAAACCTAATAAAACGGAAAATCCTTTTTTCTCCAGCTTACGATATGTGGGATATGGGAAAACGAAAGATTTGCAATCAAATCAAAGCCAAGTGAATGAGTGGGCAATATAAAATCGAACATCTGAATATATATCACCAGACCACAAGAAAGATAGTGCAATTTCTGAGAAGAATATTCCTGTGTTTTCCCAATCGTTTATTCTCGTTATTTTTTTACGGATTTGTTTTGTTGTTGAATTACATTGGAAATAATGAGAATGAAATTTAAGTTTTCAGAGATTTCGCGAGACAATGTCTATTTATATTGAATTATAAAGTTATGAGGTATATTATAGACATCAATAGTCATATTATCCTATCCCAATTAGTTAATGAAAGTAATTTATCAAAAATTATTTTTCATGTAGCAATACAATAATTTTTCAGATCCTTCCGTTATATAAAAGGGTAGAAGGGCGTACTTATTGGTCCAACCCGACTGGTGTGTTTCAAATAGAAAAATTCGGGATATAAAATGGTGTATTTCTGAAACAAAATTGGCCTATATCACAAAAAATACTTGATAGCAGGAAGCCAAAATATATTAATGAAGCCAAAGATTTGGAATAAAATTGACATCGCCACTTAACGTAAAAATTACTTAAGTAAATACATCAAACGTGAACTGTACCAGACGGTATCGATTCAGAAGGTATCGATATTTGCATATGACATAATATGGAATTCACCTAGATTCAGTCTTTCAACTTTCAATTGATGGAATATTGATTATCACATAACATGCCATTTTAACGATGAACTTGTTTTTGAAAAAACAATCCAAATACATGATGGAAATTTGGAAGAAACACTATCCTCGCATAAAAGAAAGTTATTCGAAATGAAGAATAATTGAAATTGAAATCAGTACATATGTAACATTTTCAGACTGAAACAAGACACGAGGTATCTTCGAAATAAAACCTTAGCAAATAGAAAAGCATCACAACGTATATGGGAATGATAGTTTATTTTTCAGATTTCATTCCAAATTTACCTCTGCCAACAAGTTGATCACAAAGTTTGTTGTGTGAAGGAACTGATTGGCAATGTACCAGTCAGAAAAATTAATGTTGCAGTCACTTGAAAGATTCAGTATCTCCAGCCATTATATCACTCTGATCCATTGAAGAAGACATCTTTGTCGTTTCAATATCATCTACAACTTGAAGGTTCTTCGAATATGTTCTTGTCATGTTTTTAAAATTTTTTGTCAAATTTATTTACTCGATTTCACCCTAATTTCTTGGATTCGATAGCAATAGCATGTGATGTACTTATATTAGTGTTATATCGCTGTCTTGCGTTTTTAAAAATAACTGTTCGTTTCCGAAGACTACTTCATTCATTATTCACACGAAACGTAGATTCATAATAAAACACGATATAATATTGATAAAATCCATCTCAGTTGGGTAGACACTGTTGAAGCCGCGAAAAGCCCATTTTTGAGTTACGACCAACGCTCAGTATCAGCGCTGATCTATTGTTACATGAGAATTTGATAAATATGCCTCATTGCTGACTATGATATTTCCATGCATCAAGAAGATGTTATCAGTTCATCTCATATACTTTGTGAGATCGGATCATTTTTTCATATAACAGGGATCATCATATTATTATTATCGATGTCAAATAGTCTGAGATACGACATAATAAATTTATACCCTTATCTGTTATTTGGTGATGGCAAAGATTATATGTTAGATAATTTGTGCATTGATTGAACGCACATGGGTTGCATAGTTTAATCACGGGCCAATACTTTCTCAAATAATTTTATCTTTGTTCAACTTTTTTTGATCAACTTCCTCCATCTGTTATTCATGGAAATCAGCATGAGTCCATGAAATATCACACAAGGAATTAAAAAAAAATGGTTGCCTACTTTCCTTTTGGGCAACTACGAGGTTGCCAGGTACAAATAGCTGAACAGAAGATGATAATATACTCTCATCTGCTATTCGATTGATTATTCCATGAAATTAAAGTTTATTTTATTTCTTATCCAAGAGTATAGGTTGCCTTCTCAAAAGTGGGGCACAACCATAGTTGCCTAGATTAAAAAAAAAAACTAAAAGTTTAAATAGCGCACAGGGAGAGTGACAGATTAGCGTTGCGCATGCCACTAAATGCGAGAGGCAAGGATGAAGAGAGACAGGTTTGCGCCAGGCAGCTACTGGGGAAAGAAAAGGAGATATGCCCCCCACTTCACTTTATGTGTGATAATGACGATAATAAGACCTGGTGGCGCTACTCTTCAACTGTTTCAGCATAAGAACCCTTGATTTGAAACAATCTACTTACAGCTCATCACGTGTGGTTCTCATATACAACAATAGATGGCGCTACTGTCGAAATATATTTGAATAATTTTCTTTCAATCATGTTCGATAAATATTCCCATCAACTCATTGAAAAATGGCTACATGGAATTGTTAGAACCAATAAGAAGTCATTAAGAATTGAATATTTCATACCTCTGTATTGACACCTGCAGTAACCTGTAAATTTAGTTGAAAACACTTAGCGAGATTGACCCACCCAATGTCACGTTTGTCGCGTTTATCGAAGTAGGCGAAATCAAGAGATTTGGAACCAGTAACAGGATAGGAAGTGAATTCACCAGTCTCTATCCATCTCATGTGAGATAGACGACGATGATTGGCGATCCGAGTTAAATCGAACACTATTTCATCGTATTTTTCTCTTTCAATCAAATTCTCCTACCACAAATGGTACCGCGATCTTCGATAACTTCTCAACTAGACGAGATATCTAAATGCGGTTTTCACTTCTTGAAAGATGCCCCTCGTGGGCAAATTTCAAAATTATTTTGGTTTTATATTGGGTGTCCACTCACAAACAGATTGCTACACCAAACTGAATTTTTTCAATTGAAACCCCCTATATTCATTCCATTTTTGGATTCTCCCTGGTAAGCTGATTTCATCGATGGGTCTAGCTGAAACGATTACAAAGATATATTATGTGAGATTTTTCAGCTGTTTTTTGAAAACTATTCATTTATTGGTCAAAACTGCTAACATGTCCCTAACTTGACTTTCACTATCGATTGATATTTGATTGAATTCCAATAGTTTCGACACTTTCGACACAAAAAATTCTTGAAACCATGGAAAATCTCGATTTTCCACAGAATATATATATGTTATCGTTTCAGCTAGACAATCATGGTTGTGCCCCACTTTTGACAAGGCAATCTCATACTCTCGGATAGGGAATAAAAAAGTTTTCATTTTATCAATCTAATAACAGATATGTTATCATCTGTTTGTACCTGACAACTTCGTTGTTGCCCCAAAGGAAAGTAGGCAACCAATTTTGTTCCAATTCCTTGTGTGATGTTCTATCGACTCATGCTCGATTTTCATAAATTACAGATGGGGAAAGTTGTCAAAGAAAGATGATTAAAGGTGATATTATTCAACAATATTGGCCCGTGATCAAGCTAGGCAACCCATGTGCGATTAGTCAATGCACAAATCACCTAACATGTAATCTTTGCCATCACCAAATAACAGATGAAAGTATATATTTCTTATACCGTATCTCGTACTGAAATTATTGGCAGTTCGTCAAGAGTAGAATTGAATATACCTCAAGTGAATCAGCCTCTTATCAAAATAGATAATGAACATACCTAATAATTGCCATAGCTGAACGCAATGCTTCATGAAAATACTCTGACCATTGAGAGATGAAACTTGAGCCACTTCAAAGATGAGAAGTGATAGGAACGGTAATTTGCAACTTTTGATGTCAATCGCTGAATTTTCCTCAACTTGAATTGAAAGAAAACGTGTTGATTTGAGGAAAAAATTCATGAGAGAACGGGTGTGTAGGAGAGAATAGAATGTAGGGGGTCGAAACGAAATTGATGGTGTGAACATAAAAACAAGAGATAAACATATATAGACAGGAATTAATAATATGTTGATTCTTGGAATTCACAATATATTCACTGAATCATATTGCCTTTAATAATTTCGAATGTTGATCAATAATTGTATCATGAAACAAAGTGGATTTCACTAGTAGAAACAAACATGGACAAACATTTGGTAACATAATATGATATAGTTTACTCCATCACGAACAAAGTGCACTTTCCTATGTTCTATGTTCAATATCAAGAAAATGAAATCTTACTATATATAACATTACTTCTTTCTTTCACCCTTTATCGTGAGGAAGTTTTGATCCAGATCCAAATAATAATTTTCACGAACAGTTGGATATCGATATGTGTTGTTCAATAAAGAAAAGAGTTCAGTGTTCTGGATGTTCAAGCATGTTCTGAATCATATAACAATTTTTCTCTATAATTTATAATTGAAAGTTATTGATTATTGAATGAATGAAAAATTGCTACAGGCGCGGCAGCTCGCTTGTTAGGGAGCAGGTCGTGAGTTCTTATGAGGTTTCTAATGTTAGGTGCCACCCAATGTTCGATGCAAAATATAGATAAAAGAATGTCAAGGTATTGAAAACCAAAGTACTGTTACCGAGTTTGATATTCCAGATTTATAGGACAATATTCAGGAACTTTATATGTACCAGGTTCAGCCACCTTATAATATGAACCTCAGTTTTCACAAGGGCTCTTTCTCCTTCATATACGCCTATACTTTGGGTTAACAGAGCTACAATGGACTCATAAAAATATTTAATATGAAATATACTCAAGAGTCAAGAGGTTATATACAGTTATGTTATCTATAATAAACACTTGTAGGTACTCAATGAGAAATATGTGGGACCAGATTTGAACACAGTAGATATGGGTTTCCAATAAAAATACTGACCTTATTAGGAAACACTTCACTACAAGAGACCTGTAGTAATTTCTTCCTACTAATCCTTGGTGTTAGGAATTTGATTCTGGACTTTCCGAAGCAGACTTTGGGAATCTAGGCGCCTAGGACTACCGGGATTCGTTATCCCTGGCAGACGAGACTCTGCCAAGACCTCTCCAGGTCAAGATCTTGGCCTCCTGGACTGATGAGATCCTTGGACACTGCCAACACCTTCCCCAGTCAATACGATAGCTGATGGATCCAAGTCTGCCAAGTATGCAGCCGTCAACCAGGCCCCTGGACTCAACCATCTCCAACTCTAGATGTCCGGATTCTAGTACCAAGGATGTACTCAATGTAGAGGCAGGAAGAGATAAGCCCAACTGATGGACAAAGGTAGTGAAAATCCACCTTTGTCATGTTAGTCCAGGAATACATGTCCTACTGGTAACTGCAGGTAGTTGTTTTTACTGGGTCTCCCAGTATCTGAGCTTCAAACTGGTCCTAATATGTCCCAAGACATATAAAATATCCGAGGTCCAACAAAATGGCTGCTGGTTTTCTCAGGGTGTTGGTAAGAATCATAATATCACCATAAAGGCCGTTATATCTGGAATTAACTTAAGGTCTCGAAAAATGGTTCGATTTCATCATTGATAGTTATTTCTAACCTTCCATGTTTGAAGGCTTTATGGAAAAACATAGGCCTAACCAAGGCGGATGCTGGTATCGCAAAGAAGGTTTCATCTTCATGAAGCTGCTCAGTGGAAGCTGATCTACAAAACATAATTCCGGGTTGATTTACCTATCTTAACCCATTCATAAAAACATTTATTTTGCTTTTGTTTTCAAATTCAGTTTCTGCGCAATTGACATTTAACCCCTGCCAATTATATCTATAGTTTCCACAGAAAGGCAAATTAATGATGAAATCTCATATTCATAGACATGGAACCATTGGATTGAGAACCCATAACTAATTATATTCCATTCCATGAACCACGGAATCGCAAAACAGGTGACCAGAACCACTTTGAAGATATCCACCATGCCACGGTTGCTAATATTTCCAGTAACCAGGAAGAAGAGACCATATTACCTCATTATTACATGTCAGAATCAGAAAATCATGTAAACAATGAAATGGACTCAGAAATTGAAGAACCGAATGTCTTGACCAGAAAATTCCTACAATAATTCACTGTATTATACAGTGTGTCACTCAAATGCTCTCAACTCATGAATATTCATAAACTATATTATAGAACACTGAAAAGGTAATATTTCATGTTTCAATCATCTCTAAACATTTCTTTTTTAACAGACGAAGAATTAACTTGTAGATTTCGGATGTGTAAGGACAAAAATAACATATTCTCTCCTTCGTGTTGTATAGGTGAATATCGCTATTTATATCAGGAATTTGAAATGTTTTCATAAAAATAGATAGCGTAATTTCGCGGAAAACGTATTTTTATCAATGATTATTCGATTAACAGAAGTGGAGGTTTTTATGCAAACATATTTCCAGTCAGATAATCCCTAAAATATCCTTATTCAAGTTCGAATCTGATAATCAAACAATATCGGTGAAGAGGATCTTTCAATCTCTCTGGGATTCCCTTCTAGTAACAGTGCTTAATTGAATGGAAAAAAAATCAATTGCCAATTAGCGGTATTATGTTTGCTTAATTACTCAGGACCCTTCATCCCGGGAACATCCCATTCATTCAACAGAAATTCTTTATACATTGGAGGAGATTGAAATGTTCGAATACATAAAACAAGAAATTTTATATTAGGTAGATCGCATGGTAGAAAGTCTGTTTTCATTCGAGCATGGTTATTTTATTAGTGTGATGACTAGGACATCGCAGAAATGATGGGAGATAATCGGTCACAAACAAGGCAATCTATAAAGTGAAGAGATCCGGATGGCCGGAATAATTTATTTGTTCCGTTCCTTTCAAACCATCGAATATGGGCATTTAGAGAAGGTGATGATAGTTATTCGCGTTTTCATATCACAGTTTTTTTCAAATACACTCAGATTGATGTATTTTATGATCAGGTCATTTGATGGAAATATAATTTCAAATGTTCTGGTACTAATAAATTATGGTTTCTTTCATGTTTTCTCACCATGCAACATGATAAAGCCGGTGAAGCAATGGCCCATTGAATCAATTGATGGCACACTGTTGGCAATATTCACCAATGTATAAAAAACATTCGCTGTATATGACATATTGTACTCTTTGAATAGTATATCCACTGAAGATTCCTGTAATTCGATAATTCGATCGTAATTTCAGCAATAGAAAATCACTATCAATGATGTAAATAATTATTGAAGAAAAATTGAAGGGTGATCAATCAACGAACGCCAAAATATTGGTGTCGATTGCGTGTGCTGTACCATTGAAATAAAATTGTTGTTTTAGTGGAGTTCATTCATAACTAGCATTCATTAAATGTAATTTAGCATCCAGAGAAAACGGTGTGGTATATAAACATTCAATAGGAAATTTTTTTTCGGTTTGGAATCAATTTTTCCTCATTCATTTTTTAATGGATTTTTCATTATGCTTTGTGCTTGAAAAGATCTTCCGTAATTTTCAACCCTTGTTCCGCAGCAAATTCTATGAGTTTTTCTCCATTTCGATTTGTATTCATATGTTCAATATGTTTTCCAATAGTTGTCTCATATATTGACTCTCTCCAGAGCTGTCTCCAAACCTTCGCATCGCAGTCGCTCAGAACAATTTTCACATCGTATTCGGGTGTATTAGGATACACCTCTTCTAGTTGTTCGTAAAATTCAACTTTTTTTTCTATATCTTCCGTGAGCATGTACATTGACTATATTCATATTTCCATATCTTCATCTTATTCTAAACATGAAGCCTATCCCGAATATTTTTTTACTACATCCACTACTCATGAGAATGTAGTATACAACCTCTACACTTTGTGAATCTTTTTGTTTCAGTTTTTTTATCGCAGCTTAGCCTTCGCGTTTATTTATTAAGTATGAAAAATAACACTATTTTGGGTCATTTCTGCAATCTGCTTGTTCCCAATGATTATATTATTTCCACAAATGTCATTTTGCCTTCATTTCCTCATTTATTCCATTACTCTCATCTACTTTTTTGTTCCTCGTGTCTTTATACCACTACCATTCTTTTCCATTTACCCACAGTCTATGGAAGCCTATTTTCACCTGATTTCTTCTTGATCTCTCCTCTTTGGCCATGCTCCTTCTTCGCTCATTTTTTCATTTATATATATCCACCGTTTCTTGGTTTATTTCAGCTTGTTCTCATTTTTTGTAATCATTTCTTCATCCGTTGTATTTTTCATATCTATTTGACATATTTTCATACCAAATTTTGATGCGTTTTTCATTTCTATTCTTGCATCCAATTCATTTTTCATGAAATCATCCACTTTTTCTTATTGGTCTTGTGTAGTAATGAATTATAATAGTATTTTTGTATGTTGATTTCCCAAATTAAATTTTGGTAATGGTCATGATCCTATTTGAATAGCCGTAGTTTGATCATGAAAAACGGATGCTCTATATCAAGTGGACATGGCGTCACACAGATTGGGAGTAACCTAAGGGTCAGTGCTGAGGCCATTAATGTTAGTTCTATTTGCCAACGATCTGTCCAAACATGTAAGGGATTGTAATATCACAATGCTCGCTCATGACACTTTGATCTCAATTCCTGGATCCACTATTAAAAATATACTAACAAGTAACGAAGTCACTAGCATTTCTGTATTTTTTTACTTATTATTTGGCAAGCTATCGACTTCGGTATTTTTCGTAGATATTGAAAATAATAAACCAGGTTCGATATATTCATCTTGACATCAGCGCAAAGTTCAGTTTGGGTAATTATAAATGATAATAATTGAATCCGTGAGTATTCAACGAGTTCAACGTGGGCGATACCCATTATTCCGCGATGCGCATAGCAAATCCCACTCGGTCGATTCGCGAGTTGAGTGGGGCGAGACATACCAACGAACGCGTCGCGAAAACGCCTGTGTTGTATAGGGACCACAAGTAGAAGACACAAGAGAGACTGAACTGTTAAAACTGTTGAAAGCCGCAACAGCCAGCCGTCAGCCGCAGTATCGATAGGTGAGCCGACCTGTATTGGTACTGATACCTGTGCTGAATCTTGATCCCTAGGCGAGGACTCTGCTCATTCTCGGGATTTCGATTTCACAGGTGGTGTCCTTACTGAAAAGGGGATACCCAATTCTTAAGGAAGCCATTGTACAAGTCTGAGGTGAAAAACGGAGGAGCGAATGTGCTCAATTTTCGGGACTGAGGCTCAGAAGGTGATAACGGTTATCAAGTCTGTACTATTACACAGATTATCTGTTGAATGATTGATGTGAGATCTGCTTTGCTTGAACTGCTTGTGCTGGATTTCATTGCTTTTGGCTGATAGGCGTAGTTGCTTGCGTATAATAGCTTTATGCTTGATTTCCGTTTTGTAAATAACTCGCGAAACGAGCCGTGTTTTGTCGTGGTTTATACCGGATGACTAGGAAAATCAGTAGGAAATAGCGGGAGATAGGGGATTTCTTCGAATATATGAATATAATCGTATGATTGAGAGATATCAGGATGAAGTATATTCTAGTAAACATTTGAATTCATGGTTTTTTGTATACATATTGAATAAATATAATAATAGATTTATTATTATTGGTAGTTGCATTTTCTTGAGTTGAGTTTAAGTTTTAATCAAAGCAACCAGGCTCAGGGCATTGATACTTTCACAAATGTCAGTTTGACAGTCAACATCTTCAATATAACTTTCTTTACTGATATTTACCCGGTGCAAGTTGACTTACCACTATAATATAGGTGGCGCTCGAGATATGTTAATATAGCACCCGAGCTAAAGCGCCAAATGACGCTTCTCTTAACAGAAAGCGTTATAAACAAAAACTAGCATGGTTTGCAATGAATCCGAATCATGGTGTGAAAGCAATCGACTGATTTTAAATACAAATAAGCCAGTGTCTATGAAAGTTCACAATGAGAGAAATACTTTGATGAAATTGATATGTCACAGGAAGTAACATTTCTGGGAACTGCTTGCAATGTATCATTGAATTGGAATTCATAAATCGGCGGTGTTTGCAATGAACTGAACAGATCCTATAATGTCATTCAATTATCAGTGCAGTTATTTTTCCTTAATTATTTATAATTTGAAGATATAAGCTCATTGAATATACCACAAAAATATTAGTTAGTGATTTATTTTTTCCCACAATAGAATTAGGCATAATCTATTCAGTAATAATTTACATGTGATAACATATCGAGAACATAAGAGAAAACTCTACGAAATCAATCATGATGATAATAATAATCATAAAAATACATGACCACATTCCCAAGCTGAAAGTCATTAAGTGATAGAGTTTGATGTGATATCTTGAATGTACTCCTTATAAAATGACATATTCATCTTCATTCCATCCTTCACCATGTCTTTACGGGATCGCTTATTTTCAAAGATATAAAGTCGTATGGAGAATTTTTTGACAAAGAGAATATTGCATTTTGGGATTCCCCATGTATCTTACAGTGAGGATTTTTTGGTCTCACTCTCCTCTTGTTATAACTATCGATTCAAAGTTAAATCGCATATCCCATATTGAAGAACTAACGGATAATCTATCCTTATGCAAAATCTATGCAATTAGGCAGATAACAAATGAATTCGGTAGTGAAACTGTCATATCGCTTATTTATATCTCCAGAATATTCACAATTGAAAAAACAACAATCCCAACTTTTGTTGGAATAGTTTGAATGGAGAGCTGTTAGAATTCGTTCATAAAGTTTAACATATTAACTCTGCTATCATGTATAATGAACTGTTATATGATACACATTCAAGAAAAAGTGTTCTGAAAAGTGTTTTTATTCGCCAACTTAGTTGAGGAGCAATCCTTGTGAGTCTAGGACTTGTATGAGTAAAGAAGACGGAAACCTTAGCTGTGTCATCCGAAGAACTACTCGATTGGTTACCGTGGAGAGTCCGAAGAATTGATACCTAGGTACCAAGAATGTTTGGTTGGTCACCTATCTCCTCCCGCTAAACGATACTATAGAAATAAATAAAATATTTCTAATAGCCGCCGGGATTTGAATCGCGGACACTCAGGTCCATAGACCAGCTTCTTGCGCACTCGGCCACCAACCCAGTTTAAATTCACGATAGTTCACAAAGAATGGACGAAACCATTTTTATAATACTGGAAACAAGGATGATATTGAAGCACCAAACCGAATACTAGAAATAAAATGAAGATGTAACTCACACATATCAATGTGGAACTCACTACCACAAATAATAAAGAAGGCAACCCTCGCTTATTTCAGGACTCCATCAAAATGGACACAACACATAAGTGATATTTCGAGTGACATCGAAAAACAATAATTTTAATATCATCATAGCTTCATAAACACATGATAATAAATAAAACTTGAAGGGAATGAGGTCCTGAAATTCAGTTCACCATACTTACCCTCCTTGTACAAATTATCATCCATTTGAACACGTGCAGAATACTGTCGAGACGAAAACTGATCTCACTGCCGCAGTGCTGGTTTGCTGTTGGTATAAACTAATGAGTCTGGCGCGTGGAACTAATTTATAACAACTATTTATTTTGGAGGTTATGAACCATGTTCACGTATCGCGACTTCGTATTCAACTGAATCTGCTATCATCTGGCCCTGTATATATATTGTGTTTGAATTGTTCTAGAACTTTCTGGACCTGTCACTGTCCTGTCATCTATCTCCATCTGATAGCTTCCAGAATATTCCATCCTTTTCTGTTCTAGATCTTTCATGAACAATCGAGAGCAATCTGGATATTTTAATATTGGCGATACTTCTTGTCGATATTGCCGAATTCAATTACATTGCCTCCTCCTCAAAAGGAATTCCTCCTGGAATGCACTACATATGGTGACTATGGAGCAATTGGGTCCATTTCGGCAATTTGAAGTTTGATGGAAGTTACATTGCACCGTCTCCTCCCTTGGATTCGCCCTGGGATTTCAACAACATACCAGAATTTCAACGCCGGTAAATCTGAATACAACCTCCAGCATGTTACGGACAATCCTGCGGTTCAGGCCATTGAAACCGCAAGCCAGCTTTGGAACAGCTACTTTCTGTATTCCTTCTTCCAGTACAGCGCTTCGCAGGTCGACTAATGCATCCCATAGGTCCTTGTAGGATGGTTTATGGAAATGCCTTTTCTTGAGTGTCAGATAAAAGAGCAATCATTCTCCTTTCTGACTGGCATCTACAACTTTTAGGGCTCGACCGATGGACGGGCTTCGTTTATGGAGTTCTTCTAGCTTGACGAATCTTTTCCGAAACTCATTGGCTATTCCTCGGAACATTTGAAGATCCTGGACTATGCAGTGGGCTATTGCATATTCTACATGGGTTGTTAAAAGATCGCGATGCTTTTCTCTAGTAACTTCATTGGATGAACCGCTGTATACTCTCATAAAGTATTTGAAAGTAAGTTCCTCTTTTTCTTGCAGATTCACCTGCTGCACTTGTTGATCCAGTATTTCCTCAAACGGTGCAAGTCTTTTGAAGTGAACGACTCTCGGTTTACCATTGGGAACTTTCCTGATGCGGTGAATAACGTCGATGATTTCCGTTTCAACGAGATAGGGTCCTTACCAAGATTTCTGCAACTTCGGACAAAGTCCCCGATTTCTCTGTGGATTGTGGAGCCACACCAAATCACTTTCTGCGCTATTGCCATTAGCTCTGATATCATAACGTTCCTTCATTCGTTTGCTGGAGATAAGAACGAGATAAGAACGAGTTAAGAACGAACCATTTCATGTATATCGTTCATCTTTCTCCTCAGGTTCGCTATGTAATCTTCACCTGCAACGTCTTTACCAAGTCTGCATCCAAATACCAAGTCACATAAAAGCCGCATCTCTCGCCCAAACAGCACCTTTTTTAAAGGCTGTCCTGTAGATTCTTGCACTGCTCATCGGTAGGCCATCAAAAAGAAGGGCAGATGTTGGTCCCAATCCCGTTGATGTTGGTCAACGACTTTGCAGAGGTACCTTCCTACAGTCCGGTTCATGCGTTTTACCATTCTATCTGATTGAGGATACAGTGGTGTTGTCCTGGTCTTCTTGATCCCTAATAAAGAAAAACTAGTTTTTGTATTTAGCTACACGTGCACACAGCATTCGTATATATTTCTTGATTCCTAGCCTTTATAACTCACTCTCGAAGTTTCGGCCTTGGTCAGAGTGAAGTTCCATGGGTAATCCAAATCGATTAATGAGTTTTTTCAATAGTACACCAGCAACGATTACAGCTTCTTGATTAGGAATCGCATACGCCTCCACCCATTTTGTGCAAATCAGAATATATCGATTGCCATCATCGGTTAACGGAAATGGCCCAGCAATGTCTATGGCAATCCTTTCGAACGGGCTACCCACGTTGTACTATCTCATGAAGGCTATCGGTTTTCGATGCGGCCCATTACTTGCGAAACAGACGATGCATTAACGGCACCATTCTCTGACGTCATCGCTGTAGTTCACCCAGTAGAACCGCTCATGAACCCTCTGTAGAGTCTTGTTCACTCCAAGTAGATGCCTGCCTGAAGTCCTATCGTGTACGTAGCGCAGTACCTCTGGAACTCGGCTCCTGGGGATCATAGCTGCATTCGATGATCTAAAGCGTTCTTGTTTTCAAGTTTCCTCTTCAACGGGCCGTCTTTCAGTATCAGGGAGTCCCACTGACCCCAGTAAGCGTGACCTTCAAGGTTTGTGATGATGGTGCTACTTCTTGCCAAGTGGGGCGCCGATCTGCTTCCTTCCATTCCCAGAGTTTTCGAAGCTATGGATCCTTCTCTTGTTTCTGTTGAACTGCTGTTGGCAACCAATCATCACCGAGGACAGTAGTTCTGTTGAAGGATGCTTCTTCAACCTCCAAACGACTACAATGGGGACGCCTAAGAGGACAGGGTCTACGTCTGGACAAGACATCTGCATATTTTCGACTCGTCCCAGCTCGATATTCCTGTGGCTTCGGAGGATATGGTCTTGACTTGGTAACCCCCTTTGTTCGCTTGCGGTCCCTCTGAGTACGATTCAGCTCCCCACGATTCTTGCCTTCAACCGATTTCTTTGTATCGTCCAGGAGATCCTTGATAGCACCGAGAAGGACTTCATCAGATTATTGTCTGCTGTTCTCGATTTTGTTGTCATAGTCATCCATGGCTCGAACTGTCAGAGATATATGGAAAGCTTCTGTCGCGGCTTCGAACTTCAATGCAACTGTTACTGCATCAATGAGTTTCTTGGGCCGACTCAGATGCACCGACCTCTAGATTTCTTCATCTCTTATACCATCAACGAATTTTTGTATAAGAGATTCGGTGGCTGACGAGTAGGCGCAATATCTGTGTACGTCCGCTTCGAATTCCTGCAGGCTTTCTTTGACTTTCTGTCGACATTTCTTCATCTGCGATCGGAAAACCTGCTCCAAATGTGTGTGACCATATCGCATGTTGAGACGTTTGATGAGATGATCGTAGCTATCGGCCTTATTTTCCGGGATGGCTACCGTTAATACTACCGCCTTGTCCTTCGATGTCCAACCATTTGCTCTTGCTGCTGCTTCAAACTGTTTCAAGTAACTCGGCCACGGTGTATTTCCGTCAAATGTGGGCGGCTTGATTCGATTTGCAATAGTTACTTTGTCAGTAGCTATTTTTGTCACAAGCTTCTACTCCAGTTCCTCTAGTCTCAGGTCTCTTACATGAAGTTGCATCTTCAATTCTCCTAATTGGCCCTACAGTTTATGCATTATTGCTTCCATTTCTTCTTTCTGGATGACAATTTTGTCTTGTTGGGCCAAAATCTGATTTTGCAGAGAACCGATCAGCGCCATAAACCCTTCTTTCTGAGCAGCTATCTTCGTCCAAATATCTTCATAATGAGCCGCTATCTGTACCGAGACCTCTTCTTGCTGAGCTACCATCTGAGCAGCGATCTTATCTTCCGGTCCCTCGAAGACGAATTTTTCTGGATCCTCGCCGACGTCGATCAGGTATTCTTTGAGGCGGACCTGGAGTACCGCTTTCGTCCCTGCAGTCTTGAGGTCTCTTTCTTTCAACTCACGTTTTAAGTCCGCTACCTTCAATTCACTAAGTCTCGTCGCAACGACGAAAGTTTCACCATTTATGCGGAAACGAAATTTGCTTGACCATCCATACCAGAGCGACAGATTCGTGGTATCAGGAGAAGAAGATGCATTATGAGTTCTTGGGTTCGAGGATAAATCAAATTCAAGGTTTATAATTAACTTTCTAATGTATGATATGAATTTTCGAAGAAATACTTTTTTAAGTAGGATGAGGAAGTGGATTCATGAGATACATTTAAAACGAAATACTTTATCCATCTTCCTCACATTTTATAATCATCATCTGACAACACAATATAATAGGTAATCTTCAAGTAGTTCAATAATTGGTTTCTCCGTTTTCGTCATCGTGCATCATATTGTCGTGTGACTTCGGTAGAACAACTACATTCAGCAGTTCCTCTGGGAGTGAATCCTTTCAGATTCATAGGTTGTCGGACTCTCCTTTGAATGGAGGTTGCAGGAGGAACTCGTTCTGCCACATTCATGCCATATCTTTGAGGTAGAATAATAAGAAGGTTTTCTGAAGTGTAACTCGTTTTTATTATCTACTGTCAACTGACAGACATCCGAAATCTCAGATACTACATGTTCTTCGTAGACGGATATGACTCTGCGACATGCAGTCGACGACTGCGATAAAAACCATGCTTGCAGCGTAACAAAATAAATCGCTGCCAAATCGCTGACGCTGAGCGAAATGTTCGTGCCGGTGTGGGTATTGTCATGTATCGCCATGATTTCTTAAGTCCACGACAATTTTGCAAGCGACAGTTTCACTATCGCTGCGAATGTTTGTTCGTTTGGGGAAGCCTTCAAGAATTTAGTGGCTTGGGATGGGGTATTCATAATACAAAAACGAATCTTGGGAGTGATTTCCGATATGGAATATCTTGATAGCTGCAGATCAGTATTCATAGGGAAAAAATCTGTGCGAGTTTTGTCAGAAACAAACGATCGCAATTCGTGAGATATGCATTCTTCCATCACTATATCGTACACGCCAAGGTGCACTTTAGAGGAAACCATCTCATCAGACAGCTCTATTCAAAAACTCGCCCATATAGAGCGTAATGCAAATTTCATAATACACTATTGTAGAATCGTAAATGGTAAACGATGCAAAATTTCGTGGTCATCTCGAATATCAAGGGGAATCGAGGATATCTTACGTAGTTCCTGAAATATTCAGGAAATCGTCGTTTCTTATAGTCATCGTTAACTTTTCTCAACGTTAACTATTGATGTTAGGATTTTGAAATTTGGTATAGTTACTAGAGTCAGCATGGTGAATTCAACAGTGATATTGAAAAAATCAATGCTCACTAGATTAAAGGTTGTCGAAGCTAACTTTGATAACTTCAATGATAGCCATATTGGATTTTTGAACCATCGGATAGATCATAAAATTTCCAGCTCATCGATGAATCACACTTGATAATTGAAAAGGCGAAATAATAGGAGAAATAGAAATTATTAGGTGAAATCTTGTTACAGCTCTTTATGACTAAAGGTCAAAAAGAGTGACAAATACGGCTCGCGACTGAGCTAAACAGTGGAGACGAAGTGGGTTCTAGAATTGATCTCAATAGGGCGCCAGATGAATGAATATATATATATATATAGTGGAAGAGGAAGTCGTTGCTGGCTTGTTAGGATACAAACTGAGAAATATAGTGGGGAATTGCAGCAAGTAAAAAGTGTACTCTTTGAAATTTATCCAAGCTTTCGGAATCTGATTTATTCCATCATCAGGGAAACTAGAATATAGTGACATGTAATCATTGTAAAGATAAAAACAACATAACACTTACATCTTCAGTGAGATTGTTTACATAAATGAAGTTAAAAAATTGTGAAATTGACATGGACATTATTAAATTGAAACATTTAAAAAGGAATCATATTATAAAACAAATGTTACACAACCACTTGTTGTACCAACGCGCACCACGTGCACCTAATTGCCCTTGAGGTTAGAATTGGAAATGATGTGGTAGACCTGACTGTAAGTTCAAGGTGGTAAAACTGGAAGGTCAAATTCAGATGGAAATGATGCACAATGGAACACAAGCATTACAGTGGTACCAACAGTTATAAATTTGAAATGTCATTTTGAAAATTGGCGGGAGAATATGAATTATCTAAAGTCAATAAAAAGGAATATATTTCACTCAGGTGATTTATGTCTGATTTTTTATTTATACAATTATTTTGTTGGAAGATGAAAGCCATTTCTAAGAAGACTCTTTTGCTAAGCAAAGATTCAGTCATGAGGATACTTACACCATCATAATTCATCCGGTGATCTCTATTGTTTACATGTTCTGCTAGAGCACATCTTTCAGGATGTAGTCTAGAATCACTTTTATGAGAAATAATTCTTGAAGATAACGGACGCGATGTTTGACCAATATAATTCTTATCACAATCAAGACAAGGAATACTGTAGATCAGATTGGTTTGTGATGTTGAGGGAGTTTTATCTTTCACTTTACTGTGGATGTTCTTGATGGTAAGTACCGTTTTATTTGCTATTTTTATACTTGGAATATTGTGGAAGAGTGATGAAAGTTTGGGGGAAATATCCTTAATATAAGGTAAAGTGGTGTATTTAAATTGTGGAAAAATGGGATTAATGTCAGTAACAACTGTATCATTGTGAACAGGTATTGCAATATTGTGAATGTTATTATCAAGAAGTGATGAATTATTGAATAATATTTGTTTTATTAGTGAACGTGGATAGGAATTTTCAAGAAACAGTTCTAACAGAATATTTAAATTTTTTTTGTGAAAATTTTCATCCGAAATTCTTATCACTCTATTTTTCAGCTGTTTGATCACATTGATCTTCATGGATAGTCTGTGGTAGGAATGGAAATTAATGTATCTTCCTGAACAACAGGGTTTCCTGTACCAATCTATCAAAATTTGATTCTCAGGTGTACGGATGAATCTAGTGTCGAGGAAAGGTACGGATTGTTGAGCATCTTCCAATTCCATAGTAAACTGTATAAATGGATCGTAGCTGTTAAAGGTGAAGAGGATCTCGTCAATACCATCACTAGGTAATGCAACTATAATATCATCTACATATTTTTTTATAAAATGTACTTTAAAGGATAAAACTGGTAAAACTGTGTCAAGAATGAAGTCCATGACATAGGTCGCTAGAATGGGAGATATTTTTGCACCCATTGGTGTTCCAAAAGTTTGTTTGTAATATTTATTGTCAAATGAGAAATATGTATTTTTGAAGAGGAAAGTTAACAGATTAATAAATGATTCTTCACTAATGTTGCAGAAATTACTAATATTATCCCAATTCCTATGAATGGCAATAATACAGATATCTAAATGGACGTTACTGAATAAGGATACAACATCCAAACTTGCTATAACATGGTTATCAGGGAGAAAAGTTTTATTAAATTTATCTGAAATTTCAAAAGAATCTTTTACATAATATTCATTGTCAAGACTGTATGCTGAAGTCAAAATATCGGTCAAAAAGGAAGCGATTGGTTCTGTGGGAGCTCCAATAGATGCAACTATTGGTCTCATAGACAGAGTCGGTTTATGTACTTTCGGTAAAGAATAAAATTTGGGTGAGATCCCATTATAACAAGTCAGTTTTTTTCTTGTAGCATCATCTATTTCATTATTTTTTCTTAATTGATTTATTAGTGAGTTTGAATTTCTTTGAATTGAAGAGGTAGGATCTTTGTTTATTTCAATGTAAGAGGTGTTGTTAAGGATTATATCATTTGAAAGTTGTAAATATTCATTTTTGTTCATTAGTACAGTAATATTGCCTTTATCTGAAGATGTTAAGATAAGGTCTGGATTATCTTTGAGGAATTTTTTTGAATTAAGAAAAAGGTTATGAAAAGATGAGGGTTGTCTATGTGGATATGTAACATAGTTGGTGATTATGTTAACCGCTCTTGCTATAGTGGTACTTCTTGTGGTATGGTCTGTGATGGTGGAAGTTATATAATCTATATCCGCTAAGATCTTCTTTATAGGTAAATCTTTGCCTATGCAAGGTTCTATACTAAATTTGGGACCTAATGCCAGAAAATTGGATATGTCATCTGGAATGGTAACATTGGAAATGTTTTTAATCCATTTCGGACTGGTATGAAGATATGACTCTAGTTGAGTCTGTTTCAATATATTTAGTTTATTAATATTTTTGAATTTAATTTTATGGAAGAGTTTATTGTATGAAATTTGTTGTTTATTTTTGAAATTTAGGAAGATGGCTTCACTGGTGAGTGAAATAATATTGCTCTTTATTGTTGACAAAGAAGATTCTAGCTTCGAAATTGATTTCTGATTACTAGTGATTTCTATATTTAGAAGTTTGAACCCTAACCTGTGTGTCTGTTGATCTATCTTATGTTGTGCTTCTTGTCTCATTAGTAATCTTTCTATTGGGCTGGTGGTTGTTAATATATGTTGGGGGATTATGTTGTATCTTCTGCATTTCAGGAGGAAGATTCTTCTGTTCGTTTCTTTAGCTAGTTTGGTCTTGGTGTTGGACCATAGTTTCATTTGGATCATGGCCATGTCTCCATATCTAGTTCTGATAGATTGATAGTACCCCATACCTGTAGAGTAGTGGAAGAGGAAGTCGTTGCTGGCTTGTTAGGATACAAACTGAGAAATATAGTGGGGAATTGCAGCAAGTAAAAAGTGTACTCTTTGAAATTTATCCAAGCTTTCGGAATCTGATTTATTCCATCATCATTCTAGTTTCCCTGATGATGGAATAAATCAGATTCCGAAAGCTTGGATAAATTTCAAAGAGTACACTTTTTACTTGCTGCAATTCCCCACTATATTTCTCAGTTTGTATCCTAACAAGCCAGCAACGACTTCCTCTTCCACTACTCTACAGGTATGGGGTACTATCAATCTATCAGAACTAGATATGGAGACATGGCCATGATCCAAATGAAACTATGGTCCAACACCAAGACCAAACTAGCTAAAGAAACGAACAGAAGAATCTTCCTCCTGAAATGCAGAAGATACAACATAATCCCCCAACATATATTAACAACCACCAGCCCAATAGAAAGATTACTAATGAGACAAGAAGCACAACATAAGATAGATCAACAGACACACAGGTTAGGGTTCAAACTTCTAAATATAGAAATCACTAGTAATCAGAAATCAATTTCGAAGCTAGAATCTTCTTTGTCAACAATAAAGAGCAATATTATTTCACTCACCAGTGAAGCCATCTTCCTAAATTTCAAAAATAAACAACAAATTTCATACAATAAACTCTTCCATAAAATTAAATTCAAAAATATTAATAAACTAAATATATTGAAACAGTCTCAACTAGAGTCATATCTTCATACCAGTCCGAAATGGATTAAAAACATTTCCAATGTTACCATTCCAGATGACATATCCAATTTTCTGGCATTAGGTCCCAAATTTAGTATAGAACCTTGCATAGGCAAAGATTTACCTATAAAGAAGATCTTAGCGGATATAGATTATATAACTTCCACCATCACAGACCATACCACAAGAAGTACCACTATAGCAAGAGCGGTTAACATAATCACCAACTATGTTACATATCCACATAGACAACCCTCATCTTTTCATAACCTTTTTCTTAATTCAAAAAAATTCCTCAAAGATAATCCAGACCTTATCTTAACATCTTCAGATAAAGGCAATATTACTGTACTAATGAACAAAAATGAATATTTACAACTTTCAAATGATATAATCCTTAACAACACCTCTTACATTGAAATAAACAAAGATCCTACCTCTTCAATTCAAAGAAATTCAAACTCACTAATAAATCAATTAAGAAAAAATAATGAAATAGATGATGCTACAAGAAAAAAACTGACTTGTTATAATGGGATCTCACCCAAATTTTATTCTTTACCGAAAGTACATAAACCGACTCTGTCTATGAGACCAATAGTTGCATCTATTGGAGCTCCCACAGAACCAATCGCTTCCTTTTTGACCGATATTTTGACTTCAGCATACAGTCTTGACAATGAATATTATGTAAAAGATTCTTTTGAAATTTCAGATAAATTTAATAAAACTTTTCTCCCTGATAACCATGTTATAGCAAGTTTGGATGTTGTATCCTTATTCAGTAACGTCCATTTAGATATCTGTATTATTGCCATTCATAGGAATTGGGATAATATTAGTAATTTCTGCAACATTAGTGAAGAATCATTTATTAATCTGTTAACTTTCCTCTTCAAAAATACATATTTCTCATTTGACAATAAATATTACAAACAAACTTTTGGAACACCAATGGGTGCAAAAATATCTCCCATTCTAGCGACCTATGTCATGGACTTCATTCTTGACACAGTTTTACCAGTTTTATCCTTTAAAGTACATTTTATAAAAAAATATGTAGATGATATTATAGTTGCATTACCTAGTGATGGTATTGACGAGATCCTCTTCACCTTTAACAGCTACGATCCATTTATACAGTTTACTATGGAATTGGAAGATGCTCAACAATCCGTACCTTTCCTCGACACTAGATTCATCCGTACACCTGAGAATCAAATTTTGATAGATTGGTACAGGAAACCCTGTTGTTCAGGAAGATACATTAATTTCCATTCCTACCACAGACTATCCATGAAGATCAATGTGATCAAACAGCTGAAAAATAGAGTGATAAGAATTTCGGATGAAAATTTTCACAAAAAAAATTTAAATATTCTGTTAGAACTGTTTCTTGAAAATTCCTATCCACGTTCACTAATAAAACAAATATTATTCAATAATTCATCACTTCTTGATAATAACATTCACAATATTGCAATACCTGTTCACAATGATACAGTTGTTACTGACATTAATCCCATTTTTCCACAATTTAAATACACCACTTTACCTTATATTAAGGATATTTCCCCCAAACTTTCATCACTCTTCCACAATATTCCAAGTATAAAAATAGCAAATAAAACGGTACTTACCATCAAGAACATCCACAGTAAAGTGAAAGATAAAACTCCCTCAACATCACAAACCAATCTGATCTACAGTATTCCTTGTCTTGATTGTGATAAGAATTATATTGGTCAAACATCGCGTCCGTTATCTTCAAGAATTATTTCTCATAAAAGTGATTCTAGACTACATCCTGAAAGATGTGCTCTAGCAGAACATGTAAACAATAGAGATCACCGGATGAATTATGATGGTGTAAGTATCCTCATGACTGAATCTTTGCTTAGCAAAAGAGTCTTCTTAGAAATGGCTTTCATCTTCCAACAAAATAATTGTATAAATAAAAAATCAGACATAAATCACCTGAGTGAAATATATTCCTTTTTATTGACTTTAGATAATTCATATTCTCCCGCCAATTTTCAAAATGACATTTCAAATTTATAACTGTTGGTACCACTGTAATGCTTGTGTTCCATTGTGCATCATTTCCATCTGAATTTGACCTTCCAGTTTTACCACCTTGAACTTACAGTCAGGTCTACCACATCATTTCCAATTCTAACCTCAAGGGCAATTAGGTGCACGTGGTGCGCGTTGGTACAACAAGTGGTTGTGTAACATTTGTTTTATAATATGATTCCTTTTTAAATGTTTCAATTTAATAATGTCCATGTCAATTTCACAATTTTTTAACTTCATTTATGTAAACAATCTCACTGAAGATGTAAGTGTTATGTTGTTTTTATCTTTACAATGATTACATGTCACTATATTCTAGTTTCCCTGATGATGGAATAAATCAGATTCCGAAAGCTTGGATAAATTTCAAAGAGTACACTTTTTACTTGCTGCAATTCCCCACTATATTTCTCAGTTTGTATATATATATATATCTTCTACAGAAAGTGCATCGACTCCATTAATCAAAGTTAATTACTATTTTCAAGATATATTGAAGAAAAATAATAGACAAAAATCTAGCCACAAATAATCTTTATTCTTTCAATAATTACAATCCCAAATTAGTCAATTTCCTTGCTCTGCTGGATCATTACATGAACAAAATAAACATATAAACTTATATTCGAACTCAATATTGAAAATAAATACCCAGCAATTGCTCAACTGAATAATTCTTTGATGATAATACTATAATAACACGTGAATGCCACCCTTTTATAAGATGAATCGGATAAATCACTCTGCTGATGATTATTCAACTAACGCCAAAGAAGTAAATGAATTTAACATTTATGCTAACTCGAAAGGCGCTTGGTTGCAACCAAGCCTGTAACGTTAACAGGAATAATGATAGAGCATCAAAATCATATCATTGAAAGGACTTGCGTCCTATTTCAGCTTCACATACAGATGACTGTTCATTGTGGGTTCTCAAACAGGCAAAATGGATCTTGGTGAAACAGCTGATATGTTTTCCTGCTAATCCAAGTCAAATTCTAGACTTCTAGACGTGGATATGAGATACATCACATTCAATGGCCCAAGCTACTTGTGAAGCAACTCCTCAATATTGCCTTCAGCATCGTAACAAGGGGGCCCAATCAGCCAACTGATTTATGATAGAATATTATCTCTAATATCTTCAATACACCTAAAAACATTGACATTCAGCATGCGATATACATACTCGTCAACTTCTCTGCATTCACCTCTTGAAAAAGGTTCCAAGACCTGTGTTTTCAACCCCTGATCAGATGTCTAAATCGATGGCTTTAAATTCCAAATAAATGGACAGTTTCCGATAATATCCCAAATACCGGACAGTTTCCGAAAATATCTATCACCAACGATACCTCTATGGAAACCGGTAGGCGAGAGTGAATTTCAATCCCTCTAATCGAGGATGAATGAATAATTCAAAAATTCTGGTGAATAGCTGATAATACTACTATACTTCTTGTTGCCAAATGACGTTACTCCCCAGATTGGTAAAATCGAGCAGAATCGAAGTCAATCACAGCACATGCTAAATCAGAGACCACAAAGGCTTGAACTTTATTGGTATGGAGTAAGTACCCGCCTATGGAGGGGCAGTTGACTCAGGTAGCCTATCAGAGTGACCAGTATAGTTATGTAACGAAAGGGGATAAGGGATAATTTCATGTTCATATTGAGAATAGAAGTACACTTGAATATAGGTGTGTTTATTGTACTCAGTGCATTATTCAGTTCTAACCCAAGTACCGACTACAGGTACCATGAAACAAAAGCAACCTTCATTTTTGTGAAGTATGTGGAGTATTGGCTAGGATATAACTTATGTTCTCAAACAAACCTCCCGAAAGTTTTCGAAAACATCGCATAGTAATAGAACATCTGATTTCAAGTAAATGTCTGAATAATCTCCGAGAGATTTACACTTGAATATATTCCAGACAAGCTCAGCTCTCCGATAATCTCCATCCGAAATGTGTTGGTTGGAAAGGTTATCATAAAAATAATTTTTCGATGGTAAAACTTGAACGTCCAATTTATCCATTGATGTTATCAAGCTATATGGGAAAATATCTCATTTGTCATGACTTCAACTTGTATTGGGTCTCGGAAATGCTTCATAGTTTCAATTAATTGATTCGATTTCAAATTTCCAGCTAACGTTTCAAGAGATTGTGGAAGAAACTTGTAGCTATCTAATAAGCGGAGTTTGAGAAATATGTCATGATTGTGGCCATCTTTTCCCAGATATTTGTCAACCAAGATGTGCTTGGTGAATGAAATATATTTCTCCTTTGTTTGAGCCACGCAATCTACTTGTTCATTATAATCAAATAATTCTTTGATGAAAAGATGGCTATCATAACCATGAAATTTGGAATCTTATAATTCAAATTTCAAATTGAGTGTGCTGCTCCAAATCTCTTCCTACCAGTTGAATGACAGTGATCTCTCACTTGAACATCACCATATTCGAAGGGTTTATCACAAATACCGCACTCGGTTGCTCTGTTAAAATCAAGCTCTTCTGCTCGAGTCAATTTCTCCATCGAAACTATATGCTTCAAATATGTATTGTATATATTTTTTTATTCATTCACTAAACTTGAAACAAATGTCTTTGATATACCTCTGCCACGAAATGAAACAAATTTCGTGATGGAATCATCGTATGAGCATTTTATCACATATGCAAATGAATATGGTTTATGAATGAATGTTCGATTAGTAAACGATTTTTTCGAATCTGTTCACAAGTATGTATCGGCTTCAATACTGACTCAAAATCTGCATATATAACGAAGGGTACCTTCATCTGTTTCTCGAAATTCTCAATTTCAAAAGATATTCTTGTGTATCATTACCAAATTTATCAATTTTTAGTTTTGTAGACGGTGTTGTTGTAACAGTATGATTACAATCATTCTGTTGATGGCTCAACAACTTAGACTCGTCAGAGAAATATAACAAACATTCACTTGACTTGACTTGATTCCAATCTAGACAAGTTATTTATCCAGCAATAGTGACTATTACCAGAATCATCTGTCATCAATAGTAAATTAACATGTTTACTCATTCTCTTTCTAGCATAATGAAGTGGGCCAACCACTTGATACTCTACCCGATGATTTTCAAAGACGCTTTCTAAACCATAAACATTTATGGAACAGTCGTTTAAGTCCTCAAATTTAGGTATACCTTGACAAGAAACTCTATACCCACCAGGTTCAGGACTGATGAAAAATGCGGGTACGAAGACATTTCACACGGCTTGCTGTATGCTGGATATAGTGCAGATGTCACAGCCCATGCGAAACAGCATTCATCCTGATTAATCACATTCACCACCGCCGTCTTGTTCTCGATGAATCTGGGGAGTTTCAAGTAGGAACATCCTCGCAGCGAGCTATATTTATTGATGTTTATCTCGAGAAATAATATCTTCTCGAGAGCCCACCCTGTAACAATACAAAATATTGAGGTGACAATATTCTTCAATGGGTTCGCATAAATAGCTAAAATGTTACAATTAAACTCACCAGAATCACGTTCATCGAATTCCGTTGCAAGATTCACAATCATCTCCTTGAATGTATCTATGCAAGCTTCCAGATCGAGGAATCGATGATATGATTGGGTGTAATGAGAGATTTATTATCACGAATATCCTTAGATTCAATTACATATCTCCCAAATATTTCCATGTTCACTTTGATGGTGTGGTGAATCAAGACCATATTGTTGAATGATGTTATGATAGTCGACTTCGGGGGGAGACCTGGAATCGGCTTAAACCTTCTACTATAGTTTCTTGAATGGCCAGACACTACCAGGAATCCGAGTACGCAGCTGAGCTGTACCTAACACCCTTCTGAGAAGGGAGGTTAGGCTTAGAAGAAGAACAGCAAACAGGTCAGCAGGACGGCAGGACAGGAGCAATGGCGGCTTCCACTCACCGCATGGCAGTGTCCAGGTAGTCAGAACAAGTCCCATAAAGAGGCTGCATAATCCACCGAATGATGAGTGCGATTTGAGCTCAGAAAACGGCTCCATTACTTCTCCAAATGAGTTGATTCAACGGTCAGCTCACCGAGGATTTTCAGAGTTTTGTATTGTACTCAGAAAGAGCTGTTTTGTAGTCATCCAAGTATCCCAGACTCTTAGCTCTCTTGTTTTTTGTTTCTCAGGACAGCTTCCAGGTCTAACTTTATGTGCTGATGGTCTGACATTGAAAATTCATCAGTTGTAAATATAGTTTGTCATAAATGGTTCTAAGAGAGTTGAATCAATAACCTCTTTTTAAATCGCATTCATGAAGTGTCTGTGCTTTCCCATATTGAGTGGTGGACATCGCAGCACAAAATAAAGTACCTGTTATCTTTTTTGTACCATTTGATGAGGCTTCCGACTTTCTGTAGTGGAGGGTGTAGTAATAATTATAGCGTATTTTTTGATGGTGCGTTCATTCTTTGGGATAGCTTACGTAGTATCCATATTGAGATTCATTCCATTGATTTATCCATGATCTGGTGAATGCGATATTATAAGAATTTTTGTGCATCGAAAATTTCACACCTATCATTTTCGAAAAATCTAAAGCCAATATTTTGTATAGCTACCATAGCAACTTGAACTATTTCCGAAAATTTGTCTGTCTTCTTTTGGGAAAGGAACATCGTAATACACATTAATATTCAACTTCAGATATTGGGTCACCACTTCGGGTTCCTTATAATTCTACTAACTTCAGTGGAAGAAAGTTAGTCTACAATAATGTTTTTCACCTTATTTTCATTTTGCGTAACTATTGTCGGTATTTTGTATTTTATTTAGCGTGATCACATTTGAAGTCTTAGTGTGAAAGTTTTTTACCAAATACGACTCTAGCTTCAATTAAAAACAAAAACTTATTGTCTCTCGAACACTATTATTTTTTAGGAAATTCATGTTCTCGAAAAAGTTTGCAGTAATGATTGAAGCTCTAGTTGTATTATAAGTGAATACCTCTTTCTTTTCAAATCGACTATCAGTGTTTAATCCATCTTTCATCTTATGGTTTGCCCCCTCAGCTGTGTTATCTGCTTGCTAGTTTTCTCTCAAACAGGTCTCCCCATGTAGTGGTCGATGGAGTTTCATCTGATACTCTACTCATAAATGCTGGTGTTCCGCAGGGATCAATTTCAACACTTTTTCTACTTCACATCAACGATTTGTTGGTATCAATCTCATGTTCTATACACAGCTTCGCGGATGATAGTACCCTCCATACCGCTTTCTCTTCCAGCGCTCCTATATCGGTCCGTCAATCGAGAAATGAATGAAATGATTAAATAAATATGGACTCAGCAACAATTCCTGAGTGGGGATTCAATAACCTGGTAGAATTCAATACAAACAAAACACAAGTATGTTTTTTCTCTAGAAAAGCCGATCTCACTGTGCCCAACATAATTCAGTCCGGAGTAACTATAACATTGAAGTCATCCATTTTAATGCTTGACGTAACTATCAGCAATAACCTTTCTTGGGAAAATCACGTGAGGTCCATTGCCAAAAGTGAATCCTAGGATTACTGTTTCGAGCCAAGAGCTATTTATAAGGCACATATCCGACTTTTCCTGGAATACTGTTCCCATATTTGGAGTGCGGCACCACAACATATTATGAAACTATTGGATTCGGTCCAAAAAAGGGCAATTCGTCTCGTCGGTGATGCCTCGCTCTCAAACTCGCTCACTCCTCTGGAACACCGTAGAAAAGTTGTCGATTTATTTTTATTTCATTGATATTTTCATGAGCGATGCTATCCTGAATAACAACAATCGTTTCGCCATTAGCAGTCTCTTCGAGATTAACCCGTCATGTTCAGTCTCCACACCCCTTCGTGGTCGCTTCAGAGACCTGCAGAACGTCCCTTTTCAAAGACTTGTTCATCCAACAAACATCGAGACTTTGGAGATTCATTGCCTAGGGAGGTGTTCCCCGAGGCATACCATCTCCAGAAATTCAAGAAGAACACCAACTCCTGCCTTATTTCCCTTGGTTCTCACGATGTTCTCTGAATATTACCGGATATACCTTTTCGTGAGAACCAGAACATTAAAAAAATAGGGAAGTCCTATTTTTTGTGTATTTTCTACATGCGATTATGAGATCAAAAGATACATTAGTCAAACGAAGACACTCAGTTATTCATATCTATGTACTTCTGCTCGGAAATACGGGATAATCCCTTTATGCATAGTAAATGAATTTCATTTACATAACCCTGTTGCATGTCTGAACGGAATTAGCTGGGATTTGATTGCATGTATCTGAATCCCTACAATTGGTTGTTGGATATGGATTTATTTTGAAGATTATTATATCGAATGAACTATCACAACAATGAAATATGAATCCACTCTCTTGATTTTTAACACAAAAAATTTTGATCTCGTAACCATTTTGAGGAGAATAACGGAAATATTGTTGAGCACTTTTGGATAGAAATGAATCGTCTTCCTAGGTCTAGGAGATACCTCCATTGTGTCAGATTTTCTATAGCCACTGTACAGGGTGGCTGGGGTTCGAGCCTCATGCCTCATCAAATTATGGAAAAGTTGCACCATTCAATGCCCAACAGAATGCCGTTCTGAAACTAGTGGAATTCCGGATACATTCGGAGATACCCAAAAAAAATTAAAATTTCATAAAACTTTTTAATTTTTTTCTGGTGTTATTTGAAGAAATCAATCGATATGAAAAATACTTTGTCATGGCTACTTTTTCTTTCCTACAAGATAGCGTTTTAAAATTTGGAATTCGACGTTTCGTCTTTCAGGAATCATCATTGACTTATTTTTCTTTGATACATACCTGAATTTTATGTTACTTTTCATTCTTTATTCTTCAGTTATATAACTGATGAATAATAATGTTTTGAAAATAGTTTCGGATTATATATTTGAAAAACTAGAGAAACTGTCCATTTTTGTCATCGAAACATTTCAAAATCAAAATATGTGATAGCACATAGTTTTTGGGCTATCCAAAATTTTGAGAAACGATTTGGGCCAGCATTAAAAAAAACATAAGTTGATAATGTTTTCTGACAGACGAAACGTCGGATTTCTAGTTTCATTTATATCGATTAATTGCTTCAAATAACTCCAGAAGAAAACAAAAACATTTTCATGAAATTTTTCATTTATTTCGGATAACTCCGAAGGTATTCAAAAGTTTAAGAACGGCATTTTGTGAGGCATCAAATTGCGCAACTTACCCAATGATAATTCTCAAAAACTGGGCTAGTGGTCGAGTGCGTTGAATCGCTGGCTTATAGTCTAGAGGGCTCGGGTTCAAATCCCGCGGCGGCAATTGGAAATATTTATTTATTTCTATCGTATTGTTTAGCGGGAGGAGATAGGTGACCAATCGAACATTCTTAGTACCTAGATTTCAATCCTTCGGACTCTAAACGATAACCAGCCGAGTAGTGCTTCGGATGACACTTATAAACATATATCTGTAGTAATTTTTTGGTCTAGAGGGGTCTGCGAGAAAGTAGGTACTACATGATCACGTGGTACAACACATGTATGGACAAAAATGAAAATAACGACCAATCAATGACTTAGTACTTTCAACCTCCGGACATACAAAACAAGTAACCTGGATACCGCGTAAGCAACAATATCTATGCTTAAAAAGCTAAGGTCCCCGTCTTCCTTACTCATACAAGTCCTAGACTTACGAGGGTTGCTTCGAAACTGATAGCAATTTCCATTGGTAAAACCAGTGCGCACTCAGTGCATGCCTTCCTCTTTTCATTACATTACATTACATATCGCAATTAAAACAAATACATTTCCTAAACTTTTCAAAATAGGACGAATTACACCTATTCATAAATCTGGAAATCCTAGAAAGATTATCAACCATAAGCCCGTTACAATACTTCCGGCTCCCTCAAAAGTACTGGAAAAAGTAATTTACAATACACTTTATAAACATATAGAACACCTTATTGCACCAGAGCAACATGGTTTTATCAAGCATAAATCAACTGTCACTAATCTAATGATCTTTAGCAAAGATATATCGTCTGCTATAGACCAATGCAAGCAGGTAGATGTCATCTATACATACTTGGCAAAGGCTTTCGATAAAGTCAACCACAAAACATTACTCAATAAACTGAAGAAATTTTCAATAAACGAAAATCTAATATCATTTCTAGAATCATATCTGTCTGACAGATCCCAGTTTGTACAATTCAATGAACATCGATCAGAAAACTTTACTGCACTATCGGGAGTACCACAGGGATCTATTCTGGGCCCACTACTTTTCATTCTATTTGTGAATGACATTGGAGATTTCATAACAAAGTCTAATTTTTGTACTGTATGCCGACGATTTGAAGCTATATAAAATAATAAATGATGAAAATGATGAAATTTTACTTCAACAAGACCTTGACAGATTCATCTCATTCTGCAAGTTGAATGATCTCTTACTGAATAAGAATAAATGCAAATTTCTATCTTTTACCCGTAAAATCAATCCCATTGATACAGAGTACTGGGTGAATGAAACTAAACTAGAAAAGGTACACGAATTCAAAGATCTGGGCGTAGTTTTTGAACAAAAATTTTGTTTCATAACTCATATTAAGAATATCGTGAAGGAAAGTTACAGAATGTTAAGTTTTGTGCTTAGAAACTCATATAATTTCAATTGGAAAACCAGAATACTTCTATACAATGCTTTTGTAAGACCTAAATTAGAATATGGATCAGTCATATGGAATCCCCATACCGTTGTATACTCCGAGATGATAGAAAAAGTACAAAGGAAATTCTTGAGAAGCCTCTATTACAGAAAACATAAGGAATCTCCTTTTATGATCTCATACAAAACTCAATTGTTGGAATTTGGGCAAAAAACACTAGAGTCCCGAAGAGATATCAGTGATGTGCTGTTTGTATCAGACATAATCAGTAATAAACTCAATGTATCTGATTTACTTAATGCAATAAACATTTATGTACCTGAAGTGAGACTACGTAGGAGAAATCATATTATTTTCTATATCAATGTTACTTCTTGTTCACCTTTTGAAAAATGCCAAAAAGCTGTAAATGAATATATAAACCACTGTGATATCGATATTTTTATCTCAAGTAGTAGTGAAATCAAAGGCTGTTTTCCCATCTTTTTAATATTCTCAGTATATATATAGTTATAGGCTAACACTTTAATACTTTCAAGGTTGTTATGTCCTGTTTTTATATTTCGACTTAGCTGTATTTTTAGGAATTTGAATGTATTACATTCCCTGTGTAGTGTTTTTATTTTAATGTTTTTAGTATCTACTGTAATGAACTGTCTGTCTGTAATTGGGCCTAGGCCTGTTGATTTGTCAGTATAGATAAATAAATAAATAAATTACTGAAAGAGAGACAGAAATATATTGAGTGCATAAAAACTCGGCTAGTTCATGAACAATGGAAATTGCTATAAGTTGGCGGTTGAAAAACACTTATCACAACACTTCTCGATTTCCATTTCGATGTTTGTATAGGGTAACTTGGTAACTATAGAAGATAAAAAAAAGGAGGACACATTCTTGATCTCTATTTTGAGACAAATTTACTGGCGAAAACAAAAAGTCGTTTTCTGTTTTCGAGGTATGAAGTTCCATTTTTCTATAACATATAAATATCATAATTCTTTATAATGCTACGAGATAATGAATTTCACGTTTTTGAGGCACTTTTTTCTGTATATTACCTTTTTCTTGCTGTCTTGTAGGTGCAATAAAAGAGGTTGTATTATTTTTATTATATGAAAAATGCAACCCACAACGTTTCTTCTATTCTTTATTTGGGTTCGAAACCTAAACTGATGCGACTTATGTTCATCTTATCATTGATGATCGATACATCATTATATGAAATCTTAATAGATAATAATTATTAACACCATGAACGTACCTAAACCTTAGTTAGTCATAATACATTAGTTACCATAATTTACGTCAGTTACAAAAGCATAATACGTTACATACGAGCATAAGATGTTGGATACTAAATTATTTATATTATTTCCCCATCGCCGTTGTCAATGATACGATAAAGCTTCGAATGCACCTCGATTATTAGCGATTCAACACCGTCTCGGCTGAATGGCGCGCAATGTCATCGACTATTAAAAATAATAATAATAATAATAATATGATAATCTGGTTACATTAATAGCTACAACTTATGTATTGTGAGTATCTGAGGTTTTGGTACGTATATGATGTTGATAATTATTGATAGAGATTTCATATAATAATGTCTTAAACTTCAATGATACGATGAAGAAATGAACCTTCCGCCACGCAGTCGGTTCATTTCATATGTTGAACTACTTTTTGTAAGGTACAAAAATTGCATTGTACAAGTACTATGCGATAAGTTATTGATGTAATATCCCGAATATTTCGAAGAACATATAGTATAACTACTGATAATATAGTACTTGCTATTGTAGGAAATATCATCAGAGTCAAAATGAATGGTTGATATACAATTTGATGGTAAAAGAATGTAACATCCACATTTTGTAAATGTTACTTTTTATATGGAATATTATTATGTGTACCAAGTATTTTGCGGAACAATCAGAATTTCCATCTCAACTTCAATTGTCGCCAACTTTGTTTCATATAATACTGGTAGGATTTGTTGTGATTATGTGTTTCATATTTCGTGAGGCTGCGAGTCACTGGAAATGGAAGACACCCTGTAGTGCTCATATTAACTTACCTTGATTAATTTTAAGTTATTTGTTATGAATCCATAATTATTCTGTTTGTTTACGTTGGAAATTGTAGATAAAAATCTGTAGGTTAACATTCATAGCAAATGTCACTTTGAATGCAAAGGTATGATTTCAGTAATTCTTCTTTCTTTTCAAATTTCACTGCGAAGATTAGCGCCAAGTTCACTTTGTGTCATTGACATTGTATTCAAGAGTATTTATATCAGTCAAACGGAAGTGATTTCATGAGTGTGAATATTAAAATCTGATAATGTTCGATTTGTGCCTTGAAACAAGTGCTAATTTGATTGATTGACAAGTGAACTTTAGCATGAACTGAAGAACTGAAAGAAGGTGCTGAAATCGTTCCTTTCTGTTCCCGGCATTCAACAAGTGAACATGATTGTGTGAGATTTCTTAAAACGCCATTTCTGAAAATCCACGAATTTCCATCATGAACATCAGATAAACGGTAATTATTAGATTTGATATTAAATTTTCATTGTGTAGAAAATTATATTATGGAAGCTGTTCATAATCCATTGTATTGAACTGTAAATTCAACAAGTTCAAGGGTATAATGCTACAGCGTGGTTTTTTCTTAATTTTTTTGTGCTATAGTTCTGCCAGGCTTGCTTGCTTACTTGTTTTAGCTGTTTTGACTGATTTAGGCTATTTTAACTGATTTGACGATTTTGGTCTATATCATGACTGCTACCAATGTTATCTATTAACTTATTACAATGACTAATAATGGAGATCCATTTAGACAGTCAGCCTCCATCTTGGTACCGGTCATGAGGCTAATTACGAACCCCATGTGAGGTTGAATATATGATTTTGAATATTTTGTATAACAGTCTTCAGAGTAAGCCTTTTTGTTCCTGTTAGCAGAAATTTCATTATATTCAAAAAGCACTGGTTGGACTAAGCATAACTAGGTTGCTGTTTCTACATCCAAGGACTCTGCGAGGTCTGAGATGGGTATCACTTCCATTTCTACTATTGGTGCTGGATATTTGGAAGTAATTATGAAGTATGTTCCAACCCACATCTTTAACATGGGATGCTGCTCCACCAGGGTTTATCAATAGTTTTCACCAATGATACTGACATGAAGTACTTTACACTCCAGGAATAAGAAAATTGATTTATTTTTATAAAATTATCTTCATTCTGATACATGCCAAATTGGAAATATTTCTCTTTGTGTAAAAATTGAGTGCATTCAATTTAAAATAAGAAATATTTGAATACCTATATTATAGGAAATATGCATAATCATAGTGATGAACATAGTTAGTTTCTTATATGCACTGAAGGGATTATCAAGTTATGAATGAAAGATAATACTTTATATTTATTTTTTTGAAGAAATTTTTATGATTGCTGAATCATAGTAAGTACATTTACCTTCAAATGTCAGTAAATATCGAATTAAAATTGCATTTTTATTTGTTATCCTATCCATAGGCATTTGCAGATTCTATCTATAGAGACTGGCTTAAGAAAAGGGGTTTGTTAAACTTTAATTTTGCTGTAGATGGCGTCCATTTAAGATCATCCCTGGTATAACCTTTTTTCTTTTGCCACTACACAAATATTTTTGATTGGCTATATCAGTTCAAGTAATTAATCGAACCACGACCTTTTGCCCTGACTATATGAGCTAACCCTTCGCATAGTATAGCAAAAAAATAATTTTTCCCAACTTTAACTGCTATAAGAGCAGGGATTCAGCTGTGCTGCTGGAATTTCCGATAGATGTCCATACTGTGAACATATCATAATAAAAATTCAGAATCGAGAAAGTACTACAGATTCGCTAGTCATAGCAGATTTCAACAGATGTCGCTCGATCAGGCCAATCATTTTTTAAACAATTCGTGATAGAAAATAACACGTAGCACTATCTCATGGTAACAACTCGAACTTCTCGAAGTGGTATCGTTTTTGTTTTGTTTTCATATTTTTGATATTTGTGTCATTGTGACATAGGTGTCTTTTGTCACCAAACAATAACTGAAACGAGAAAAACGATAAGATTTCACATGTATTTCACCAGAACATCTCTCGAAAAACTGCTGGAAAAACACCTTTCACATCAGAAGCGAACATAAACAGAACAGAGGTTAAGTTTGTCTGGGGGTTATCCTTCAGAGAGTTCAGTGGTTTTCCCACTACGAGTGGTTCACGAGTTACCGCTAGGTAGCGTATCGCTTAGCACCTATCGCGAATAGATCCATCTACTCTTTTCCATAGCGCAAATTTTCTTACACTGTGCTGTGTGTTATACCTTTCATTGTGTTGCATCGAATTTCATTTCAGACTTAACAGAAATCCTCAAAATTCAACAAATTGAAGTACTCACATTTAAAAGTATTCTTTGGGTGAATACTCATCAATGACCCAAGATTACCTATAAAGTATAAACGCTCAATCGAAGAAACTTCTTACTTCAGCGTTCAAAATTCAAATACCACATAAACATGTGTCTCCATGAGTACCAGAAAAGAGACAACTCACATTGACCTTGAATAGTATAGATCTTATTGCATTTTTAATAGACCAAAAACTCGTATTTCCAAACAAAATAAATTTGCATGTTAGTGCCTTCTAATAATAAATCGTGAATATTTGACGTATTCAAGATCATTTACGAAAAAATGGAGGTTCATTTTATCTTCTGAACATTAGACAGGTAACAGGCCATTGATATATAGTTTTGAATAGATGTCAAATAAATGAAAGTGAAGTGAGGTTTTCTATATTATTTTATTTCTATATCAATGGTGATGTGTAAAATAAAATGTGTATAAATCAAAATATGGGTACTAGATATAATAAAGGTATTATTATATCATTATTTGTTGTAGAATGAGGAAATATAGGGTTGCCTTTGAAATCTGTAGAAGAATCTGGAAGCTTATCTGGGAATTTATACCAGTATCATAAAATAACGAAAGAATTTAAAAACAACTTTGGGATCTGTCACTAGGCACTAACTACATTGCTAAGTCAAAGATTGCTAAGTGCTCAACAAGAAGCTAAAATGTATTTTCTTCAGAAATAAAATGACTTACATGACAGTTTTTCATTTGAACATATTGAAAGTGTGATGTTGATTGATATTCACTTTATTATATATTATAATATATATAATTTTACATTTGTGTGACTGATTCCTTTTCAGATGTTGAGGATGCATTTTCTTTATTACTCCTAGTATACAAGCTTTCAATTTATACAATGTACATTATAGTATGCAAATATTGCTAGAGCTGCCATGTGATTGCCAAGAAACTATCCTCTTGAACAGGAACTCATTCAATCACTACTGGTAAAGTTGATCTACAACAAATATTTCAAAACCTTCAAATTATCCTATATACTATATTTTAGCTCACCTCTACTTTATGTTTTATTATGAATATTAGCACGGATCAACGATCAACCTCATTAAAATCTTGAGACCAGCATCAAATACAATGATCTAATGATCAAATATACCATGTTCTCACCATGGCCTTTTTACCCCTGGATACCAGTTTCTCCTCATCTTTGAAGAAATACATCATCGCAGATAACTTATTTTTCACTCATTATTATGAGTATACTGATATATTGATGAAAAAAACTCAGTCGAAATATCAGGACCCCGAAAGTAAACACTGAAATAACATTACCTCAAAAAATTTCAACATAGTTCAAATTTTTTAGCGTTTCTCATCTGTTTCTATTTTTCTAATAGGAACTACTATGATCTATTTCCCATAAATTGTATCGAAATATGTTACTTTTCCATTATAAAATGAGATAATCGAGTTCAAAAAATCTCTATGGAGACTAAACTGATTAAACATGGGAAACTAATTTGTTTGGAAACATTTGAATCAAATTAGGAGTACCAACATAGATTTGACGTCTTAGTTGTCATTGCAGAACACTGCACTCAACTGTAGTTTATCATGTCATTCACGGATCCGCCATTCCGCCATCTACGAGCCAAAGGCTGAACTATTATAGTACTAGTTTTTGACGTGTTCACGTATTTTTTACATAATAAATCTGTTTTGCTCAAATCTCTGGAATTATTACATTTCGAAACTTAATATTCAGGCAGGACATAGCCCAATATGTGAGGTAGGAGATGATAAAATACTATCACATTCTGTGACAAAAAATTCTCAATGTTTACATTTTTCGATCGTCGATATATCTCTTCAACTAACGAGTTACGATTCCAAAAGTTGTCTTAACTTAGGTTGAACTTTCTTCTTCACGAACATATAATAGTTTTTGCGATTGGACTCATCGTTTGGCAGAAAAGTATCAACATAAAAAGGTCTGTTTGACGGTTCTTGTGAAACGCCCCTCTTAACTATTTTTGATTGATTACTCTGACATCTCTTGTCTCGCCGCCTTTGTCATCGAATACAGGACGATCAATGACTATTTTCCAACACTATTAATTATTCCTTTCCCTTTTCGTGAGAATATTTGATAGTCAAAATCCATCATTGATTTTAGAAATTATGAATTTGTTAAGAATTAATGGGGTACCTCCTTCCACTTCAATTTCTGAGGGTTTGAAATTCATCTGATGAAGGTAGCGTACTAAGTTGGAGTTGAAACTCATATTACGAAGTATAATTTTTCACTGGACAGAACAGTTTAGGCTATCTTCATCTATACGATGAATAATTGTTTTCGTGAGAATTTTTGATAGTCAAAATTCATTATGAATATCACAACAAAAAGTTCTCTACGTTGAGATATTCGTCTTGAATTAATACCATTCTCCAGTTATCATTTTTCATGACCTCTTGAAGGATCATGATTTTTGGTAATAGTCGAAATTACATAAAAATAGTTGATAGCATAATAGTTTCATGATGAAATGAATCAATATCTTTGAGAAAGAAGGTCTGCCTGACAATTATTTGCTCGAATTAATTGATAAAATGTGCTTGGAATATATCATATTTTGCCTTCAAAAATGATTACATCCCCAAGCAAAAGGTTGAATCAACCAAAATTTACCAAGAACTCAATCGTCGAAAAGGCAATTGTGAAAACCTTAAACTGAAATTTACGCTTGGCAGGTCAACAATAGTTCCCGTAGTAACTACTCAGAAAAGAAATCGTGAAGAGGACCAATCACCAAACAAATCGACCACCAAAATAACTAAAGGAAATGCATCCCATTCAAAACAGTGAATATATCATTTTGGAACTGTCACGGTAATGCGAACGTTCATAACTTAGTGAAAGAATCTCTCAAATTTGATATCCTTTGTCTTTCTGAAACTTGGCTAACACACGACATCTCCTTAAAACCCGCATTTCTAACTGAATTCAACTGCATAACTTCACACGCGTTAGGTAGACCCAGCGCTGGCTTATGTATTTTTTATAATAATAATTTCAGTGTGGATATATTATATAAAAGTAATTTTTTATTAGCTGTCTCATCACTTCCTGTAACTACAAGTTCATTTTATGTAGTCTTTACATCAATCCAACATTGGATTTGGGGAATACTCTTGATGTATTACAAGTATTATTGTCAGAACTTAACGAAAGATTTGTCGATACCATGATTATTGTAGGAGGGGATTCCGATTGTATGATTTCTGATAACAGCACTACACCTAGTGAATTAATTGAATATACAAATATTTATCAAAACAGATCAAGCCTAGACACTAAACTTAACTCTAGAGGTAAGCAGTTAATTGATTTCATGTACAGTAACCCATTTTCAGTTATGAATGGCAGATCTTCATCAGAAATGCCAGGTAAATTCACATTTTATGTCAGCAAATTGGGCAAGAGTGTGGTAGACTTGATTTGGGTGAACAATGTTTTTCTTTCTGAAGTGACCGATTTTTTTGTTGATGAAGATGATTTCATGTCTGATCATTTTCCAATTAACTTATTGATTAATTATCACACAACTCCCCCAAACCCCTCAAAAAATAATCTTCCAAATATGGATGAAAGTCAGCGTCTCGTGTAGATGGACTATAATGGATGGACTATAAACAAAGAATGAGACAATCAAATAGAGCCTATTTCATCTCTAATCCAGTGAAATCATTCTCCAATATCTGCTCGGCTATAACAGAACATCCTCTGACATAGATTTGATCCACTCTAGTAAATTTTCCAACAATGATTCAATGAAACATTACAATAAAACATGGTTCGACTCTGTATGTGTCTATGCTAAGAAAAATATAAGGGAAGCACTTAAAGTTTATAAGAATCAAAATTTTCTAAAAAATTTGAGAAAAAATCATATTGACCTGAAAAATTAATATAAAAAACTCACCAAAGTGAAAAAACAAGATTATGAAAATGCAATAATTGACCAGTTGTCGAATGTAGATAACCTTAAGGAATTTTTGTTAACATTTAAACAATTCAGAAGTGATGTTTCCCTTAAAAAACTTCTGGTTCATACCTGGGAATGTTTTTATGAAAAAGTATACCTTGTCAAACAAATATCCACTATAAGTTTTCATGATGCCACACACCCCTTTCTGGATTCCCTTTTCACAAATGATGAACATTACGGTGTCCTCAGTAAGTGTTAAAACGATAAGTCGCCAGGTTCTGATGGAATCCCTTATGAATTCTTCAAATACCTCCATAATAATTGGATTATTTATCTTACAGCTTTATTTAATAATAACTTTGAGTCTGCCACAATTTCAAAGACATGGTGCATAATTACACTCTCTATGTTACACAAAGTGGGCCCGCAAGATAGTCCAGTAAACTATAGAGGTTTAGCGTTGGTTAATTGTTGTGGTAAGATATTTACTAGCCTCATACTTATGGGTTGACAATTGTAAGATCTTACCAGAGTGTCAGGCAGAATTTCGTGCCGGACGTGGTTGTGTTGACAGTGTTTTCACTCTCAGCTCGATTATTAACTCCCATATCAGGTTGAAACCCCGCAAAATTTTTGACATATTTGTAGATTTTAAAAGAGCCTTCGACTCTGTGAAACATTGTTTGTTATGGTTGAAATTGTTCAACTTGGGTATCTCTGCTAATATCCTCCGTGTATTAATGCTATTTTATTCTCAGGATACTGTTCAAATCGAGGGCTCTGATCGGCTTTGATGGTATAACTAAACCCTTTAATGGAACTACTGGTGAATTACAGGGTGAACTGTTGAGTCAGTTATTATTTGCGTTATTTATCGCTGACTTTGAAAAATTTTTCATGACAATGGAGCTCATGGGGTGATCATTGAAGATAAGAACGATGTCTTAGCAATATTATATGCTGATGACCTTGTCATTCTGGCTAATTCCGAAATCGATGTAAAGAGAAAATAAAAAATTCTGGAAAAATATTGTTTATTGTATTATTTCAATAACTCAAATCTCTGTAACCAATAAATATATATATCTGGAAGTAATATTTACCTCTTATGGTCTTTTCCACGAAATATCCATAGTCACTTCTAATGAGGAGAAACAAGCGGTGGGGTCTAGTTTGCCTATAATGTCAAAAGCAAGAATTGATACTTGGTATTCTAGAATTGAAATTATTCACTCGCTGGCTCTTAGCGGCTTATTGAACTTCATCACAGTCAGGTATTTTTAAATTTTAGAACGAGGTCAACTTAATTTTTTGAAAAGAGTTCTCCTAGTTCCCAATAATACACCAGATGCGATTGTTCGTTTAGAAACGGGAAGAGTAAAAATTGCTTTCAATATATTCACGATGACTCAAAATTTTTACAATGGAAAGCTATCGGTATCCTAAACTCTGTCTACAACAACAACTACGATTGATTAATGGTGCTGATGCCAGATATAATTGGCTACTGCGAATAAAACAGTTTTTTGTAGATATAGACAGTATTGATTCATGGAGAAACCTAAGTAATATCAACAAGAAATCTAGAAAACAACTATTATTCAAATATCACGCATACTTTCATAATTCGGATATTTCTATCGCCTCCCGTTTCCAGTTTTTGTCCATGTATAACTTATTTGATATCTGAAATGTTCCTAGTACTCACTTATTATTGAAATTACCTATCCAGGTCACTCGTACTCATGCTCAATTGCACATTGCAACTGAATGCACGATTACATTCACTTTAAATGGAATTGTTTACAAAATTGATCCAAACTCATTATGTTCTGTATGCAATACGAACCAAAAAGAGACACTTATTCTTATACTTTTTTAATGTCCCATATATAATGTAATGAAACAAAATGTCGCTTGTCTTCAGGATATTGAGTCATTGATAAGTGCCTTTCGAAATATCACTATTCCTGATGCTGAATCAATCTCTGCTTATATCTGGAATATTCTCAAGCTCTGTTCATTCATTCTAGCCGAATAATCCAACATAGTTTACAACATATATTTACTTAATTTAAGACATGTGTTCAAGTCCATTGTATATCTTTCTTATTGCTCTCAATGCTGTATTGTTGTTATTATTAGTGTTAGATTACTATATTCAATTCATGGTGTTAATTTAATAGTTTATTCTTTTCTCACTTGTATTCATTGCTGTAAACCATGTTTTTGAAGCAATTAAAATTTATTGTTATTATTATCATCATATTTTATCTGGCTTACTTCCTATTTCTGGTTTATATTTGAACCTAAGGTGGTCCTCGATATATTTTCTCAATTTTATTTTTCATTTTGAATCAAAACATCGTTTCGTTTCTCGCAATATTTTCCCTTCAATTCCTCCATTCAGTATTTGCGACGTGAATGAAAAAATATCAGGAATGAACAATGGTTTGGGAGGGCTGAATAGGTTTTCATTTGTAGCTAGCGCGAACTCTTGAGATAAATTGTCAAATTTTCCGTTATACTTTATATCGAAACAAATGAAAATATCTGACTTTTTCATTCTTTCAAACTCCATTTTAGATGTGATCAAATGATATGCTTTTGAAATAACAATTATTCGATATCATAGACAAACTGTCTCAATCTTCAGCTCAATGAAAATGAAATATTCACAGATTTTCGATTCATTGCTAGGAAGGGAGCTCTGATATTCAATTGTTCCAGTTTTTTTCATTCACCATCTATACTCGGAAATATCAACCTGAGAAAAACATAACAAGAGAAATAGTAGTAATATTTGGGGCCGCGCTCAGAAATGTTGTTTTAGAAATATATTTTTCAAATGGTTTTTCTTGAGCTAACATTATCGATACCTTACCAGTATCTGAACTCAATTCCAAAAAATCATCTTTGCGTGAGTTATGAGCTGTAATCGTCAGGGTACCATGCTATATGAGTTGTTTAGAATGACAGGTTTAACAACTGCGAGAGTAGTTCACCATGCCCAATGTGAGTCAAAGGTATGTCAGATATTGTATATATTTCTAAAGAACCTGCAACCAACTGTGTTTGAACATAAATTCTTAAATTCTTAAGGAACATGCTTTATATATATCATGTGACGAACTATCAGGAACCATTATTAGATCATTTCGCAAGTATATAAAAATGATACTACTCAGTCCACGTTTCATTTGATGAACAACTAGGCCCGGTTCATATACTGTTGATTTTATCCACCAGTTTGGTATCCGTTACATTGAAGAATATAAACTTTGTTTGTGATGGATTTCAAATTTCAATGGAAGTCAGCTGCTGGATGAAAGTAATTATGTTGTTGATAAACCGACTTTTTCAAAATAACCGGTGAATAGGCAACTACTGACAGATACATTGCTATTGATAAACCAGTCGTCAATCATAGGAGACTGAAGGAATGAAGGGAATAGGAAACCTACATACTAGCTTGAAACCTATGCACATATTAGGGTTCGTGAATATCTTATCAGACTATTGTTTTGGTTGAATTGCTTACATCATGCTTAATGTTGCCCACTTGATTCGATATTAAGAGTAATAGTTTTGGAAATTGTTTTATCCCAGATAACACACATTCGCCTAAGGACGTCCTCTAATAGTCTCCAAAAGACTGTAGAGGATGTTCTATATTCTACATCCTGAGAACGTAACTAGGCTCAGAATTTTTGACATAATTGTCCCACATTAGTCTTTTCAGCGGCAGCCTGGGGATGTGGATATGTGTGGGCCTATATGGATGTATTCTGATGATATTTTCGTCTTTAAATATGAATAGGTACTCATGTGAAGTTAGGAGCAATTGATCGGAGTATGTTCTACTCATAAAAATAATTGAAAAAGGTAAATATTTTTATGTAAATTTCATCTCTTTCAAGTCACGAGATATATATACATATATATATTTTTAAATCGAATTATAAATTATCAAAATCGGACGAAGCGTTTTTTATTATTGAATTAATTTTTAATTATTAGATATTGGTTGGTTCTCCACTCCATATGAATTTTTCATTTTAGAAGTGAGCTATATATTTCAAGAAAAAATATCTTGTCCATTATTATTGAAAAAAAAATATAAGTATTTCAATTTCAATAATAAAAATAATTGTTGTTCAAATCACATTGGAAGTTAAACATAAGTTATAAGTTCACGGAATAGCGACATTGCAATGAGGAGGTAAGTTGAATCACAGAAGTCAAGCAACAACAGCAGTGGCTAGGATTCGGATGGGTGACCATGATAGCGCTGATTTTTTTTATTTTTTTAATTTTTTTTCATTTTCATCAGTTCTCAGATATGCTCAAAAGTCATTCTGAGAATAATAAATACTCAAAAAAGGCATAACTGGAGTGAATAAAAAAAGTAAGACCTCGTGGGGATCTTCTGAGACGTTATTTGAACGTGGAAAATGGTAACAGGAGGACGTCCTAGGGACGTTCTTTGAAAGCCTCTCGACGTATTGAGGACGTTAATGTGACCGCCTCAGAAGATCCTCAAAAGGTTTTTGTGTTATCTGGGATCTCGGCTACTTTACGGTATGTCACATGTCTTGGAGCATATGCGAATAGGATGTCAACACAGGCGAAAACATTTTGCTTTCACGAAACTCCAAATTACCTCATTCAATCATCTCAGGTCTACTCAATAATGATGTGAAAAAGAACTTTCAATGAATTGTTTTTATTCAATGTTCTCACATTAATTTCGTTGAAGTTGATATCAATTAGGAGCAGATTTTTAGGGACGATCCTATCACAGTGCACAGTTATTCATAGAGTTCCTATGTTAAAAATTGTCTCAGAATGTGCTTTGCACGAGTTGTGATTCATCAATTCTTGTTCGAGATGATCCTGATGAATTCATCCATCCGACATACGATATTTCGTATGCATTGGCATCAAACCGAGAGGCGGAAGTTTAGTGGGAACCGATCCAGATGGGAGTAAAAAGTAACCCTCAGGTCAATCTATCCCCAAGACGGGTCTACTAGCATTCCTTAACTCCACCTGCTTCCGCAAAAACCACTAATGGGTTTTCAAGCGTGCTAAAGTGCTCTCAGAAACTGATAGCTCTGTGTACTACAACATATTCACAACTTTGTCTGCGGCACGCCTTCTTAAGTGCTTTTCGTGGGTCATAATTTCGAGTGAATTATCGTAATCGGGTTGTAAACAAGAATGTAACCTCTTCTACTTGCGTTCTTGAGCGTTGTGTTTTGAGTAGCAAATATAGTTTCAGAACGTTAATGCGTCATTTTGAACGCCAGATGGTTACTCTCATTTTATTCCACAAATAATGTGAAAATACATCCATAATGGTCCATAGTGCTTATTTAGGACTCAATTTGATGTTTCAAAAAACTTCGAAATAGTTCGATTCTTATATGATGGTTGAAATCGCAGTACATAATACATGGGATAATCAATACACCTGCTTATCTGTCCCATCAAAGTTTGTCTACTATAGTTCAGTATCTACATAATAACCACATCCCATCTCCCACTGATGCAGTATTTGTGTATCAATACATGTGCTAATACGGCTGCATTCCAAGAAACGATTGGAAACCATGTTTTTTTCGGGCAAAAATGACAATATCATGGCGGCATTAATCTGATTATGGCTTTCGAATTTTGAGCTTATTAGACTCATTTTCAATAACATAGCATTTCGTCTTTTCAATACAGGATTCATAATATAAGAAAGATTCGATTTTTTCATTCGAATACATGTCAATTCAGGACCACAGGTACGTCCTAATAAACAATCTATATTTGAAGTAAAATCCGTGCTGCAGCATTTCCGGTTCGGTAGGATATATTCCATTACATATTTGAGTTCTACGTATCAGTTTCAAACATATTGTTTGATTCGTTCTATCAGAACTTCAATCGTTTTTGAGTTATCACGAGTTTCGTGAAAATTTCATGTTTGCACTGATGCTATTTCAAAATGATTATCTCCCTAAATTCCACCAGAGTTACTCATGATGATCTCGGAAGTGCGATTCAAAAATACCTCAGAAATCATACCGTGTGATTTAAATTATATTATCTTTTGGAGGAGAAAATATAGTATGGCGCCCAATAAATTATGTTGATTATTGTTGTCTGAAGACGAATTGTCGGACAGCGAATCTGAATATACTATAATCTAGCAGATGGGAATTGTCAAGAGGTACAAGAATAATTCAATTTTGATTTTTCTAAAATATCTTCAAAACTTGTCCAATTGCACATTCTGGTGATCTAATTTGAATCATGAAGAAGATATAATCTTCTACTCCTACAAAATTGTCAACTCCAGTGTTCTACTAGTGTATTATTTCAGACACATGCCTATTATTCATCATGTATAACTATTTCTTCGCTTCATCATGTATTATTTTATGATGTTTCGTTCATTTAAACGTTGATATGATTTGTATTGAAGATATTCAAATAGCAGTATCACAAACGCTTTGTATGAGTTGTGGTTATAATATATATATATATGTGTATATATAAAAAAATGAAGTTGTTTTAGTTTTCAATAAATATCTTTATTCTGACATCACTCAAATTATTATTTCCTGAAAAAGGCTTTTCTAAGTTATTTTTCAAATTGGTTATGGGCCCAGACACTATCAATTAATATATACAGTTCCATTAGAAGATTCATAGCAATTAAGATGGACTCAGAAATAACAAAAATTTCTAAGCTCCAGGGGACAGAAAACTGGTCTGAATGGAAGTTCGTCATTAAGGTGTTACTGGTTTCGAATGAAATATTCGATGTAGTGTCGGGAGAAAGAAGAAAACCAGAAGGAAATTTAAAAAGGACGAAAGCAGACACATTTGCACAAAAAATAATTGTAACAACTGTTGAGCGACAACCTATCCAGCATTCGATGAACTGCGAAAGTTCAATGGAAATGTGGAACAAGCTTCACACCATATATGAACAACGAACGGAATCGAGTTTATATCACATTCAGCAAAAATTTTTCGAATACACAAAAAGTTCCTCTGATGATATTGCAACACATATCTCAAAACAAGAGAGTTTTGGGCAACAACTAAAACAGTTTGGTGAACCTGTTGCAGAATCTATGATGATGACAAAGATTTTGGTCACTCTACCAGATTGCTATAGTCATTTTCATAGTGCGTGGGAATCAGTAGAAGATATTAAAAAGACATTAAATAATTTAACATCACGTTTACTTATGGAAGAATCAAGAATATTGAACAGGCAAGATTGTGAGACAGAAAACATGTCTGCCTTGTCAATGAAGAAAGGGAAACGAAATAAGAAGAAACCTGGAAGATGTAATTTCTGCAAGAAACCAGGACATTGGAAGAAAGATTGCTGGCACTTGAAAAACTCGTCGAAAAATGAAGAGAAAGTGGCGAGTTTATCAGAAAATTGTGAATTGGCAGGTCCGTCAATAGCATTTTTTGAAAATATGTCATGCAACACGTCATGTGAAAATATTAAATGGTATGCAGATTCCGGAGCCAGTGACCATATGACGAGTCATTTGGAATGGTTCAGATATTTCAAGAAGTTTGACCAACCTGTGCAAATACGTATTGGAGATGGAGGTATCATATATGCAAAAGGAAGAGGACATATTGATATCCTTTCATTCGCTGAAGGAAAATGGTCCCCATGCCATTTGGAGAATGTATTGTGGGTTCCACATATTCATCTCAATCTCTTTTCTTTGAGATCGGCCATGGATAAAGGTTTGACAATGTCACTGAACAAGAATAGTTGTGAGTTACACAAAAATGGCCACGTAGTAGCTGTAGGAACCAGAAATATGCGGCTATATGAGCTATAATTCCAAGTGAACGTACCAAAGAAAACTGTATTTGAAGAAATGACCAATGTTGCACAGACATAATCTACAATGAAGCAGGTAGAGAACAATACTTTGAAAATTCGGAATAAGATGCTCAAATTGTGGATACAACGGTTAGGACATCAAAATGTTGAACATGTGAAATAAATTCTAAAATCCATAAATGTTCCTGTCAGTGCTGAAGCGGAATTAGAGTGCGATGCATGTATTTTGGGAAAACAACATTCGAGTCCTTTCTACACAACGGGGACGAAAACTCACTATTGTGGTGAAATAATCCACTCTGATGTATGTGGGCCAATGGAGAAAATCTCAGTTGGAGGCTCCAGATACTTCGTTTTGTTGAAGGATGATTATAGTCACTACAAAGTGATATTTTTACTGAAGCATAAATCTGAAGTTGCAGAAAAGTTGAGGATATTTATAAGGTTATTCAAAACACAAACAGGTCAGAAAGTTGAAGTTTTGAGAACTGATTGTGGAACTGAATATCTCAACAAAGATGTAGGAAAATTATTACATGATTTTGGTATAATACATCAACATTCAGTCCCATATACAACCCAACAAAATGGTTCTGCAGAGAGAGAAATCAGAACAGTTCGTGAAGCTGCAAGATCATTGCTACAAGCTAAAAACCTAGATTCTAAACTTTGGGCTGAAGCTGTTAACTCGAGTGCTCACATACTGAACAGAATAGGAACCAGTAGTATCCAAGGAGAAACTCTTCATGAGATGTGGTTTGGTATGAAGCCAGATATTCAACATTTGAAGGTGTTTGGAACAAAAGTATTCACATACGTTCCAGAACAATTAAGAACAAAATGGGATTCTCGAAGCAAGATTTGATTCGTAGGATATTCTGAAAATATAAAGGGATATAGAATATACTTCGCAGACAAGAACACAGTAGAAGATAAAAGAGATGTGATATTTGATCGTGAAGATTCAGACACATCAGGAGATTTATACGAAAAGGAGAATAATCAGAAACTTCAATCATCTAGTGGAGATAAACCAGTGCAGTTAAGTTTGCATCAAATTGGAGTTTTTTTAGTTTTCAATAAATATCTTTATTCTGACATCACTCTAATTATTATTTCCTGAAAAATGCTTTTCTAAGTTATTTTTCCAATTATTTCCATATAATTTGAGAAATCGCAATACCTCAAGTGTGAATGGACAACAGAGACATATATATAGACATATTATTATGCTATGTTGGTGATGGAAGATCAGGAACCGAAAAGTTATCAGGAAGCTATTAGATCAGAAAAATTGAATGAATGGCGAGAGGCAATGGAATATTAAATGCATTCATTGATAAAAAATGTTACTTGGACTCTGACGACATTACCAAAGGGCAAGAAATCAATAGACAACAAATGGGTGTTTAAAATTAAACGAAAATCTAATGGAGATATTGATAAATATAAAGCCAGATTAGTGATAAGAGGGTTTTCACAAAGAAATGGTATCGACTATCAGGAAACTTTCAGTCCTGTAGTGAAACTTGACTCTATTCGAACTATATTAGCTATAGCAGCTTTGGAGGAATTACATCTGAAGCAGTTTGATGTAAAAACAGCTTTTTTATATGGAGATCTTGAGGAAGACATATATATGAAGCAACCTGAAGGCTACGCCGACGGAACAGATAGAGTTTGTGAATTGAAACGCAGTTTATATGGTTTGAAACAGGCACCGAGATGCTGGAATAAGAAATTTGTAGCATTTCTTCAATGATTTGATGTCAATCCGAGCAAAGCAGATTCTTGTGTTTTCATCAGGAATAGGGGAATCAACAAATTGATGCTTGTAGTATATGTCGATGATGGACTCTTAGCAGCAACCAAGGAGAAAGACATTGAGATTCTTCTGGAATACATGCAAACCGAATTTGAAGTAAGAATTAGTGACTTAGACTATTTTCTTGGACTTGAAATCAACAAAAATAAGGATGGGTCTATATTTATTCATCAGACTGCATATGCAAACAAACTCGTGAAGAAATTTGGAATGGAAAATGCAAAGATTGCTACAGTTCCGGCAGACATACATACAACAATAAGTAGAAACCCAGTGACTAAAAATGCAGTGGGAGTTCCTTACAGAGAACTCGTTGGCTGCTTGATATATCTGACAATAGCTACTCGTCCAGATATAGCTTTTGATGTCAGTAGTGTCAGTCAATTTTTGGAAAATCCTTCAATGATTCATTGGAATGCTGCAAAGAAAATATTGAGCTATTTTAAAGGTACATGCAACTTTGGACTTTATTTTGCAATCAAGAAAAACGAATTATTGCTTCTACAAGCGTTTTCTGATGCAGATTTCGCTGGCGATGTTGATAACAGAAAATCAACCACAGGTTTCATATTGAAACTTGCTGAATCTCCGATTGCATGGAGTTCAAGAAAACAATGTTCAGTAGCACACTCAACAACGGAAGCAGAATATGTTGCTGCAAGTGAAGCAACCAAAGATTTAGTTTGGTTCAGACTACTTCTTCAAGAATTACTGTGAAACTGTGAAGTTTGTTTTATTCATGGATAATCAAAGTTCTATACGTTAAGTCAAAAATCCTGAATATCACAAAAAAACCAAACATATTGATATACGTTACCATTTTATCAGAGAGAAATTTGAAGATAGAATGATGGACATCCACTATATTGAATCAAGAAGACAAATCTCCGATATCATGACGAAACCATTACCGAGGCAGTCGTTCGTGAAATTGAAGAGTTTAATTGGAATAAGATGTTTAAGTGATACTCATTTGAGTGGGAGTATTGAAGATATTCAAATAGCAGTATCACAAACGCTTTGTATGAGTTGTGGTTATAATAGATAGCTATGTGTATATAAAAAAAATGAAGTTGTCTTCTGACATCACTCAAATTATTATTTCCTGAAAAAGGCTTTTCTAAGTTATTTTTCCAATTATTTGATTCCTCGTAGGAATTTCAATATAGTATAATATATTGAATAAAAGTATCGAAAACAATTTTCAAGACTCAATTTTTGATAAAAAGTCCTACAAAGAGCCTCAGGGCTCAGTACTCTATTTGACTTTGCGGTTGCCTCGAGCGCCAGTTTTTTTGAAGTGTTATACTTCACTTGCTTCCAGAACTAGAAACTCTTCGGAAGGCCCTTGGGTAGCTAACAGTGGAGAAAGTATACAGGGTAAGTCCATATAATGTCCATATAATGTCTGTAAACCAGAGGTCAGATAGGTAGAATGGTATAGCAAGTTATTGAGGAAATGTAGTCTTGAAACACCTTCCTTTAAACTGATGGTTTCTGAAATGAAAAGAAAAAAATTTAGGAAGTATCAGGAAATACTCAAGTTAAATGAGTAAATAAGATTTACACAGGCCTACAGGTAAAATCAAATCACAAAATACCTACAACGTAATTTATTTATCAATTTATTACATTCAGCAGGCCCAAGAAGCCCATTTACAGGTGTACATAATTATCAGCTAAGTGATTAGAACAAATTATTATACTATTATATTGAATATAAGAAATCATTGTACCTATACAATATCAATTTGGAATTGAGTTGAGAATAACACGTTTGAACTGTGCAAATGATAAAAAGAAAATATCGACATTGGGCACATTGTTCACAATTCTAGACATTGTTGTTATAGGCGAATGAAAATTGTGCAGTGTGTTTGGTACAGGATGGTGAAATGTGGAACATGCACGTGACGAAACTCGGGGAACATTGAACATTATTTGTGATAAGATGTGTGAACTGTCTATCTGATTGTGTATGATTTTATAAATTAAGCACAAGTCCCTCGTTTCACGATGTTTTTTGAGAGATATCAAATTGAACTCAGATAAGAAGAGATCATAATTATAGCCTCTAGCGGGATAAATACCATGCCTTTTGAAGTATGCAAACTTCAAGAATGTCTTCTGTACATTCTCAATAGCATTGATATATTTGTCATGAAAAGGATTCCAAACAACACTACAATATGTAACGGGAAGTTTTTCATCCCGTTACTTTCAGCTACCATTGCCCGTCCCATTGCTACGCCCATGGTACTAAAAATGTTGAGGTATTGTCTCCTGTCGGTCAGGTCAGAAACTACGGTATAATTGGCTCTCTTTCAAACCTGCGATGCGCGGATAAGCCCTTCTTTTTCTGGAGAATCACGTGTTGACTGAAAGACGAGACGATCGGGATTCTTGACGAGGATTCGTTCTCTTTGGATGCAAATTTTGCAGGAAACACATCGTTGATTTTGAGTGCTTCTTTTTGGCTTTCTGGAGAAACTTTTTCTAGAGGTGAGATGTTGAATTCACTAAATACACAATAAGATTGTCATATTAATTATGGATTACTGAAATTTTTCAATTTGTCTGCTTATTTTCAGGATATGATTACCTTTTCGTTTTGAGAAGTTTAAGCTTGGTGAAAGCACGCCATTTTGTTTCATAAAAATGATAAAGTTTTGATTTCAAATTAAGATTATTTCGTTAATCATTGAATAGAATCAATTGATTTTATCTTAATCGTAATCAGCTAATTGATTAAAAGTACGGAGATATCGTATTTTTCATATATCTAGTTTTTTTTCTTGATCATTACGATTACCGGTATCTGGTGTGATCATTTTTTTTATGCGTGCTGAAGGCTGAGAAACTTTCTTTTCTGCTTTGTTTTTTTTTACTTCGTAGATAAATCTAGAAGATACTAGTGAGGAAACGAAAGGTTTGAAATACTCTCTGATGTAAGAGAACAGACTGGTGCAGAATTATCTGACCATTTTCAAGGAACAGGAAGCTAAACATTGGTAACCAGGATCATCGAGGAATTTGAGCTCAGGTGAGTGATGCATTGTTATATTCAGTAAAATAAATCAGATAGTGCATAACCTCACCTGTGCTTTCCTTTCTCACCTCGAGAATTGGTTACACTGTTTTCTTTCTTTCCTGTAGTTATTCAGTAAGATAAGCAAATAAATTGGAAAATATAATTTCATCACTTTCCTTACTTTAGTGAATAAAACATCTCACAACTCATCAAAGAAGCCTCAGGATTCTCGATTGTTTTCTTAAAGAAGGAGCATCTATTTTCCTTTCTTATCTCAAGATTTCCCTTTTCTAACCACTGTGATTTTTCAGATTAAGATTGGCGTATTATAATTTCCAAATTGAGATTCGACATAAATCAGCAATAATTATTTCAGATTTTCTGTCTTTGAAATCAACTTTTCAGATTTTCTTGGTCTTTAAAAATTAACATTGTCATCATATGATTGAATAGACCTACAGTTGATTTTATTTGGTATTGATTTATTTCTTTAATTGAGGAATTGATGAGATTGTGATTACTTGAACCCAAAGGTTCCATTGTCTTCTCTCTTCTGTGGTAACACCATACTGCTGTAAAATTGTCTGCACAGGAACATCTGATACTATCAAGGAGGACTATATCTGGGATGAGAAAGAGCCACTAAAGTAGTCGAATCAACCTTCTTTGCTGAGACCTGATTTTTACAAGATACTCCCTACCTAATATCGAAAGGACCACTGAATCACATGAAAGGCTGCTAGAACCTCTTCTTGAGATCTCATCGTTGGTGTTGGAGAAAGTCCTGAGCAGGACAATAGGTATTAGAAATCATCAGGAGGAATACGACTGAGTAAGTGAGCTCCCAAAATCCTGTTCACGAACGAGCAAGTACAGTCAGACAGAAGAAACCTTGTTAACCCAGAATGAGCACCTCTTCGATTTTGTGAAACAAATTTCATTGATTTTCCTCAATCAAAGATCATAGACTAACTTTGTTATTCCATTATCTCCATTAATATTGTTCATTCAATTTTTTTTAGATTATATTTACACATTCACCAAGTAGTGAATTTCAGACAAAGCTTATATCCACTTTGTGAATTCCCAAAACTTCAATTTGTTATTTTCATCAGTATTTACTGTCACGATCATTCTAAATTCTTGTTAGTATATACATAAATGAAATTAGTTTGTTTTATTTTCTATTTGAGAATACACCACCACTGTGAGAATTTCTTACTTTAGAAAGGAATATCAGCTCTTTTGATTATTTTTTTTTTGGCATCTTTTAAGTAAAAAGATCCTGGCGCCCATTATTTCTCTCGGAATATAGTATCTTTATCTTCAATAAGAAAAAGGAATTCTCACAGAAAATCCTTACCCACAACCCTCCCGTAACAATCTGAGCAGCCCAAAGGCAAGAGCAATAAAAGCTATATAAACCTCTTTTATATATTGAAAAAAATATATAGAAAAAGTAGTTTACAAATACTCAAGTTTGCTCCTGACTAACGAAAGATATAAGCTTTTCAGATAATCGAATGTGATGAAGTCTTTACAGTAACGTATCAGAAAACCTAACTTTTTTATTGAACTTGAAATTATATGGTCAAAATGATGGGAAAATGTGAGTTTTTGATCAAACATGACACCTAAGTCCTTCGCATCTTCATCAACTCGCACAAGAGAATTTCCATAGAGCCTATAATTATATGTAAGTGGAACAATTTTACGAGTGAATGTCATAACTTTACATTTATTTATATTCAGATGGAGTTTTTTTTGATTGCACCAATTACTCAGAGAATCCAAGTCTTCTTGCAATACAATGTAATCCATTTCATCTTTGATTTCTCTGTAAATTTTCATATCATCAGCAAATAAAAGTTTATTAGATTGAATATGGTCAGTGATATCGTTTATGAAAATAAGAAATAGTAATGGTCCAAGGTTTGATCCTTGAGGGACACCTGAGGAAGCTGTAAAACAGGAAGACTTTATCCCAACACATTCAACATACAGACGACGATTAACCAGGTATGATTTGGGAATCAATTGTATATTCATTGAAATACCAAAGCGTGATAACTTCTTTAGTAGTTGATGATGCGAAACACGATCGAAAGCTCTACTAAAATCAGTGTAGATTACATCAACTTGATTTCTCCGGTCTAGGAAATCCGATATAAATTGCGAAAAAATACAAAGGTTGGATACAGTGTTCCTAGCCTTGACAAAACCAATGGAATGAAAATCAGAAAATCAGTTGCTGAAATATATAATAAAACTCTGGGAACCGGGCGCACCCAGTTTTATACAGCCTTCTGCACGTGTGGGGGCTCCACGTGCGGTGACCTCTTTTTTCCCCTTACTCGTGGGAACCTCATGGATTCAAATAAAACAAAAAAATCAAGAAGGCGCCACAGACAAACCCCAAACCCCGACCCCTCCACCCAGGCGGGCCCTCCTGTAGGGTCCACTGGAACCACATCCCCATTGGCGGGCTCCACATTGGGGTCCTCCGGCGTGGCCCATACCTCTTATCCTACCTTAGTAAGCCCATGGTTCATGGATAAGAGCCAAGTTTATATCGAGCTCCCTGAGCCTCCTGCAAAGAAGAGCCGTAGAGTCCCTTCCGTGTTGGATGTTGGCTTGCAGGAGCCTCAGGGGTCCGGAGGAGTAGGAAGAGGAGACCGCCATTAACGCGGCCTCTTATTGTCTGGGGCTGTCAGGGCCACTTACGTTACCCTGTTCACCCCCTTCCTGACCAGTCTCTGACCGAATATCATTTCGATCGTCCGTCAGAGTCCCGTCCTCTGAGTCGAGGATATCTGCCATTACAGCAGCCTCCTCCGTTGTTTGGCTCGGCTCCGCAGGAGGTGGAGTGGTGACTCCTACAGCGGGTATCGAGCCGTCGGACACCACAGTCTCCATTGGATTGTCTGTCGCAGGGGCAGGAGAGTCATCCCAGCTTATCGCCGCCTTGGTGGCACCGAAAAACAGGGATCCGTTAGCCGCCCTGATGTTGTTGACGGACTCGGTATCCATCCCCACCACCAGGCTGAGGCCACGCTTCTCCACCCTCCTGCTCCAAACCCTCCATTGCTGGGTTGATAGCCCTAAGTTGTGTCTGTCCAGGGCATTGAAGATGACCTGGTTTGACGATCTTATTGGGATCCAGATTACCGTTCTTCATAGTCTGAAACTTTCTGGATCAACCGATATGAGGTTGATGTCTTCCCAGGGTCTGATGTTTATCAGTATCCTGAGAAGCCTATCCCTCGTCTCTGCATTAGCTGCAGTGACTAGTATTTGCCCTCTACACAGTCGCGTTGAGGCAAACTGTAGCGGGGGCGCATTTGCTGCCGTTGGTGTGCTAATAATAGCCATCAGAATAGCGTCGAGGAACTCTGTCAGTTGTTCCTCCGTGAAGGCCACGTTTGTCTGCCCCTTCCGAGAGATAACCAGCTGCAGAGCTCTGTTCGCAGATGCTACCTGCGCGTAGCCTCGCGGGCCACCTGCGTCCTGTCCCATTTGTTTGGGGCCAGGTCGTGGTCGCTTGGCCACACGCGCGATATCATCGGGTGTGGAGCCGGGGGTTCTAGTCCTTTTCAGATCCTCCGGCTTTTTTGTCTCGGTTTCAGGAGTAACGATGTTCCCCGTAGAGGAGCCTTTATCGCCGTTCCTGTCCGTTGACCCTATGTTTTTACCACCGACCCTTTTTACGGAGCCAGTGGAGGTGGATGGTTGGACGGGCACTGCTGACGCTATTGCCCGTCTTGCTTTCCTCCTTCTCTTTTTGTCCGACCCGCGGACATTAGATTTAACCTTCACCTTTTCTGAGGTTCAAGCGAGTTCTGCCAAAGTGGCTGTTTGGTTCAACGCTGAGCCAGGTTGGGTTTGTACCGAGTTCCCCAGTATGAGGCCCGTCGGATACGGAGTTGCAGACCCCACGAAGGAGCTTGCTTGGGTGAGAGGGAGAGTGAACCCTGGTGTTGGGCCCACTGCTGTTGGGTTGGTGGTAGCTGGGGACCCCGTGAGGAAGCCCGCCAGTGTGGTTGTGGTTGGGCCCATCCGCATTGGTTCGCTGTACTACTGCACCTCCGAAACAAGGCCCAGAGCATGCATTCACGAGAAAGGTGTCGACGTCACTCCGCTACCGAACTTCTGTTATAGAGACCTGGTAGCGGTGAAGATTAAGATGGTCGATGAAACAAACAGGAAGGTACAAGAAATCATAGTAGGCTCCGCGTACTTTTCTTATGAAACAGACAACCCTTCACAAGAGGTGTTATCATTGAAAAGACACTGCGAGGAGAGGGGGGTGCCCCTTCTGTTGGGTTGCGACGCTAACTCTCACCACACAGTGTGGGGTTTTCGCGACGTGAACCCGAGAGGAACAGCACTCCTAGAATTCCTAAGTTCCAGTAAACTGAAAATTCTCAACAGAGCATCAGTGCCCACTTACTTCACGCCATTGGCTAAAACAATTGTTGACTTTACGTTATGTTCTTCAGTATTGACGGAGAGCATCGGCAACTGGTATGTGTCAACGGAAGAATCCTTAGCGGACCACCGGCACATACTCTTTACCTTGGCAGGCAACAGCCATGCAGACAACGGTGAGTATAGAAATCCCAGAGCCACCCGATGGAAAGAGGAACTGAAGGAGAAACTCAGGCCTATGCCCACACGTTATGGATCGGAGGCGGAAATTGAGACGTTTGCTGAATGTCTCAATGATGCCATCATCTCATCCTATGAAGCCAGCTGTCCCTTAAAAGGGGTAGAGGAGGCAGGCAAAACTCCATGGTGGAACTCACAAATACAATCCCACCGCAAGAAAGTCCGCAAACTTCTCAATAAAGCCAAACGGACGGAACACCCCACACACTGGAAAGACTATTAGTCAGCACAAAGGAAATACAAAAAGAGTATTCGAGACGCACAGAGGGAAACTTGGAGAAACTACTGTCAAGGCATAAGCACTTCACCAGAGGCAGCAAGACTCAACAAGGTATTATTCAAAGATCCAAGAGCGAGGCTGAAGGCGCTGACCCTGTCCGAAGGTAGATACACTGCCTCGGATGAGGAAACACTCCAACACATGCTCGGATGAGGAAACACTCCAACACATGCTCTCAGTTCATTTTCCGGGCAGTGATACTGCTAAACATAGGCCACAGACAACTGTACCACACAAAACCAGGGTAGACTACAAGATGGCTGCTGGTATTGTGACTTACGAAAGGGTGAATTGGGCCATTGAGTCATTTTCCCCTTTCAAATCTCCAGGGGTAGATGGAATATTCCCAGCCCTACTACAAAAGGGTAAGGACATCCTAATCCCACATCTACTGAAGATATTCCGGAGCTGCCTCGCACACGGATAAGTCCTTGAAGCATGGAGGACAGCCAAAGTTATCTTCATTCCAAAGCCTGGGAAAAGTGATTACACCCAGGCAAAGTCGTTCAGGGCCATCATCCTTACGTCTTTTCTTCTCGAGACCGTGGCAGCGCCACCTTAGGTATATTTATTGACATAGAAGGAGCATTTGATAATACTTCATATAACTCAATATGTCAAGCACTTAAAGCCATTGCTCGATTGAGAAGCTCCAACCAATGGTGGAGCGAGGGGATGTATGGTCATTCTCGATTATGGAATCAGACGGTGGGTGAATGTTCCCTACTTGAATTCCCAGGGGACAGTATGACAACTGTCATGAGATTCAGCAAAAGGCCACAGTCCGTCATTCCCACCAGGAAGAACTGGGAGCAGTTTGGGCACCTCCTAATCCCTAACAACGGATGGCTCCAAGATGGGTGAATCTGCTGGCGCTGGTGTATATGGGCAATCCCCAAAAGTAAAACTATACTACCCGTTGGGAAATTTTTCCACAGTATTTCAAACAGAAGTCTTCGCCATACTCGCCTGTGTGCGAGAAAACATATACAGAGGCTATCACGGCCAGCAAATCACGATATGCACCGACAGCCAAGCGGCGATGAAGGCCCTAACATCATACAGAGTCAGTTCGCTGCTGGTGTCGGAATGCATTGATGATTTGCAAAGGCTTGCTACGACCAATAAGGTAAAACTACTTTGGGTTCCTGGTCATACTGGAGTACCCGGAAACGAAAGGGCCGACTATCTGGCCAGACGGGGTGCGAGTAGCTCAGCGATCGGACCAGAACGAATCCTAGGAGTTTCTAGATTATGGAGTATCTCAACCATTGACACAATTCTGGATGCAAAATTCCAGAATGCATGAAAAGAGGCACCTGGTATGAGACAATCGAAACTCCACATCGAAGGTCCTTCTAGTAGAGGGACAAAAGCCTTGCTCACACTGAGCAGAAAGGAGATCAGAATAGTGGTAGGACTTCTTACGGGATACTGCACCTAAACACTATGGGCATCACTGACGATACCAAGTGCAGGTGGTGCTTGGAGGATGAGGAGACAGCTACCCACATCCTCACAGAGTGCCCAGCAGTGGCAGCAATAAGGGAGGAGCATCTTGGGAGCATTATCTTGGACCCGAAGAGTGTGAGAAAGGTATCGGTCAGAAAGATAGCCAAATTCGACCGCGAAATAGGTTACCTCCAAGACTGAACCAATTCCCAGAAATGGCGGGTGCATAACGGGCCCAACTGAGTGGCCTACATGCTTATGGTTCTGACCGCCCGCAAACCTACAGTCATCATCATATATAATAATTATATACATTTGCGATCTGCATTCAATGTTTGAATCATTGCATGGACTGAAGTTACATAACAGACACCAGTAGGAACTACTATTGGGGGCCAGGTAGCGTAGTGGTTAGAGCGTCAATCTCTCAATCGCTGCCCTGCCCGTCGTGAGTTCGATTCTCACCGACGGCGGAATTTTTCCGATGGCCCAAGAAATTGGTATGGTAAGATATAAAAAGCCTCTCGTCTTAAGTGTCGTCGCAAGGTCCTGATGTTCTCTGCAGGGGCAAGCCATACCACGCGAGGTGGAGTGTTTAGTCGGTATGTCTGAGGATATTCAGTTCAGGACTCAGAAGACTCCAACACTACCCTATGAGAATAGGGTGCCCATGAAGGGTTTCAACCACCTCAACTAATAAAAAACAAGGAACTACTATTGATACTTAATTTGTTGAATCAATAATATGTACATGAGCATTTTGCAGATACATACTTATTATTTAATAGGAACGATACGCATATAGAGCACTTTAAAACATTATTCCTTGTATTCGGAGCTGTTCCCGTTCGTATTCGTTATGTGTATATCTCATAAATGAAATACAATTCTCGATCACATCATATTTGCCTATTAGAAACATCTTTGGAGATCAATGTGTTGACATAATTGAAAAGAAAGTTGAAACAGTTTCGATCATTTGTATGTGGCTAGGTTTGTAGATGTCAGATATCATCAAAACATACAAAATTTCTTTTCATTTCAATTATTCAGTGGAAAGCTATGTTATTTTTACTTGGATCCTTTTCTGTTCTAGATATTTCACGAACAATCGAGAGCTATCTGAAATGTCCAATACAGGAGGATATTTTGATATTGGCGATACTTCTTGTTGACTTCGCTGAATTCCATTACAATATGTTTATCATCGAATAATATGAATTAAAGATGACAAACAGTTAATAATAATAATAATAATAATAATAATATTTATTCACACATCCATTACAAAAGGCAGTAAATAAATATAGAAAAAACCACAGAAGGACAAGCCTGTGCGTGGCTATGGACTATTAACTATAGCTAACTTATAATTATTAACAACAAAATAGGAGTAGGTAAAAGGCATAACAGTGATGTTAAGATATATGATTCCATACTTTACACACATTACATACTTTACTAGGTTTGAGTGACATCCATCAGGTAAGTAAGTACCATAATTTTATAAGCTCTTCTATATTTTATATTGATACATTCATAGTTGTAAAACTTTGAAGAATTGACAGAAAGAGGAAATTAAGAATACTTCATAAATTGATGTGTATAGGTAGGTAATAGGGTTTTTTTTAACTTTTTATTTATAGTTTTTTATTCAAATCGATTTATATTGATTGGGTATCAAAGATCTTGTGTAGTTCATTCCTGGGAGTAGAGAGTAACCACAATTTCAGATATTTTTTGAATAACCCTAACGAGTGTGTTGTTTTCATGTTTGTTGGTATAATATTATAAACTTTAGGTGCTAGGTACAGGTAAGACTTCATCATGAAATTGTTGTCCGGTGTCGGAACATAAACCGACTTGGTTTTATATCTTGTATGATAATTGTGATTTATCTCAAGTAGTTCATGTTTATTTTTATAAATTCTGAGAAGGATATTTTTGAGGAAAAGTTGTCGAATATCATACATTTCTGTTTCTATGAATAGTTTGTCTGTTGAGTATAAGCGGGGTTTATAGTAGATTGTCTTTAATAAATACTTTTGTAAAATTTGCAGATCCGTCAGATGGTTTTTATAAGCAGCTCCCCACGCTAGGATACCATATGTGAGATGACATTCCGCCAGTGCGTGATATAGGATTTTTAAATATTTTGTTGCTAAAATATTCGACAAGTATTTGAGTTTATATAATACAAACCTGATTTTCTTCATTACATGGTTTATATGTATATTCCATTTCAGGTGCTGATCTAAGTAAATTCCTAGATATTTTGTACTTGGAACTGATAGAATATGTACATCAGTTTGCAGGGAGAAAAAGAGAGAATTGAATGGAGGCAAGTATTTCGCATTTGGAGCGAATGCTATGTAGTTAGTTTTTTGAACATTCACTGTCAGTGTTTTGCTGTCAAACCATTCCATAATTATTTTAAAATCCTTTTCAGCTACCTTTTTTAATTGTTCCCAGTTATTTGCCTTATATATTACTGCAGTGTCATCCGCAAAACTAACTATTTTACCAGTGCTCTTCAGATTGAACAGTTCATTCAGGTATATATTGAACAGGAGTGGTCCAAGTACTGTTCCTTGAGGTACTCCATATTTAACCGTTTTGTAGTCACTTTTTGAACCAGATATTTCGACATTCTGAATTCTGCCTTCCAGATAATTCTTCAAAAGCATGTGGGGCATACCTCTAAAACCCATTTCTTCCAGCGTGTCCAGGAGCTGAATGTGACTAACTGTATCAAATGCTTTAGCCAAGTCTACAAATATGCAAAGCGTTTTGTCATTTCTGTCCATATTTGAATTGATTTCGTTCATAACTGACAAAATAGCATCGTTTGTGGATTTTCCAATTGTAAAACCAAACTGATGTTTATTGAGGATTTTATTTTTATCAAGGAAGTTCAACATACGTTTCCTCAGAAGTTTTTCAAATATTTTGGCGAGATTTGAGATTAGTGAAATAGGTCTGTAGTTAGTCACATTCAGCTTCTCTCCACTTTTGAAAATAGGTTTTATCGTTGCGGATTTGAAGGCTACAGGGCACACCCCCGTGGAGAAGCATTTATTAATTAGGTGAGCTAGCGGTTTCTTTATATATGGGGCTATCATTTTAAGATGTTCAGATTTAATGCCGTCAGGTCCTGGTGATTTTTTATTTTTCAAGGTAATGATAAACGTTTCAACCTCTTGTTCAGAGACATGTTCTAGAAAAAATGATTTAGTTAGTCTTGTTTTATGGAATGTTTTTTTATTGTCTTTCTTCTCTATTACAGCTGCTAATTTTTCTCCTATTTCTGTGAAAAAATCAACAAACGTATTTGCAATGTCAACATTATCGCTAATCAATTCCCCGTTGTTATTTTTAATAGATTCAATGCTCGTACATGGACTGTTGGTACTGGTGATTTGCTTAACATTTTTCCATAGTGCTGATGCATCATTTCTATTTCGTAGTAGGTCTTTAGTGAAATAGTCTTTTTTTGTTTCTTCTATAATTTTTCCAAATTTATTTTTATATTGATTATACTTAGTTATGTTCTCGGGTGTGGGGCTGTCTTTCATATATTTATATAGTCTTTCTTTTTCCTTAACAGATTTCATAAGGCCTTTGGTCATCCAGATGTTTCTCTTTACTTCACTATGCTTTATTTTAACTTTATTCGTACTCCTGTCAATCAGACTCCGAATTTGTTGAATGAATATATCGGTACTTCTGTCAATATCATCATTCATATAAATACCCATCCATGTTTCCGTCTTCGCATTATTCATCAATTTATTTTGATCAACAAAATATTTGTATTTTGTGGGCGGTGATCTAGTTTTTTCTTTTTCAGGTGAAGATATTGATATTACGATTGGAAAATGATCTGTGATGTCAGTTTCGAAAATAATCGGTGTGTAATTAAAAAAATTCTTCTGGTCTTTTATGAAGCAATGATCTAGGCAGGTATTAGAATTTCCAAGAACTCTAGTGGGTTTATTGATATATGGTAAAAAGCCATTACTGTTCATCACAGTAAGATACCTATTAGATGAATCTGTTTCTTTCAGTATGTTTATATTGATGTCACCAATAAAAATATGTATTGTATTTTCGTTATTTTCCTGACTACTCAAAAAATCATCCAAATCTAAGATAAATTCTAATTCAGAGGTAGAAGGAGATCGATAGAGTGATGTTATTAAAATATTTTTATTTTCAAATTTGAAAATGGTTTCAATTATATTTATTTTTCCCTGTATGACTTTAATCTCGCTTCTGAATTGATCTTCCCTAATATAAATCACGACACCATCGTTTTGATTCAAATTTCCCCCATTGTAAATGATATTATATCCTTTTATGCTATGCACACTAGTATCATCTATCCGCCTAGTTTCCGTTAATATTATAATATTTATGTTATGCTTGATTTCGTGAAGCCATATTTTGAATTCATCCAAATTTTTGCCAATTCCTCTAATATTCAAATGTACAATTTTTAAACTCATGAAGGGACTTACCAATATGTCATTCAATGTGCTAACTTCGTTCAATACTCTCGTTTCAACAATTTCAATTTGAAAATCATTAATATACCTATCCATTATATTCACAATAATAATTCCTATATGATCAAATAATAATTAGTATATATACATAAACAAAATGGAAAAAAAAAATACGTATTTATATTTAGCTGGGTAGAACCTAGATTATTCCCTACTATTTTGTCTTCTTGTTCTTCTGGTATGGGGACCTCGATACTGTGATGAGTGAGAATTTTAGATTGATAAAAAAAAGTTGAGAGAAAAAAAGTATGTATATGAAAATAATAGATAACAAAATGATGAATGACAAGAGTACAAAAACAGTAGAACACAATTTATTATTTTGTACTATTTTTCCTTCCTTTGTTTCCGTTATCAATTAACTGTTGACGAGTAAGTGGCTTATTTGCAATTTTAGAACTATTGCATTCCGATGTTCCGTTCAATGAATTCTTGTCTTTCTTTTCGGTGAGAATCTTCTGACTACAGGAAATTCCCGATGCAATATTCGTTAATTCTTTCTTCGTACTTGAAGGTGTAGAGGGGCAACTAATTTGTTTTGTGGTTAACTTTTTATCCAAATCTTCGTCTTTCTGAACCAGGTCAGCAACCTCGTAGACTTTATCATTCACAAACAGCTTATTATTTTTTATGTAGCAATTATTAGGTTCGTCCAATTTTGCTAGTAGTAGATGTTTTCGCAGGATTTTCGTTTCTTCCCTCTGTTGATGAGTTTGATCGTTTGTTATACTGATATTTGTACCTTTAAGATTCTTACAATTTTTCAGAACATTAGTTTTCATCCAATATGTTACAAACTCTATTTTCAGCGGACTCGTGATAGCCTTACCCAGTGTATAGAAATTGTTAATATCTGTTGGTTTAATTTTGACATTCAGCAGATTTTCCAGTTGGTGACAGATATTCTCTATTGTCAGAAGGTCTTTTTTGTTCTCTAAGCCAAAGACTATAACACTGTTTTTCTTGTTTTCTCGTTTCAAATACTCTAATTCTTTCCTTAAGTATTGATTTTCCTTTTCTAGCTCTATAACTTTGTGATTGACTTCCACTATGTTCATTAGTAGTCTTGTTTCAGATGCCTCGATGGACTTTTGAATTTCAGATCTACTAAGCAATAATTCATTATAGATGCTATCCAAAGTGATTTTTTCTGACATATTATAAGTTTACTCAATTGAAATTAATGAAATGGCAGTTTCCAGAAGAATAAGTACAGTTCGGCAACAGTGCTTCACTATCGACTCTGTGACTGGTTACTTATCAGCGCTAGATAAGATTGTTGGTGGTTTTTATAATGGCTGATTAGGCCAGTTTCATAATAAAAACTATTTCAAACACTCACGTGAGCCCAATGTCTATGATGTGATTCTTTGGTGCACTTTTCAAATTTTATTTTGTTGAAGAAACTATGAGTTGAACGAATTTTAATTTCGAACCGAAGATGATCTTCTCTGCCACGTTGCCACTTGTAAGTTAACACTAACTTGACTGCCAAAAGTATAAGCGTATCTTCACTTCTTTCTATCAAAATAATTTGGCTACGTATACAGGTCCTCTACTTCTGTTTTCTTCTGCGATTCTCTGAAAAATTAGTCCATCACCAATTTTGGGAAACTTTCCTCTCAGCGCTTCAGAATGTTCCTATGAATTTTAATACATATCAGTTGTAATATTCTATTTGATCATGATGAACCCAAATAACCATAATTATAATAATATGCTCGTTTACTAAATTCTTTAGGCAGCATTAACCAAGTTAACTAAAACCATAAAACTGAATAGTGCAAATACAAACTTCAGGTACCTACAAAATGTCACGAACTTTAGGCGGGGGTTGCCTAAAATCATGTTCTATCTGTAGGGTGTGAACAACTAATAGAAACTACTTGTTCCAATCGAATATACATTACACATTTATTCAACACGAACATATATTCGGTTTAACAAAAAAACTAGAGAATACTAACATTACTACTTTGTAACATAATCCTATCGTCTAATTATATGCTATATGGGGGCCTGGAGGTAGAGAATGACCCATGGACCATCTCCGAAAAACGAAGATCAGATCGGCATCACTATTCAAAACTCCACTTTGTTTCTCTGACTCTGTCTGATTGAGTGATTGCTTCGAATTGATTTTCAAGTCTTTTCATATTGTAGTTATTTTCATAACTGTCGCGTTCCGCAAAAGTTCGGTGATCTAAGGTCACCAAATGTTGATGGCATCATGCCTGTGTTTATGTTCATGTACTTTTTCCAAAATTCACAGTTCATTGAATTTAGATTGAAGCATAAACAAAGACATGACCGACCTATGATTATGGATTGCTTCGAGATTATGGAAATTTCTACAATATATTCCCATTTGTGACAATATTATTAAATATATATAACCTCCAAATATCGAAAAATTATATTCATTGGTGTGTTTTCCTCTGCGAAAAGCAAGAAATCAATGTACAGGTACCAAATATCTCTATTTTATAGATATTTTCATGAGCGATGCTCTTCTGAAATATCAACAAACGTTCCTCCATTAGCAGTCTCTTCGAGATTAACCCGTCAAGTTCAGTCTTCACACTCCTTTGTGGTCACTTTAGAGACCTGCAGAATGTTGAACCGTACCAGCTCGCTCCGGTGGGTGCACTCTTCACGCACCCCGTCTAGCTCACACCTAGAGGTCACTGGTGACTATGTGTCCTCGGACCCATTGCGGCTCTTGCCACAGGGGTGTCGACCCGTTCTGACTCCATTTCCTGATACGGGGGGGCCACAGGCAAGTTTCACCCAACTGGGGGTCAACGCACCCCAGATATCCTCTTTGGAGGTGATCGTTATGGACGGGCCGACAACTGGGGTGCCTCGGCAAACCCCGCTTGGTGGGATGCGGACTCCGCTTCGGACCTGGTTCCTCGTTCTCGGCATGCGTATCATGATATCCGCCCCTGCACCACGATTAGGATGTGCGGGCGTGATGCCGGAACGTCTGGCGATTCACCCCGAGTGTGGGCTGCGCTTGGTGGTAGGGGGCGGCTGCACCCCCCCTAGGAACTGGTGCGGTCCTCGACCCAGTGTAGGTGGTTGTGGGAAATAAAACACCTTCTTCTGGTCTACATCAGGGTCTTGGTCGCGGATGACTCACCGAGCGCAGCGCAGCTCCAGTGAGCCACTTTTAGGACCAGGAAGTCCTGAGTCAAAGTTGACCGGGCCACAACTAGCCCTTGAAAACCGACTGACTCCTTAGCTGCGGTGCGCTCCTTATATGCACACGGGACCCCAGTCACAGGACAACGTCCTAAGACTCGTTCATCCAACGAACATAGAGACTTTGGAACTCATTGCCTATAGGGTGGTGTTCCTCGAGGCATACGATCTCCAGAAATTTATAAAGAACACCAACTCCCATCTTCTTTTCCTTATTTCTAACGATGTTCTCTGAGCATTACAGGATATACCATTTCGTGAGAACCAGAACATAAAAAAAGGTGGTGTATATGAAATTGTATGGATGCTTGTGTAGGCATATTGATTGAAGAGGCACTTGAAAATTAAAAGGAGGTATTCGAAAATTTCAACTTATGAGTATACTGTTATCATGTTCTAGCATAAATAGTTTGATTTTGAATTGAATTCATCACACATCATGCATGCCACTTGGCCACTCGACAAACATAACATAAACTATAGTATAGTTACTATACAAACGGCACAACACGACTTAACAACTATAATTTCAATGGATATTTATTATTTGAAGACGAATAATATATTTTCCAATGAAACCAATGATTGATTTATAACAAATAATACTGAGAAAGCAGAAATTAAATATTTATCATCTGTTACTATGAGTTATTCACTTTAAATAAACTTGTAATTAATAATTAATACATTTTTAGTAATATCACCCAATGAACTATTTTATTAGGAATACATTTATATTGTTGGTAATACACAAATCGAACAAAAACAAACTATCTATTATTTATAAGTTGATGCTATTTTCGCGATTATTATTATTGTATAAAATTATTTAATAATAAATGAAATTTTATTTTCTTTATTAATTGTGAATAAATGGCACCAAACAAATATTTATTAACTATTAGCCCTATCTTTTTTTCAGTGTAAATCAGACTTGTCAGGATTTCTGGAATCAGTTGAAGTGGATGACAAAATATATAATCTTGGCAGCAACATGGATATCTCAACAGTTGATAAATATTATTTAGCAAAATGCATACATATGCTAGGTATTAACAAATATCCGTTGAAATCGAACGGATTGAACTCAATGGACCAATTATATTCGAACATGGCTCAAAACTCCATTTGCACCTCTGCTGTGGAATTATTTTTGAAGATTGAATATAAAACATATGTTTTGAATGAGATTAAGGTCATAGATGCAAGTATGCAGTAGGCAAATAATTACTTGGCCCTGATGCATCATATATTTATATATATTTGTATAATATTATTAAGCAGAAAAGGCTTTGTAGGGAGAACACTACGCAACGCATTCCGCATGCAGGGGGACGGAAGTCGATCGAATGCGCATATAACGATATCTGATCTGATTGGTGCAAAATTTGCAAAGAGCGCGTCTCTAGCTTAACCAGTTAACGCACTATTTGTCACATTCGTCGCGTGAAATTCGGTTGCAGGATAATGAAGATTTCTTTATTTATAAGTTTGATTCTTCAACTATCAACAGATGCATATTATAATAGCAACTGCTAGATGATTCGTTTTATCTAGCCAAAATATTAGTTGATGATTAATAAATCAATTGTAGATGTTAATATGCACCGATTCAATGCACTGACTATAAAAAAATCATGTAAATAATAAAGAGGATTGTATCAGTTAACCAGTTTCGGTAACAGGGTAGTTGCAGGAAATTACTATGGTGGAGATGCGATTTCGCAATGTTTATATAAAATGTCTGCAACATCACATATCGCCAATAAGTTGCCAGATATCGCATCATATACCATATACTGCAGTTAAGCGACGTCTCTTTATGATAGAACACCAATATCCATGGAACAATAGTGCAAATATCGAAATGAAATCCAATAAAATTTTCGTGAACTTTGAATCCGCGAATTACCATTCACATCGCAAATGGTTATTCCATGTCACATTGATGAATATGCGTGAATGAAATATCTACTATCATTTTGAATATAAATATTAATTTTCCTGTTTTTAATGGATATCAACATGATGTTGATGATGTGAAGCTTACTGAATACCACTGGGGATATTTGTTAAATTTGGGTAGATTATCTGCAGTTTGTGGCATCACTGGCCACTGACATCCATGGTTCAACTCGGTCCAACCACCGAACTGCCCTGATGTCAAGCAGCAACCCTACGACAGCGCCAGGCATCGTGTTGACAGTCGGCAGCAGCGCACACCGAGACAACGACGAGAGACACATCGACCCTATCTCACTCTCATTTCCATCCTACCCGTCCTTGAGGCTACACGGGATTTCAAGGACGGGTCCGCCATTTTACCATTTGTTTCTTCTGTCTACATGATGAATACCGTTCCCTTTGTTCTGTTATAAGTGTTTTCTTGACTCACCCTATTATATGTATATATATAGCATAGCAATCTCTATAAGTTGTTGGTAAGGAGCGCCATCTCTTGATTTAGAGTACTTAATCACTTATTCGAAGAGGCACTACAGGCGATATAATTTATTTCTGATTTTGAAGTATTCGATGAGCATTTTCGGATATCGTGTATAGTACTGTTATAATAGCTATTTATGTACCAAGTGCGTTATATAGATCCTAACGCCCGGAGGGTAACATTCACCCGAGGGCCTTTGGCCCGAGGGATGAATGTTGCCCGATGGGCGTTAGGATCTAGTAACGCTCGTGGTGCATACAAGATTTTATTTTTCACGAAAAAATTATCTTAATCGACGTTGTTTACTTCATAAATTTTTTCTCATAGTATTTACTGCGTTCTGGTCGGCAACTGAGCACAAGTGAGCTTCTATGCAATTGCCATGGAAACATTGAAGAGGTTGCTAAGGGTTGTTTATTTAATAAAACGACGCTGCATTTTTGTAAGAATTGACAAGCTTGTTAGTGGAGGAAACTAAAAACTGTTGTGTTCATAATAATAATTAGTCCCTTTTTTATGTACAGTTATAAATAAAACTTTTCTGAGTAATTAATTTATTGAACTACAGAAAAAAACATTTAGCGGGCGTTATGATTCATAATGCCCTCCATAACGCCCCGGGCGTTATGGGTCTGTTAATAGCAACCGTTGCCAAGGTATTATAAAGCAGTAACGATCAAGTGAAAAATAAATTCTATTATGCATATCCGTGAACTGAATGAAATACAGCTGAGTTCGAAGTGAGCAAAAGGTATGTACCTACTCTTGGTGGGTTATAAAAATAATCAAAAATCAATTAATCACTTTCTACTTTTCACTGATTATATTTTCCCAACACGATTTTTGAGTTATCCCATGCCATATGTGTATATTTGAAATTAGTAATAATTTGTCATTGAACAATATAACGCCAGTGCGATACCAAATCAGCCACTATACTAAATATTTGTTTGGGTGCCATTCATTTACAATAAATAGAGAGAATAAAATTTCATTCAGTATCAAATAATATTATTCAATAATAATAATCGCGAAAATTTCATCTACTGATAAATAATAAATAGTTTCTTTGTGGTAGATTTTTGTATTATTAACAAAAATAATTTATTCCTAATAAAATAGTTCAATGGATGATATTACTGAAAATGTATTCATAATCAATAACAAAGTCATTTGAAGTGAATAAAAATCATAGTAACAGATGATAAATATTTCCTATTTCCTGATAAATATCCATCGAAATTATAGTTTAGTCGTGTGGTGCCGTTTGTATACTTCGTGTTATGTTCGTTAAGTAGTCAAGTGGCATGCATGATGTCTGATGAGTTCAATTCGAATAATTTCGAAATCAAACAATGTATGCTAGAACACGATAACAGTAGGTTCATTATAATTATATAAGTGGTTTGAATATATTTTATAACAATATAATAATCGATTGTATTGTGAAATATATATCAGCATAACGCAGTCGCAGTTGATCAAGTCGAAATGGAGGAGGACGAGTTTCATTTCATATAATGAAGGGTTGATTGATTCCGATTACTTCTATATTGAATTCATTTTCGATTTCAGAAGGAGCTTTTCGCGTCCCTTTTGGTTTATTAATAATAAATATAATTTGTTTATAACAAACAGAACATATTATTAAAAAAAAATTCTTTATTAATTGCTAATGAAATGTATAATGATAATGAATATTCTTTATTCATATAATGAATAATGATTTACTTACAATTGATAAATCTATAGATCTATAGCGGGACCTATTATATATTCATTGGGAATAAATTTCAATTTGGTAATAATTTGTTTTTGAAAAATATACTTTTATTCCGCCATTTTCGAATAATTGATTTATTAGCTGTTTATCAACTTAGTTAACTATGAATAGATTGTTATTTCAGTGATGCATTCACAAATTCAAAGGTTGCAAATACCATTCGGAAGGAGGTTGAATTCAGGGCTTAAATGTTTGCAATGCAAGACATATATGTTATTTCAAAATTGATGATCAGGATTCTTTTTATGAATATGCAGAATTGTTGAGATACTGAATTCAACTCAATTGAACGTTCCATGCACAGTTTTCACCATTCAAATATATTTGATCATTATCTATCGAATAAATGTTATCAATTATATTTTTCATCAATATTATAGAGTTTAAATATACTGGTAATTGAGGAATGCACATGAACCATTAATTTACATAAAATGTGCGCATGAAGTTTATCGTTGGGTTGTCGTAGAGGCTTCTTCAAGTAGTCGCTCGGCTATAGTCGTTACGTTATTTCAAATTCAGATGATATCACGTGTTCGATATTTGAAAAAAGTTATGAGAAAAATGTCGTATAGTATATGCACCCAATCTAAACTTCCTAGTATATCGTCGCATGCGATTCCTATGAAAATTGAATTGAAGAATACCAACAATAAGCAGATGTTGATGTCCACGTAGCGAAGTCGTCAGTTAATCTTTGATGAGTCGCCAAGATGATTATCATTGTTAGAATATTTTTCATTTCCTGCGACTCACTGTTACTTTTTTGGTTGACTGAGATTGAAGACATCAGTCGATAATAAATAATTTGACATATGTTAAAGACTGAATGAAACCGATGAGGGTAATATTTGATGAGATTTCGTGATTGCAACCATATATAGTTAACATCAAATAAACCAAGCCCAAACAAATCGATTCGTTAACCACGAAGATACTGTTTTCTCAGTGATAATGTCATCTATATTATTTGAAAATTTTTCGTCTTTCAATGGATAATTTCATTAGAATCGAAGTTTATCACGCCATTCGGTCGCCGGCATGCAATCAGCGCCTCCATAAACCATGTAAGTCATAATTCACCATCAGGTGTGGCGCGAGAGTGTATTATGAGCGTATCGCGTGTCTCAACGGAGGGACTTTGCCGCCGCAGCCGCCCCCGATATGCCGTTTTGCCGCACATACCCATACCAACAACCGCTCACGAAGTGTGACCCATTACGCTCTCGACGAACATTTGCACTTGCCGTGCACCGGTTCTCTGTTTCCAGGATTACTTTTCGATTAACGTTCGGCGAGGATAATGCTACACAGTAAAAAATAAATAAGACTAGCTCACACTACAGTGGCTTAATAGGTTACAGTGACGCCAATGGGCTAGCGGCCGCCATGTTTAGGCAAATTTTCTATGGGTATTATAGGAGGAAAACACAAAATTCACGATTTTTGTGGAATTGGACTATAATTTATCGTGAAAACATTCTGATCATGATGTACTATTATACTATCTTTTTTGTGATTAATTTTTCAATGACTTATACCTTATAAATGAAGTAATATTCAATTTCGATAATGCGAATATAACGCGGGTAATTCAGAATTTTGAATTATTCGCGGTAAATACGAATTTCAAACGATGCTTCCACATAACGTTACTACATTTCTGAATAAACTTAATTGATCAGAGTTGAACTGGTATTCGAGTTAAACGACGAATTATATAATATGAGAATGATGAATTGATTATATGTATATCTTGAAATATTCTTCTACATTCTACTTACCTCATTTTAAGGACATGTATAAGAAATAAATAACAGACCACTCAACAATACATTCATTTTATTTTGAAATGATAAATACATATATGAAATAATCGACACTTCATTTATTTTTAAAACACAATAATATGACAAATACATTTACTTCATTTTCTCATAGATTTACAGCCATAATTGTTGACTTTCTGCGCAGTTCAAGAACGATTCTTGAACAGTTCTGAAATCGAAACCCGAATGAAACTTTTATTGACAATCTTTTTTTACTTGCTATCTTTTCCAAATTATGACACCAAGAGTTTGTTCCCACATATCCCCCTCAAAGTGAACATATAGAATATGGAACAATATTGTATAACACACAAAACTACAAAGAACTGAATAGTTTGTTGGTTGCCAGTTATCTCGCCGTACTTTGGCTGTCCAAAGTTTTCTTCTAGCTGGGTCTCTGGGAAAAGTTTCCATCAAAAACCCTTTAGCTGCAGAGTTTGTACAGTTGAAAGCTGAACATCCAGGCATTCTTGAGTTTTAATACCTAAAAATTATACCACTTGAAAATATGCATAGCGAACACTATATTGTAGGTTAGATAAACTTTTTGTGAAATAATTCGCAACTTTTATAATATTCATAATATTGATGATTATAATATATATTAACACAGATATAGGAACTATACAACTATCTTAAATGGAGATATTCTCATAATTGTTCGTTGTTTATTTTCATAATATAAACTTGTCTCCAGTTTCACTTTATACCCAACAGAAATACTCGATATTAGATAGGATTGAGGGACTTACCTGGGCAGGTCGAATTCCAAGCGATTATTTATTCAAAAGCCACGAATATACAAGAATTTGATAAAAAACATGATATTTCCAATGCTTCTATCACAAATTTAGCCTAAACATGGCGGATTTACGTCGACCTTGAAACAACCAATAGAAAAGATGACATTCCGTTGTCGTCACTGTAACCTATTAAGCCACTGTAGCTCACACCAGCTTACACCGTCTGGTGTCCCATGAGGTCCTGTTTGTTTTAGTGTCAGTAAACACCGGCATATTATTTACCACTGTAGGTGTTAAGTGACCATTTCCATAGGTGTTTTTTTTAATAATCAAACCCAGTTGTCAGTAACACTAGTGTTCAGCAGAATGAACCCTATGGTGGTGTTCTTTATGCATTTCCGAAAGTGCGATTTGATACCGCAGTGGTGCACATTATGTGATTTTCTTGATGCTGAATCCTACCTCCACAAAATTCTCTTCGGTGCGTTCAAATACTGAGCATCAGGTACATGCGAATACTTTTCTGGTGTAAAATAACACCATATCATGAGTGTGTTCATGCGAATCAGTGCTTTTCTTCACCACCTTCGGTGTTTTTTACTATGTTGAATAACATTTTGAAATAAAATTCACATGATGATAAACTAGACTCAGAAGAATCTAGGGACGATTCGCATAATAACTAACTGTTTCGGCTTATTTATCCTAATCAGTGGTACTGGGCACTAGGCCATTCGATACTTATCTGTATCAAAATCATCTAATATATATAGCCCAATATTGAAATCAGTTACGGAAGAACGTCAGTGCCACCTATTGACAAAAGTTCCAAGGTTCTAAGATCGAACAGATTCATGAAATTCACATCATTCAGATGCCTACATACAATATTTTTAATAGTTTATATCCAATCAGGATGCAATACTTAACGAATGATTATCGCCACCAAATTAGATGATTCATACACCGCCTCTATTCCATCGTGATATGACACGGTGTATCTTGGTGTTAATTTTATATAATAGGTGTTTTTTATGCGTTTAACTCAATGATAGCACCATTGAGAATATTAAATTCCAACCATTTGGTGATTCTTATGATTTTAAGTTTCAGAATCGTTTTACTTCACCACATTCGTGTCATTTTTCACTACTAATCGGAATTAGCACCACTCAACACTCAATTGTGGAATGTATAATGAAAAGGACACAACTTTGATATTCAGGTGTTGTATTCGTCGGAGTTTTATTTGAAATCCACTTGATTGAAATTGCACCCAAGTTTTTTTTACTGTGTATGAAAGTATCTGAGTTACATATGGAATCGACGTTATACTCTGGAAATATAATTATGTGTGGTTGAAGTCGATGATCGATCATATTTTTCTTCATTCGAGTGCAACCCAAAATATTTTGGGGAAATCATAGTAATATATTTTTCAATATCAATATTTGTTATTATTCAATTGTTTAGTGAATGCACTGAACAAAAAAGATAGATTATAGGAGGGGTCGTTAGGGCTTTGCAGCCTCTCAAGCACCACGACCTATTGGATCTTTTGTGCATAACCCATAATCTATTCGAGGCCCGGGATTCCGAGGCTTCGTGCGAGTCCACAGAAGGGTTCTGGACCGAGAAATTGTGTATTTTTTTTCCTTCTTTGGCAAGGCAGTCTGCTTCCTCGTTGCCTTTAACTCCCTTATGACCTGGCACCCACATCAAAGTGACCTGGTTGTCTTAATGTCCTGGTTGTCTTAATGATTGTTTACAGTCCCAAGTCAGCCAAGTGTATGACTTCAGAGCTTTAAGTGCTGCTTGGCTATCTGATATATATATTTTTGCCCTTCGAGTGTCCCTTTCGAGGCACTCCTGGGCACATATCTCTATAGCATGTAACTCTGCTTGAAAGATTGTTGGGGTGTTACCAAGTGATTTTGATTGCCTGAAATTTGGCCCAGTAACTCCCACTCCAGCCCTTTCATCCATCTTTCTTGGATCCATACCATACTCTGTGCAAACTTGGTGGTTGTTTATGACCACTCCAAACTGCATTTCGAAGTCGTACCTAACTGGCATGATATCTGTCGGTTCAGACATGGATTCTAGTGAAATATTTTCTAAAATCTTCAAGTGTCCAATCCGATATCCTGATTTGAGTTTTTTTTGTCTGGCTGAGTATGAAAGCACTTATTGCTGCTTTTTTCACTACACACAGGTGCAATGGTTGAAGGTTCAGCATAACCTCTAAGGCTGCAGTGGGGCACGTGAATATTGCTCCTGTGATTCCCAGGCAAGCTAGCCGCTGCACTTTCTGCAGCTTGACTTGTGCCGAAATTTGTTGCATTTTTGGCCACCATATCAATGAAGCGTAGGTGACCATGGGTTTGATGATCGTTTGGTATGACCAATGAATCATTTTTGGTTTCAGACCCCATGTCATGGACATGCCAAAGACTCTTCGGCATGTCCAGCTTGCCGCTATAGCTCTGGAAAGAATGTGGTTGAGTTGGCTGTTCCATGTCAGTTTTTGGTCGATTATAACGCCCAAATATTTAACTTCTTTGGAAAAAGAGAGCTGATTTCCATTTAGAGTTGGGGCTTTAAGTTCATACTTTCGCCTCTTGGTAAATGGAACCAGCATTGTTTTGCTAGGATTGACATTTAGTCCTTCCTCTGCACACCAGCTTCTGATTGTGTTAAGGGCTACTTGCATGCGATTGAAAATTATCCCGTCATGTTTGCCCCTGATGGTGACAACCAAGTCATTGGCGTAACCTTGAGTCGTGAAACCAGAATCATGCAGCTTGACTATCAGGTTGTCGACCACCAGTGACCACAGCAAAGGCGATAAAACTCCCTCTTGGGGACAACTTTTTTCTACTGTCATCCTGACCGTCTCTTTTCCAAGAGTCGCCACAATGATTCTGCTTTTCAGCATTGATTGTATCCATCTAATCAGTGAGGCGTTTATATCCCTTTCCTCTAGTGATCTAGATATGGAGGCATGCGAGCCATTTCTTTTTCCACTAATGTCTTTTCAATGCCTTCAACTAGACATTGTAGAGCATTGATCGTGAATTTACCTGCTTGATAAGCAAACTGTTTCTTGTGGAGCGGTCTCAACTCAAGAAGTTCGCTTCTGATGTAACAGTCTATTATGGATGAGACTGATAGGGCGGTAAGATTTTGGTTCGTCCATTGGACGTCTTCCAGCCTTTGGTATAAACGCCACTACGGCCTCTCTTCAAGCTTGCGGTATATAATCGAAGATTAAGCTGGCCTCGGATAGCCTATTCTATTATTTCAATGCCATGTTGCAGTAAGGAGGGAAATATTTCGTCCTTTCCTGGCGACTTGAAAGGTTTGAAGTTTTTGATAGCCCATTTGATTCTTTCAGTTGTGAAGATCTTTCCAGCTAGGCTTCTACTGGATCTGTTGGGGTTGTGTACAACCCCTTCCAGGTGATCGCTTTGCTGTTCGTTTTCCACAACCGATTCGGAACCAGGAAAGTGTGTCTGCAGGAGAACACTCAAGCTTTCTTTGGGGTTATCAGTATATCCCCCGTCCGGCTTTTTGATTAGACCGATGCCGTTGGAGTGTTCTTTTGAAAGAACTTTTTGAAGACGTTGTGCTGGGGCTAATTCGGTGATCCCCTCACACATTTGCCTCCATGTTCTTCTTTTAGATTTCCTAAGTTCTTTATTGTACTCAGAAAGAGCTGTTTTGTAGTCGTTTCAGTATCCCAGACTCTTAGCTCTATTGAAAAGTCTTCTGACTTTTTTTCTAAGTTCTGCTAGTTTCTTATTCCACCAAGGCACATCTCTGGTAGTAGTTTTTTGTTTTTCAGGACAGCTAAGTTCATATGCTTTTCTTATAGCATTTTGAAGTTGTCTTGAGGCTGTGTCAAGTTTCTCTATCGATTCGATGGATGTTGGTGGGTCCTCCGTCTGATTTTCGAGGTGCTTTTTGTAAGCATCCCAGTTGGTTAACTTTGGTACCCTGTAACCATCGAAGCGTGTCTCTGACGTCTCCAGGTCGAATCTTATATGTTGATGGTCCGACATTGGAGAATCATCGGAGACATGCCAGTTGAGAATATAATTTGTCATAAATGGATCCGCAAGAGTTAAATCAAGGACTTCTTTTCTAATCGCATTTATGAAGGTGGATTTATTTCCTCTGTTAATAATGTCGATATTGTTGGCCAACAAATATTCTAGAAGATACTCACCCCGTACATCTGTGTCTGTGCTTTCCCATATCAAGTGGTAAGCGTTTGCATCGCAGCTCAGAATATAATGTCTGTTACATTTTTTGCACCATTCGATGAGGCTTTGAACTTCCTCTGGTGGAGGGTGCGTTTCGGAGTTCCCTGGGAAGTAGGCCGAGGCAATAACCACCTGCCCCTTGCCTACCTCAGTTGGCACTTTGAGGCTTTCATTCTGCGCCACTATTAGTCCAAGGATTTTCTCGCATCCTCCCAGGGTTTCATATCCCCAATGGTGTCTTTCAACCACTGCACGGTGGCGTTATCGTCACACATTAGGGCTTACCAGCCAGGTCTGTTGTGGGAGCTGTTGAAGTAAGGCATTGTGGCCGCCTTAACTCTTTGCTCGATAATTTTATTCAAAATTGCCTCCTTTACGGCTTCGATTTGTTCCGTTGTCACTTGACTGAAGGTAGGTTTGTTGGGCCCTGAGGCACTGCTGCCTCTGTCTGCCGCTTCTGGTATTTTACTCAGTTGACCGTCGGGAGTCTTTTCCTCTGACTGGTACCTTTTCTTGGGGAGATTTTTATTGTAGTTCCCTTCTACTTGGCCAGCTGGTTAAGGCAAGCCCTCACGCATTATCAGCGCGGTTTGTACCAGGCAGGTTTCCACAGAGAGTTCCAGCTCCCCGACGCATTATTCGGTGGTAACCTGCAACGTGGGCCAGGTAGCGTAGTGGTTAGGGCGTCAATCTCTCAATCTCTGCTCTGCCCGTCGTGAGTTCGATTCCCATCGACGGCGGAATTTTTCCGATGGCCCAAGAAAGTGGTATGGAAAGATACAAAAGGCCTCTCGGCTTAAGTGTCGTCGCAAGGTCCTGATTTGCAGGGGCGAGCCATACCACGCGAGGTGGAGTGTTTAGTGGGTATGTCTGAGGATATTCATTTCAGGACTCAGAAGACTCCCACACTACCCTATTAGAATAGGGTGCCCATAAAGGGTTTCAACTACCTCGTTAACCAATAAAAAAAAACCTGCAACGTGATCGTGGGTCACACGACCCGCGTTGCAGGCCGTCCGGCTATTCGTCACCTGCCGACGCTCCCAGTAGCCACCCAAGCCCTGGAAACAGAAGAGATAGGTCTCATAGTTAATAAATATTTGTTTGGGTGCCATTCATTTACAATAAATAAATAAAAAAATCATTTGGTATTAAATAATATTATTTAATAATATTACTCGCGAAAATATCATCCACTAATTAATAATAAATAGTTTGTTTGTGGTCGATTTGTGTAGTATTAACAATATAGATTTATTCCGAATAAATGCCAAGGTAAGTTTATAAAGGGCGAATTGATTCCGATTCCTTCCTTAATGAATTCATTTTCGATTTCAGAAGGGGCGTGTCGCGTTCCTTTTGGTTTATTGATAATAAATATCATTTTTTCAAAACCAACAAAACATATTAATAATGAAAATGTCTTTATTTAAATAAAATTATGAATTGTATAATGATAATAAATATTCTTTATTTATAATAAATAATGATTTACTTAAAATCTATAAATCTATAGATCTATAGCGGGGAGCATTGAATCGCTGGCTTATAGTCTAGAGGGCCCGGGTTCAAATCTCGCGGCGGCTATTGGAAATATTCATTTATTTCTGTAGTATCGTTTAGCGGAAGAAGATAGGTGACCAACCGAACATTCTTGGTGCCTAGATTTCAATCCTTCGGATTCTCAACGATAACCAGCCAAGTAGTACTTTGGATGACACATAAAAAGCTAAGATCTTCGCACTGAGTGAACAGTTTATTCACATTGGATAAATTACATTTATTGTTAACGAATGCCATTGTTCAAAATGGACTAACTTATCTATTGTCATGGTAAACCAATGGTTTATTGGCGAATTCTGAATTAACGTTCAGTTCAATATTAGAGGATATTGTTTTCCGAACGGAGGAATATTTGTCAAATATAAACAAATATCAGTTTTGAGTGAGTAATATATGTTTATCATCAAGCTATATCAATTCCAGTTGACACTTCTTTCTTATATGTTAGGTAATGTATATTGTATATCAATATATATTATTTAACGTTTACCTATACATTCTTTATGATAAAATGGTATTTGTTTATTGTAATTATCCTGATTCCTACTGTATATAAATGTTTTCCAAAATATTTCATAACACCAGTAAATGTTCTGATTAGGAGGTGATCAAATGGTTCTCATTTCGTTGTTGAAAGAGTATGTACCTCCGTTGCAAATCACATTTGGAGTCTCAGATTCGATACTTTTCAAATTTTTTTGCAGGAAAATTGAAATTCAAATGCTATTAAATAACTTTAATAAATGTATGAGGTTGACAGGTACAAATAGAGAACTTTGGATTATTACAGTATATTGGAAAGAAAGCTACATTGGTATATAATAGAAATAGAAACATAATAGATATCTGATATTTATGGATAAATTTGAATTTGGTGATATTGAGGTATATTTGAAAAGTTTATGGCTTATAGTCTAGAGGGCCCGGGTTCAAATCCCGCGGCGGCTATCGAAAATATTCATTTATTTCCATAGTATCGTTTAGCGGGAGGAAATAGGTAACCAACCGAATATTCTTGGTACCTAGATTTCAATCCTTCGGACTCTCAACGATAACCAGCCGAGTAGTGCTTCGAATGACACTTAAAAAGCTGAGGTGCCCGTCTTCCTCACTCATACAAGTCTCAATGAGACTTCGAGGGTTGCTTTGCAACTGAGTTGGCGATTAAAAACACTTTTCAAACACTTTTCAAATCGCCGTAACCATACAGGCAATATAAATGACAATTCAATATTTCTTTGACAGAGCGATATCATAATATAATATTCTCATGTTGTAGTTCTTCACTTACACTGTATATTATAACAGTCGTAGGAATATTATAGTGTAGAACTCGAAAGGAATGATCACTTCCTACTCGCTTGCAGCTCGTGCTGCAAACTTCCATACTGGTAGAAAATGTATGCCATTCCAAGCTCGCTTCACAATATACTATAGTATGTCAACATACCAAAATATCATTTAACAGAAACTGCTTTTCTTGAAAAATTTTCGTTTCAATGAAAAAATTCAATCGTATAAATCAATTCAGGAATAATCAGTGGACTGTTACGAAGATTATTCAAGAGCATTCGGAAGGGAATGATCAATGTTAATCAACCGAATCAATTGTGAAATATATATAAAAATAATAATAATGATAATAATAATACGAGTTTGGACTATCTGGACAGAATGGATCTGGATAACGCCTATAAAATCATCAGGAGCTGCATATGGTCAAGAACCATGAAGATGCAT